>MJUT01057482.1:712340-749006 GCA_002080005.1 Gigantidas platifrons
ATTTTGAAAATTTTTAAATCTTATTTTTTTTAAATTTGAAAATTGTTGGGGTACGATAAAGGGTAGGGGTACAATAAAGGGTAGGGGTATGATAAAGGGTAGGTATCTGGCACTTTATCAAATATTCAAAACTACTGTATATACCACTAAATATATGATAAATTTTTATAATAGATGAAATATGTATATGAAATAAGTGCATACTATACCTGCAACTTTCTGTCACTTTTCTGATAACTGTTCTGATTGGGTACCACAAAGCATAGCCTTATTAATATGGATAATATAGAATTCGTATTGTAACCACAAGCAACACCGTGTAGGAACGGAATTGGTGAAGTTTTCATTCTGTAATTGTCAACCATCAGTTGTTCATTAATACCTCTATGTTGAAAAACAACAGAACATGTGCAAGAAAAGCTTGAAGAAAACGGGGGAATCAGAAGAAGAACAGCTTATTCAAAAGGCCTATAGAAAAGGGACGTAAGGACACACATTGATCTACAAAACATTGCACAGAAAACAAAAGATCAAGCAACACAAACCCCACTAAAAACCGAGGGAAATCCAGATGCTTCGAAGGTTTAGATGTTCCAGCTCCACATGTGACACCCGTCGTGTTACTGTTAAATTACACGAACATCATCTGACATGGAAATAAATAGTGATGGACACCAGTATACGTAAATAAATACATAAATAAAACATGAACATCATCTGACAGGGAAATCATGTTAGACACCAGTATACGTAAATAAATACATAAATAAAACATGAACATCATCTGACAGGGAAATCATGTTAGACACCAGTATACGTAAATAAATACATAAATAAAACATGAACCCCCCGAAAACAAATTGGAGCTAAGACGAGCCGAACATCGTTTTTACCCGAAAATCGCCAAACGTTTTGTGCAGTTATTATGCATAATTACTTACATTTTCGAAAATTCATTTAGCAAGGTAGAACTTGCAATGCAATAGTCTCAGGCATGAAGTATTATTGTATTATAAAGATTCATGGTTGTGAAAAAAAATTTGTAATAATAATGCACCAAAGTGATTAAGTCAGGTTCAAATGAGCCTTTAGTTTTTATATTGTGTCAGAATTAAAAAAAACAACAACATTAGTTTTACATAATATTACCAAAATTTACTTTTTGATTGATTCAATACTGATTTTACTTACAAACATGACAAAACAAACAGTTCTCATCAGTTTTTTCCCATGCTAAATTATATAAATAGGAACAAGAAACCTACAGGGATCTGAGAAAATTATGAAATATGTTAAATCATTCGACCAGCAATAGGTATAATGCTTTAGTAGCACTTTACTTAATTGAACATTCCATTAGATGAAAACCGTATCACGATAATTGTTTCTATTAGTTTTTTTTAAATGAATATTCTCAAAAAAACAATTTCGACTAGTTAACCTATTAATAGTGAATAAAATAGAAATTACAATATATCATAATATAAAATTTTTCTTGTGGTCATTAAAGTAGACTTGGTCCATGTTCACGTCAAATGACCATGTACTGTTATTTATGTTAATTAAATGAACGAGTTTTCAAGTAGGCAAAATATGACAGTTAAAGGAGGGATAACGGATAAGTTTCTGGAATGTAAAAAGGCTACAAATAGCAACTCGTTACAAACCATTTCTCTTTAAGAGCTGCTGGAAATATTTGTTTCACGTACAATGGGCTATTCTCTTACCTAATTTATTTAAAAATAGTAAGCACAAAGTTTGGTTAGTAATATACCAAATCACTCACGCGTAAGGAGTTTATATTTCACAACTCATACGTTACTCTCGAGCTGGCAGTTGGTATTCAGACTGTTTACACCGTCACCGTATTCTGAGTACTAAGCTATTAAATCAAGGATTTTTAAAGAATCGTTACATCTTGTCCTTCACAACGTCTTTCGGAAGATTTCAACACCTTGTTGAAAAGTATTCAGTGAAAAATTATAAAACATATTGTGCAAAATGTATAAACAATGATTAATGTTTTAAATACGGTACATTCGTGAAATCACATATAAAATGTTATGGTCTGATAATGTCGTTGCCTTCTGACAACAAAACATAGCACCACTGATGTCGGCTTGCTCTCAAATGCCCTCTACACATGTTAATGTTTTCAGATACCTGTCACATGATGGGGGCTTCATTTGTATCTGTTCTGAATTTCCTCCTGGTAGTGATGGTACATGTCGTTTTCTTTTTAATTATTTTTTACGTCCATCGTATTTTGTTATGTTGTTATTGTTTCTCCACCTCTATCACATGTAGTAACAACATATATACACGATTGTACAACTTAATTCTTCCTAAAGAGATTTAACTTTTGCAGCAATGAACATTCCTCAAGTAGATTATGATTGTCGCGGATTTAAATTCAGAATACATATTTTTTTTGCAATTCATTTTACCTCAAATTTTATATAATTAGGAATATAAATTGACTTACAATAAAGTGGATTAATGTTTCATCGATTCTGGCGAAATATGGGTAAATATTGCATTATGTTTTAAGCTTAGATAAATATCATGGAATAAACCGTTTTGTTAGATTGGTTGTAAATAAAATTTATTTTTCATTATGTGTCTGCTTTCAACAACTTTCCAAACAAATGTTTTCTACAACACTTTGAAGTGTGGATTATCGGATATGAATGCTAAATTCTTCCTGGAAATCGAAAATGATTTGGCAAAATATATATTTTTGTAAAATAATTTAATATAGCAAATTAGAATTACAATTTTTGAACCACGCGTTCTTTGTTAAATTAGATCTAGAAACGTCATACTGATTCGATTAAATTGAACCAACAGGAGAGGTATAAAGTTAGTTTATTACACATTTTGTATATACATTAAGAAATATCTTTTGTCTATGCCAATATTCACTTACAAGGTAACACTTCCACTACTGAAACTATTTTTTATACTGCGTATGTGGCTGAGTGTTCCAAGTGCACCGAACATACGACCAAGCGAGTATTACTGTAGAGTATCCCTGACCAGTTTTTCTTTAAACAACAAACCGTATATTGAGATAAATCACAACTTCATTTTCACGGAGACCCAGATCGATAAAATAGACCCTAGAAATTGTCTAGTATCATAGTTGTTTGTTGTCCAACCGATAACGGAATTTCAAGCACGGATTACAAGTCAAGGCATTCCTTATCCTGACTGTAAATGACCAATACTATTTTGTGTATTTAGATAATATATGCTAAATTCCGTTTGGATCGGTTATTTCAAGCAATTATAATTTATATTAATTTTATGTTACGCTCTTCCCTTGGATTCAGATGCGGCTAGATGCTTTAAAGATGAGAAAAAATGGCTTTCATCGATGTATTTGTGTAATCTAGAAGTTTCTTTTAATGATGTTTTGGGCTTGACTAGTATATAAAACATAAATAATGCATACACCACAATAACTACATATATGTTATAGTAATGAACATTCTACCATGAAGAAAATTATTTACTTCAAATCAACTTCATCTTAAAAAGAATAAATATAAATGTTCACCTACAGTAGCACTTAAATTTCAAAATGAACTTCCTTTCCCTTTTGTAAATATTCCATTATAAATAAGGTTTCGTCATATCTAGCTTGGAATATCTCAAAAGTTTATTTGTAATGTTGTTTCGGACTTAACGTAATGTTGGCATTACGGAAAAATATGTACGAAAAGTCACGTTTTAAAAAGAAGAAAAATATAGTAATGAACGGAATACAAATGATGGACTGATAGGTGTACAGTGTCACAATTCCTCAAAAGTGTTTCAAAATACCACTTCGTATTGTGGGAGAATGTACGTCATAATAATTCTATTCTTACTAGAATTTATCAATAACTCGTAATCCGATTGGATATCGTCACTTATTCTACGTCATTCAAAAGGAATTTATAAATCGATATTTCCGTTTACCAGACTACTTTTTCCCCCGGTCATTCTACGCGTATAAATCTACGAGCAATGATACTAACAAGGATCTGCCATCTTGAAAATGTGAAATTCTACATGTCATATTTACAACAATACACAAAAATATTTAAAAAGCTTACCTTGAACACTTATTTTAGTTAAATTGTATCAAACTTGAAGCGTACACGAAGCCAAATAACGTCTAATCTTTACGTTTCAAACTGGAAGACTTCATATGACGCCAATGACGTCATGTCGGTTATGTTCCAAAGTCGTAAATAACATTTCGCGGATTTTTTTCAGTTTACAATATACAATTACGGCCCTCTGTGTAGGGAAACATCCAGATTTGTCAACCTGAGGGGGGAGTTGTTTTCCCGAAGGTTGACAAATCTGGATGTTTCCCTACACAGAGGGACGTAATTGTTTTATTATATTTTTGCCAATGTTTTATAGGTTATCTCCCTTGTGGGGGAAAATTGGGTTGTACGGCGGGGAACAATAGGTGTTGTTCGGCGGAACAATAGGTGTTGTTCGGCGGGGAACAATAGGGTTGTTTTCCGGCAGCGCAAATGTTTGCCAATGTTTTATAGGTTATCTCCCTTGTCGGGGAAATTGGGTTGTTCGGCGGGGAACAATAGGTGTTTATTATATTTTAATCTATATGATAGATTTTGATTGGATTAAATTAGTCATGTGATAATAAAATAATTGAGATGTTTTGCCAAAATTTGCGCCGCCGGGAAACAACCCTATTGTTCCCCGCCGAACAACACCTATTGTTCCCCGCCGAACAACCCAATTTCCCCGACAAGGGAGATAACCTATAAAACATTGGCAAAAATTTGCGCTGCCGGAAAACAACCCTATTGTTCCCCGCCGAACAACACCTATTGTTCCCCTCCGAACAACACCTATTGTTCCCCGCCGAACAACCCAATTTTCCCCCACAAGGGAGATAACCTATAAAACATTGGCAAAAATACAATAAAACAATTACGTCCCTCTGTGTAGGGAAACATCCAGATTTGTCAACCCTCGGGGGGTTGTTTTCCTTCGTGCAAGCCCTCGGGAAAACAACTCCCCCCTCAGGTTGACAAATCTGGATGTTTCCCTACACAGAGGGCCGTAATTGTATATTATTATATTTTAATCTATATGATAGATTTTGATTGGATTAAATTAGTCATGTGATAATAAAATAATTGAGATGTTTTGCCAAAATTTGCGCCGCCGGGAAACAACCCTATTGTTCCCCGCCGAACAACCCAATTTTCCCCCACAAGGGAGATAACCTATAAAACATTGGCAAAAAATATAATAAAACAATCTCGTGGTATCCTTCGATTCTATACTACCTAAATTTACTTCCGCATTACTTTTTTCGGGAATTAATCAATCATCAGAGCGTCACAGAGAACTTTTTGTGGAATGCTGAAGTTTAACGACTTCCATGGTGGTCAATAGCCATTGTAACTGTCCCGGGCTGAATAATTCAAAGGGGGGATAATTATGGCGTCTGCTTTTTTGAATTTTACCGGCTGCAAACTTTGAATTACCTCCCTTTGATGACGTTCTAAATCAAATATTAAAAAAATGGAATGCCATTTTGTACAAAACAAACACATTTATTTTTGCATTGAGGAAAACAATAACAACACATCTTACCGTTAATATTTTTATCAGTATTTTATTTGATTTTCGTATGAAAATTATTCAGCCCGGACAGTTGCAATGGCTATTGACCACCATGGAAGTCGTTAAACTTCAGCATTCCACAAAAAGTTCTCTGTGACGCTCTGATGATGGATTAATTCCCGAAAAAAGTAAGACGGAAGTAAATTTAGGTAGTATAGAATCGAAGGATACCACGAGATTTACACGAAAAAGGCGTGCAAAAAAATAAATCGCTTTGTTTACATTTTGACCGAATTTGGCATTGGAAGCCTTGTATATATTATATATATTGGACACTATTTTCTGCCCATTGCTTATGTAATATTCATATTGACAAAACGTCTAGTGCCTGTGTTCAGTTTGTGAGTGAGTTGCCGGAGTTTATACATAGATAATTTCCTAAAAAACAGTGTTTAATCCTATATCAAAGCTTGTCTGACACTGGATATCACCGCTATTGAACGTCATCGAAGTATCGAGGGTGTGAAAGTCTTTTATGGCGTACATTTCCCCCTTTAGGTTTGAGGTTATAAGTAAATGAAGGAACAAATCCATAACATGTAGAACTGCCTCTTGCTTTTTAATACAATGGTGCCTACGAATTGTTCACTTTGGATTATGATTGTTGAAGATGAGATACAGTAATATGAAGACAACTTTATTATTTACTGAGTAATTAATTTCAATGCATTATTCGTTTATAACAGAGGGCTTCGATTAGGCGACTGTTCTAAAATATTGTATAAAAAGCATCTTCGTTTTATGAAAAAAAGTATATAGAATTTACACCATTTCCAATATATATGTGAGATTTATGACTCAAGTATTGAAACTTCTATACCAACGTATATGTGAAAGGTATCCAATTTGAATGTCATCCATAAATTTACATTAGTGGAGCAGGAACTGCTTACCCTTCCAGAGTACCTGAGTTCTCTCCCCCTTTTAGTGGGATTGGTGTTGTTTGATCTTTAGTTTTATGTGTCATGTGTTGTAGATCAATGTTTGTCATTTTATCCTTTTTCTTTGGTCATTGTGTTATATGTCCTTCTTCGATTTACGGATTCTGATTAATTGATTGATTGATTTTAGGTGTTTAACGCCACTTTCAGAAATATTTCAGCTATATTATGGCGACCAGTTTTAGTAGTGGAAGAAGCTGGAGAGAACCACCGACCATGGGCAAGCAACTGGTAAACTTTATCACTTGCGGCTGTGGGTCGAATGCACCCTTTTCTGTCATTTACAAAGCCGGGCGCGAACATACGCCGTATTGGGGATAGGCTTGTATGAGTTGTTAGGTAATCCAACTACCTAACTCAATGAGCCACCCTGACCCTGTGGATCATGATACCTCTTTGGTATCTTCAAACTCTTCTTATATTGAGAATTAATAACATATGAAGGTGAGGTCCGAATAAGAAAAAAAAACAGACAATGAACAAAGATCGAATATATCTGCATTGTAATCACAACTATTTGTCTCCAATCCCATAGCATGAAGTGAATATACCACAACTCTTAAATAGTAATTACATGTACATGTACCTACTTGTAATATCATTGTATAAAGAGTATATACAATCACCTTAGAATGACAGCTTGTCACAACGAAATTGTATAGAGAAAAAATACCACCGCCAGCGACATACAGCTTCACACTGTGAACAATGTCATTGCATAATGAAACAAATACCTTCTTGTTGGAATGACAGTTAGCCAATTACAATGACCATCTAACACAGACTATATCACCGGCCTAGAATGATAGTTACCCACTGATAGTGTCCATCTATAAAGAGACTATTAGCAATGTACTTGTATAATTCCAATGTTTATACCATCGCCATTAAATGACAGTAACCCACTTATAATGCCTATGTATAAAAACAAAATAACATCGTTCTGGAATGACAGCTACGTACCTACTGATAATGTTAAACATATAACGACAAAATACCACTGCCCTTAAGTGACACTTAGCCATTTACAATTTCCACCTACAAAGTGTTTAAACTGTTAACGACAACATAATTATTGGTTTTACTCCATCACGAAATAAACTTGATGTCTATTTAACTATAATAATACAACAATTCCTATATAATATAACGTACTAATGTTTTTTCTTAGAAATCAATGACGTAACTTTCTTGTCAAAATGACCGATCAAACTTCACTCTACTGGAACATATTTTGTCTGCACGGGAAATAGAGTCATAACTACAGGAAATACAAATCCTGATGTTTTTAGAGTTATAGCAATTTTATTCTCAATTGGCAATGATATGTCAAATCGTAAATATTTGTTTTCATTCTTGTAGTTGTACTTTGGTAAAACTGACGTCATTCATCGCCGATTTGTTTTATATGTATTTGCGTGTAGAAATATTCATTGTTTGATCAGTAGATATTATTATTGTATTAAGTCATATTTAAGCTGTCTTGTATAGAAGGCATTTATGATCAAACCTGGATTGCGCTTTCGACCCCGCACAGTTACTACTACACCTCATTAAACCGAATGTGCACACACACGTGCAAACTCATTTTCTGTTGTTGAAAGTGGCACTGCCATCTCTAACGGAACGATCATTTAACTAGAGGGGAGCTCGAGACTATGCTTTTTTTCTAAATAACATTTTCTGTCACTAAATTTGTAGTAAAAAAACATTAATTGACTCATGTGATGAAATGAAAATAAAATACCACACTGTTGGAACAACCTCAATATCCAATCGAAAGAGGCAAACAGCAAATTATTTTTGTTTTTTTTGTTTTTTTTTTATTTGCATAATGGGGACAAATGGTCAATTATTTCCCCTAACTGATAACACAGATGGCACTGCTGTAGATCAGGTTCAACAACAGCATCCCTTTATCTCTAGGTTACATAGATTAACGTTGGGTTAATATTTGTTTACAAGTAATTATCAGTATTTTTGTTAATAATTAAAATTCTTTCTACATATTGTTGTGCATGTGATTTGCTCATAGAAGTGGAAACTTGTTTCGTAATGATGATTAAATAAAAAAGAATTATTAAATGAAATTAAAAAGAAGTTAAGTGAGTAAAAACATAAAGAATAGACACCAAACAAAAGCAGTATTGTTTGCTATGAAATGCCTAGAAAATGATTATACACCAGTGACAAGTTTTGGTAAGTGTAAATTGAAATTAAACTGTAAAATGTAATAATTTAATAGCATTGTTTAATTTAGGATTATACATTTCATATTTATATATTTTTGTTAATTATATATATAAATATATAAATATAATAAAAAGAAATATTTTAAATGAAAATATAAAGACAACTTCACATAATAAATAATTTATTTATTGCAAAATATCATTTCTTAGAGTTTAATATTGGTTCATAATTAATATCTATGGACTTTATAATTATAGTGTTTATATTTATTATTTAATATTACATGCTGAGATGGCAATCTTCACAGTGTTTACTTAGCATGTATATTTGTAAGATTGATGCATGCCATCACAGATTAGGGATTAAGTTTATCATCAGAAGATATTAATGAATAGAAATACTTTTTTCCATTGTAACTTTTTTGTATTTTATTTATTGCTGGTACCAATGTTTATAGGAAACAGCTAAAAAGGGGGTAAGAGGGTGTTTCAAATGGGGTCTGTTGTTAAAGAAAATTCCCATCTAGTGCATCTAAAGGAGGTGACAGACTTCTGTGTATATCTGATGTAGGGGAAAAGGGACGTGTTTAGAGTGAAAATTAGTCTTACTTAAATGCAAAAAAAAAAAAATCAAAAATGTGTTGTGTTGTTCCACAATATTAGGAATTTGGATGTCAAACTCCAACTTGGCCATCCCTTGCCATTGAAAACTTTAGACCTGACAATGATCAGTATTAATTCATACTGGGTAGGCAAAATACAACAACATCAAATTTGTATTGGCTTCCCTAGATGGTGGAGCATATAACTTAAACTATGCATACAGCAAAGTGTGGACCAGCTAAATATTGAAAATTGATATCCTGGATAAATGTTATGTCTAGACAATGGAGTTAGATTTGTGTCCACATAGTGATTTAGTATGTTATAGTCGATCTGTTTGAAATAAAATTTCACCAACCCGAATTATTGCAGATTGACACAACAATACCATTCCAAAAACCAAAACATCAGGTTGCACAATGATCTACTTGTTCTACATATAAAACAGAAACAGAGTAAAAGTATTGTTTGGATGTTCAACTGGTGGACTTGTGTCATATCTGTCTCTTGCATATGGAGGATCAGATGTCACAATTGATGGTCCAACATTTTGTAAAGAAAAGAAATAGGATGTCTGGAAAAACAGTGCAATTAAGAGACAGAAAAATACCCAGTATACTTGTTCATATTGAACAGGTGCCAGGTTTAGCAAAATCATTAAAAATTCTCACCCTTGCTTAAAACAGAACAGAAGCAAAGTTTGTCAGTGATATCAGTTTTGTAGTTGTGCAATTTAAAAAAAAATGCATTAATCCACCATTTAAACTAAATTATTTCATAACTGAAAGTAAATTATTATATATGTCTGAGTACACTAATAAACAGGGTAAATATACATGTATAACTATCATATATAAATTTATTTAGGTCTGTATATACATGTTCAATGTGCATAACAATAAAGTCAGTTTTCGAATATAACTTTATTTAAAGTTTCATATCACCCAGAATAATTTGTAATATCCATAATAACTAAATGTATTTAAAACTGTCTTTTTAAAATTGATTTATCATAAAATGGAAATAAACTAATGTACTAATAATTTCAGAAATAAACTATTCATTTCTATCAACTGTTATTATTTTGTTAAACTTTAATGTGTACAGATACAGGTACATGCACTCCTTAATTTTAATTCCTTTTTTCAGTTCAGGTATATGTAATACACAACTTTCAAAATTTGACATTTTTTGTATCATTAATAATATCATAAAGTAGATAAATCAAAAATTAAAGAAAGGAATTTATTGATAAATAACACAAACACATAGCAGTGAATGCATGCTGGCTTATCCTGATAACAGATGCTGAACCTGATCTACCATAGCGCCATCTGTAATCAAGTGGGGACAATCTTCACCAATGTTCCCCATTGAGGAGAGAAATGCATTTGAATTTAAATAAATTACACTTTTGTTGCATTTTTCACTGTTTTGAAATCCATCAAGGATTTTGCAGTTTTCAATAGTTTGAATCATTTTGGTATCCATGGCAAATTAAGAACAATTATTTTTTCACAATGTTTAAAAGAAGATATGTGGTTTTTTTTGTACTCTATCTTATTGTCTTTCATATTCAAAAGTAATGACCACGGACATGTGTCACTAGGTGGAGCAGGAGCTGCTTATCCTTTCGGAGCACCTGAGTTCATCCCCCCCCCCCCGTTTTTAGTGGGGTTCGTTTTACTCGATCTTTAGTTTTATATGTATGTTTTGTAGATTGTTGTTTGTCCTTTTGTACTTTTTTCTTTTGGCCATTATGTTGTCTGTTCTTCTTCGATATACGGATTCTGACTACCTCCCTTTGGTATCTTCAAACTCTTCTTGTATCTTGTGTTCCAGTGATCTCAAAATGTAAGACGAAATGACAGTCTTCTTCACAATCACACGTGGTTATATCTCGTTAAAATACAATGCGCTCTAATGTACAGACTACTTAAAGAGATTTATGCATTTTGTATTCCTAGTACAATGTTAGATCTAATTACCATATGATTGCCACCATTACCGGCACTATGCTATTTTAAATTAAATGGTGAATTCTCATTTCTGTTATAGGATATCATGAAGCGTACAACACATATTTAATTCAGCTTAATTAGTTTGAAGATTATACATCAGATTACAAGTGATATGTTAGTCAATAACTTTTCTAGTACATGTATATGTATTGTGTAAATTGTCCAAGATCCAAGCAGCTGTGGTACACTAAGATGTGAAAACAACTGAAACTGCAACAATCAGCTGTGGTACACTAAGACGTGAAAGCAACTGAAACTGCAACAATCAGCTGTGGTACACTAAAACGTGAAACAACTGAAACTGCAACAATCAGCTGTGGTACATTAAGACGTTAAAGCAACTGAAACTGCAACAAGCAGCTGTGGTACATTAAGACGTGAAAACAACATAAACCGCACTGAAACTGCAACAAGAGAGATAATTCAAAGTATGAAACGAATGTAATGTATATCTTCTTGTAGAAAATTAGATAAAATTCAGTTAGCTGGCCTCGTTAAATACGATTACATATCAAGTTTATTTAATTCAGCAACATGTCACTAAGTTATCACTAGGCTATGCCTTGTAAAAGTCAAATGAATGCTGACAGACAGCACACAGTATAGCCTGGAAAAGTACCATATTGTAGCGCACACCAAATACTGTACAAATTCGGAGAAAATTACTTAACTCATGGGTTAACTCTTAGAAAATATTCGTTAAAGAATTGAAAGGTCTTAAAGAAATTGCCGAAATTCATCGTAAAGCAACACGGTTGATTCATATAATTATCTGGAAGTTTGCATCAGCCTAGATGCTGTGTACTAGATGCAATGATCAACTGTTTCGTAGAAGGTTAATAAAATTCCGGTATTATAAGCAATTTCAGTTCATCATACCTACTGCAGATTAAATTATCATGTTTTCAGAGAGGTATGTCTGGATTTGCTGATGCATATATGTATTTTAATGAGTTACAGTTACTATGAGAAGATTAAATCCGCATCGTGATTGTTTACAAATCATGTCGTCTGTTTACATTTTTTGGAATGCCAAAGGGGAATTCCCCATCTGTTTATTATTTGCCGATTGGTCAATTTTTGCAAAGCGATCGAAGCGCCATCTAAATTACCTATAAGTATTAGATGCGGCTAGTTTGAAAGATGTTTCGCCTAGTAGTTGCACAGCAGACAAGTTAAGAGCGTAGAAATCGAAGAAGTTACATATTGAAAGATGTCAGATTATAAGACAAGGGAGGATGTGCGAAACATATAAAAGTTTACTTTAAAAGTTGTTAATACAGCTACGTTGTGTAGTTGTTCTGGTTGTCGGTTAATTCAAGATGTGGGTTGTTTTGGGTGAAGGCTGCTTCTTGGAACAGGTGGCAGGGTTGTAAAAGGTGCGGGTAGCAGGTTGTAAAAGATGCGGGTTGCCACCTCCTTGCAAATTCTGAAGTCTTGTATTTCTTGTAATATAAATTGTTTTAGAAAGTGGTTGCAAGTCCGCTTTGGCAGACGGTCCATGTGAATTTTGATTCCGATTGTACATAGTCGCCATTAAATTTTATAGCAACCGAGCTTGGAGTGGGTTACATACGTGAGGTTACGCTTTAGTGTCAATGATTTGTACCCTAGTTCTTTGTAACCTAATAGAAAGTAATTTGATTTTATTTAGCTAAATTGTGGTAAATATTTCATGTAAGCGATGTCGGTGTCGTTTTATTGTAGACATTCATCATTGTTATTTGTAGGTATTGTGCTTGGTGCGGGTGTCAATTGCTGGTGACATGAAACACCTTAACCGTATTGATATATACACTCCGACAAAAGTTAAGCACCACCCTATATTTTTATCGATATATTGTTTTACATCAATACTGTTAAAACAATAAAATAGATATGTTTCTTACACTTCTTAAAAGACTACACCAAGTGCTCTAAAATTACCAATCTACGAAGTTTTTATCATCCTGAAAAACGTGACTATGACGTGGCAAAAATGGGGTTCAAAACAGGCGCTGGAAAAACGTAAAACCAGATTGTCTTTGATGGAAGTTTTCAACATTGCATTAAAATGCAGAGTCTTCAGATTTTAATAACTTTTAAATGCATCTATTGTGCGTATGTGTAAGGCATGAAAATCAATAACTAGTATATCTACCGCGTTTATTGTGAAGTTCTGTAACACGCCTCGTCATGCTTCGCACAAGACGCCTAAGCCGTTCTTGGGGGAACTGTTGCCACTCCTGTAAGATAGCAGTTCTTAATTCGTCAATATTTTGACATTTTGGATTGCGTTGGTTAATTTTTCGGTCAATAAAGTCCTATACATGCTCTATAGGGTTCATGTCTGGCGACATCACAGGCTATGGAATTGTCTGAACAGCCTCTTGCTGTAAAAAAATGTTGTACAATTCGGGTTCTATGTGGCCTAGCGTTGTCGTCCATGAACATTGGCCTGTCAGCCAACGCATGATTGTCGAAATGGGGGACTACGCGTGGTGCGAGCACATTGTCACGGTATTTTTGGCCTGTCAGATTACCATCAAGAACGTACAAGTCCAACTTACAGTCAAAGGAAAAACAACCCCAGACAGTTACACCCCACCCCCAAAAGCAGTTGTGCCCAAAATGTGGTTGTCCTGAAATGAAGTGTTTCGTTGGCGCCAAACCCTTGCACGACCGTCGGTAGGGCGTAACAAAAAACGACTTTCATCAGACCAGTGGACACGTCTCCATGTGCGAATAGTCCACCCCAAATGATCATGTGACCAGTCAAATCGAGCATGGCGATGACGTAATGTCAACTGTGGACGTTTTATGGGTCGTCGCGCTCGCATTCCCTGATGGTGGAGGCGTCTGAATACAGTGCATACAGTGCGTGTGCTAATGTGGCCACCAAACGCTAAATTACCATGAAGTGCACCAGCTGTACTGAACGGCCGTTGCCGCGCCCGTCTGGATATGAGCCGGTCCTCTCTCGGCGTCGTTTTGCGAGGTCTACATGCACGTGGACGGTCAGTAACATTGCCCGTTTGACGAAAACGCTGCATCAGTCGTACAATGATGGAATGGTTAACCCTGAAGTGGCCTGCCACCCTTCTATGGCTTAAACCACCGTTATGCATGCCAATAGCTTGCCACCTTTCTGGTATGTTTAATTTTCGTCGCACCATACCAAACCAATAGAAAATGAAACTTAAAACCCTACACACAAAAAATCAGCTTTCGTTCGCAAACACAAATGTTGAAAAGTACACGTGGCACTTTACACACCCTGTCATATACACATAAATAAAAATCGATCAATAACCTGTTTCACAGATAAGTAAGTATGTGTGTACAGGTAACGAAAACAGCAAACCGATTTGAAATAAGTTCATTATTAGAAAAAATATTATTGAAACAAGTCAGGTGGTGCTTAACTTTTGTCGGACTGTATATTTTGTGGCCGCTCGGTAATCATATTGTTATCCAATTTTGTAGTTGTTGTGGTTAATAGAAGATTAAATAGTTTGAATGTAGTTAATGTCCTTTAAATGGCTTATTTGGTTAATTAATTAATTATAATTCAGCAATTAATCAATTGTTTGTTGTGTGTTCCTGTCCAACCACGAGGATCAAAGACATAGACAATCACGCAACGTTATTACTGTTATTTAATAAAGTATCTGAATTTTTATTAGCCTTTGTAATTTGTTGAATCCTTTTAAATTTACTTTCATCTAAACTCCGACATCCAACGGACCTTTACCTTTTTAACTCTCTATGCCTTGTGGCGCACACTGTACAGTATAGAAAATATATGTATATATAAAATTCTCAGTTCGATCAATGACTAATTGATATTAAATGTCTGTTAGCAGTATCTGTTATGATTTGTTTCATGGGAGAAATAGTCTTTAACGAGTTGCACCTGCTCAGATAGTAACCAGTTTACTACAAACATTCACTGGTCTTCCTATTGTACAGTTAATGTTTATGTTGGTCTCTATTACTGTGATAGCAAACATAATATTTTGAATTGAATTGATAGTGGATGGGTTTTAATTTAGTGGTAGTGAATATTTGAAGGTTGGGGCTCTCTTTGTGGAAAGAGGAGGGTTGGGATTCCATTAACCGGTTTACCCCCACCCACCCCCACACATTTGTGCGCATGTTCTAAGACAGAACCCTGTTTGCCGTCGGCATTTGTCGTAACCTTTTTGTTTGCCATGACTTGATGAGGGAGGGTAGTTGTTCATTTCGTCTATATTGATGGAATTGTTGACCATTATTGAATGTACCCTCTTCTCATAAGTTTGGCTATATTGGCCTAATACTAAAGGCAGTTGAACAGCCGATCTGATTAGTAACCCATGCATTTTTTTTCATATGGATTTCATGAATAGAACATGGCATTCAGAAGATTTCGGATCATGTAGTATAACCTCCGGTTTATAGTTCTTGTTTGTTCTATATTTGTTGTTTTTGTCGTAGTGACGATCCCGTTCTTCTGTTTCAGTCTATGACTTATCACAAAATATGAATTATCTGCAGATTATTTCAATGACGAGTGCCACTAACGGAGAGTGAACTATTTACAATGTCATCCCTAGTTTTAAGTGGTGTTTGTTTGGTTTTTTGTATAGTGTTTTGTGTACCATTGTCTTTTTGATCTTTTATTTTGGTCAATGTATTATTGTCTGAGAAAATAAACATTACCAGGCCCTTTCGGCTTGCGGGGATAATATTAGATGTACTTGGACAAATAACACATTCATTGTACGTTCAAATATTGACAGAGGAATGGTTCTGTACAAGTGAACTTATTGGCCTGTTACTAGGCAACATTTTTCTACCCTATATCCTCTGTTAACTTTGGCCATCAACTCTGTCACCGGTTGGTCCATTAAACCATCTTCGCTAAATGTGTTTTGTCAACTTAATCTCAACATGAGGGTATACAGTTGCAATAAAATGAAAACAAAACAAAATACCACAATGTCGGCACTGTTCCAAAATCCAATAGAAAAATCGTGGAAAGAGGCAAAATGAATACTTTTACACACAAATAAATGACAGCTGACTTTCCTGGCTTGGTACAGACACTTCAATAATATGTGGCGGTATTAATCTGGTTTTATTAGCACTCTTATTTTAGTGTACTGGTGCGGTCATGGAAGTGTTCCCATATGAAAGTAAAATGCCAATCATCACATATACGTACACCTATTTTATTACGTTAAAACAACAACCAATCAATCAACCATACAACTACATAAGGAAAAACATGTGTCCGTTTCATCAAAACATAAAATATCGAATAAATTATAAAATATTTACTGAACAATCTGTTCAGAAATCTCAGAATATCTGTAGAGACAACGACAGTTCATGGCGATATGTCAGAAATCTTGGTTGAAGTCTTTGATGGTATATAGACATGCTGATGTCCCATATATTTATTCAATGCAGAAGCTCACTACTATTTACCTGCAGTTAGCTGATTTTTTAAATCAATCAAGATGTTCACAGTCACAGACAATTTGTGATTTAGACTTTTCCTCCTGTCAAAGTGAACTCCCAGGCTTGTTCAATGACATACTACTGGAAACTTAATCGTCCATATAAGAACAATAACCACATATCACGAGGCTTTATAAGCAAAAATCATTTAGCAATTATTTGCACTAATTATCTTTTTTAATTATATCAATTATTTTTTTATCACTACCAAAGTTATTAAATGACATACATTTGTGTACGTTAAACATGCTTGAATTTGCCAAATGTCCCGTTGTAGTTACACTGTACATATATGGTTCATTTTCAGGTTTAAAATTCATAGTAAACGAATAGTCGTAAGCTCCAGGAGCACTTCCATTAAAGTTTACAACTGGATCGTTTGAATTGTCTCTCCCTATCGTAGCAAGCCATTTGTTATTTCTAGTAATGGTTATATTTACAAATGGGTTGGCTATTACTGAACATGTGAAGTTGAAAGGTGAATCCAGTCTGGCTGTAAAATGTATACCGTCATTAGATTTATTAGCTCCCTTGCCAGTGACATGGACTTCCGGTGGAACTAAAATATAATAATTTGTATATTGAAATAGTAAGAAACTCTCAAATATATAATACATTCGTTAAATTGTTTTATATACAACGCTACTAAGGAAATAAATACTAGTATAGGTTTATGTACTGCCTTAAAATACCAATAATATTGGCAGTACTACAGATTATGAGAGTAAAAGTATTACTGTTTACTGCGAAGATATTGCTTTTTCTTTCTTAAATTAAATGTGCAAAGTAATGTTTTTCTTATGTGTCTTAACAAATTATAAATATGTTCTAAAAACAATAGACATCTAAACCATTGTGAACGATTCGTTTCTGGACGAAACTTGATCAATTGTTCAAAGATTGCAAAGCCTAATAATTTAAAACTCTTTGGTACCAAGACAACCAAATGGCTTAAACAGGATAGCACAAATTTCTTAATTTTACTTATGCCTCAGGGATGCAATTAAAATATTCGTCATTAGCCCAATCCATGTCCCATCTTTGCACCCACATTTTGAATTAGTCTTTGTAAGTATATTCCCGTCATTAATATTGCCAAACTATTGCTCATCATACTAATATTAAACAACAAATAATATAATGATTTAGGAGTAAACCAAAGGTCCTAAACTGGATAGCCAAAAGTTCACTATCTCTAAAAGAGGGTGATATTTATTTCCTTTTCCGTACTTCTATGTTATTGTTTTTGTGGTGTCCGTGTTGCTCATTTTTGTAGTTTTCTGTGTTAGATTTTCTGTTTGTTGTCATGGTCCTGTGTCTTGTGTTTGTGTACACAATGTTGCAAGTGCCCCTTGATTGTCAATTCTTGATTGCTCCTTCAGTTTTCTCTAACGTTTAATATGGCTTTGACATTTGACATATATTTAAACCTCCTAATCTAAAACTTACATTTAGGAATCAGTGTTATAGTTGTGCTGACATTTTCTGTCAAGCCATTATTAGCTATACATACATAAGGTACTGCACACTCTCGACTAAAATTATTTATTTGTAATATTTTTCCTCCAATACCGATATCTGCAACAACAAAAAATATAATTTCATATTATGTAAAATGTCTTAAATGTGTTATTTGACGTCATGTTAGGACTATTTTACGTCATGTTAGGACTATTTCAGGTTTATTCACGACAAAGACAAGTTGTACGGAAAATCGTGTAGTTATAAGTAGCAGTGGGATAATACTACTGACGAACGTTTTGATTGTCACAAATAAAGGAAAGATGGTACATAATCTGATCATTTGGCCTTACAGCAGTCCGTTCACGACCACTGATAACACCATGGTTATCATTAGGAAGTGCAGCAAGTTGTCTTTTTCGTGCAAGGGGCGCTATATTCTCCAAATACAAGACATTCATTTACAAAGAGAAAGTTGCATACAGGTGTTCGAATCGACCAACACAACCAGTGGACGTTCATCTTGGATGGGTTGCACTCCAATTTTATCCCCCGTGTTCCTTCGAGGTTACTAACATCTAGCAACATTCTAAACCGGACGTAAGGAAAATCTTTATGCACATTCAGAAGTTGTCTACTCCATAAAATCTCTATGTTATTCGATACCTTAATATTTTGTAGGTTGATCTTTGATTAATAGTGCAAGGTGACCATTGAATTGACCTGGTATGTTAAATATTAGTGCCTTCTCTTATTAGGAGTGACATAATAATATGGAAATAACTAATCTACTGAAATAAAGCTAACATCCCTAGTCTTCATCTTCTTCAATAATCAAAGATATGAGAATCGCCGGGTAAAAATAACAAACAGATCTAACAAGCATCTAATTTTAATTATCGTGTTGCATAGTTGCAGACAAAAGATACGGTTAAATAAATCAAACAAATTCTTGTAATTGTGAAATACTGTTACTACGCAGCACGAAAGTACTTACCTAACAAAGAATCGCCTAAAATATACCAGCTGATGACAGGTTCCGGTCTGCCAACTACCATACATTGCAGTGTTGCATTTGTACCTTCTAATACCGAAATACTTGAAACATTCGTTTGTACTGTAAGATGTTCTGGGAAAAGAAGACAATAAGTTAAGACTTTGTTTTATAATATTCTTTAACTAATGTTTTGAAAACCTTGAAATACCATTAAATACATAACCTAATTTTTCTTCTGAACTATTATATGACACAAATAGAGTAAGCAAGGATTTTCCATTTTACTTTCACTTTCAAATTATTTGTTATGTAAATGAAAGCCACACGTAGCATTCCTTAATTTAATTCTTTATTTGTTTAACGAGGATTGCCAACAGCCAATGGCTACGAGAGGTTTTCCTAAAAAACAAACAAACTTCTTGTAATTGTGAAATACTGTTACTACAGATGTTTGTAACATTCCTTATATTTCAGTTACAAGGTGATAGAGGTGAAATAAATTTATATCTATTCAGAGTTGAAATTTATTATTGGTGTTTTATGCTACTGTTAAAAATGTTTCAGTAATATTGTTTTGGTCAGTTTTATTGATCGAGTAAACCACGAATCTGCCACATGTCAGTCAGTGCCCTGTTTTATGCACTTTCACAGAAGTAGATATAAATATAAGCAGAATTCCCACACTATCAAGACACCGAATACCCTAATAAATGTTTAATAACTTGATCATATTGGAGGATTTCTCTATAATATCAATATTTATCCCATAGTCCATTAAATATTCTATTTTATTTCTATTTTATTTTATCTGAGGATGTCCATTATTGCTATATAGATTATCACATGTTTGATAAGTATATGTTATCTGAATGTGAATTGATTGATACCAAAAATATTATCCTGTTGAGCCAGAATATGAAGTTTGTTGGCGAGTAAGAGAAGCGAACGAGTCACAAATTTCATATTGTGTCGAGCAGGCTGCTATTTTTCAGTATAAATCACACTCAGATGGCATGCTTATCATCCTTAAATCAAACATAAACAGGGATATATGGCACATCTATATGTTTCGATATTTGTATTTTCACGGGGGAAAAATCAGTAGTCCCAGCAGAGGTTATCAAGAATTGTGTCAAGTACATTTTTGTAGGATGATGGTTACTGGTATTTCTGACACGACAGTTCATAATTTGATTTATGTTTAAAAAAATGAAATGCTACCTAGCTGATGATGCTGATAAATTGTATTTACTTTTGTCATCTTAACATGAATTATCGTTTAAATGTTGGGAGAATTTAGTGATAACTCCTGCTGACTGTTGATAAGTCCTGCTCAGCTCACGCGAACTTTTGATACGACTTTTGTTTAGAGTCAGTAGGTAGATATAGCTGGAGGGAAGGATGATAACACAGGATATAAAATTACATGATACTGGGTTGACATCCTATTTATAGTTATAAAGGATGACGCCCACTTCTAACCACTTCCTGTTGATCTTATTTTTGTTTACACTGTTTTATTAATGTAGTAAAACATGGTTATCTTGATAAGCCAAAATCTAAGATACTCCTGTAAGAATATGGTAAATCCTACATGCAGAGGTCTGATCAAAAGGTGTATTTCCCGTCCATGTTTTTATGGTGACGTAATAAACAAAGCTAAAAAGTTCATATCTGACATATCTAAACTTGAAACATTCCATGAACAATCTTACTCGTAAAGGCTATTAGTTGACTCTTTGAGGCATGTTTACTTTGTTAAATATATAGACAATCTCCTAGTATTATACAACTGGCTGGCCCGGGGCCAAATATCAATTAAATCAGAAAATTTATATTTCGTTCCATATTATATTATTATTGTATATTCAATATTTGATACCAACAAATCTCTGAACTATTCATTCTGGTCTCCCACGAAGACAGTTTATTTCTTGTTATACGTCTATTATGACTAATTTATAGTAAATCTGTTAGAAGTATCAGTTATGCTGTTGTGTCATAAGAGTAATGGTTTTAAACAGATTCTACATTCATAGCCAATAGTCAGTTAACTACGAGAATTCACTGATCCTACTATGGTACTATCGATGTTTCTGTTGTCATTTATTTTTGTGATAATATGTTGGCTTTTTCAGTGGAAGTCGAGTCTGTACATGATTGTACCGTTTGCTTACCTGTATTATCGTTTGTTTACCTGTATTACCGTTTGTTTACCTGTATTACCGTTTGTTTACCTGTATTACCGTTGGAGATTCAATTATCAAGAGGAGAGGGATGGGGTCCCATTAACAGGTTTAATTCTGCCACAACATTATGCCTGTTCCAAGCCAGGACCTGGATTTCTAACGTCATATGTCCTGGTCTTTTATATGTTGAATGATTTGAGGTGAGAGTTGATTATTTGTTTCATTGGTTTGGTGGAATTGTTGACTAAACTTTATTTAATATTTTACTCCTTTTTGTGTGTATCCATCTAAGGATGCGAGGTAACATAAGCTCAATGTCTGATCCCTAATGTGTGGTATTTTGACATAATATGTGACGGTATTTATTGTTTGTCTATATCTGCTTCACCCCGGGAGATCTAGATATCAGGAGGATGTTAATTAACAGGTTAAATATCTCTATACCCCGGGAGATCTAGATATCAGGAGGATGTTAATTAACAGGTTAAATATCTCTATATGTTTTATACCTGTCGCATTTATTTTCATTGGCTTCTGTTGATATTTTTGTATTTTGAAATTAAATGTTTGCCAGAAGGGTTGTTTATGCTGAGTGGTTTTATATTATCCCTCATTCCTTCTTACATTTTATTGTTTATGCTGAGTGGTTTTATTTTATCCCTCATTCCTTCTTACATTTTATTGTTTATGCTGAGTGGTTTTATTTTATCCCTCATTCCTTCTTACATTTTATTGTTTATGCTGAGTGGTTTTATTTTATCCCTCATTCCTTCTTACATTTTATTGTTTATGCTGATATGAGTGGTTTTATTTTCTCCCTCATTCCTTCTTACATTTTATTGTTTATGCTGATATGAGTGGTCTTATTTTCTCCCTCATTCCTTCTTACATTTTATTGTTTATGCTGATATGAGTGGTCTTATTTTCTCCCTCATTCCTTCTTACATTTTATTGTTTATGCTGATATGAGTGGTTTTATTTTCTCCCTCATTCCTTCTTACATTTTATTGTTTATGCTGATATGAGTGGTCTTATTTTCTCCCTCATTCCTTCTTACATTTTATTGTTTATGCTGATATGAGTGGTCTTATTTTCTCCCTCATTCCCTCTTACATTTGATTGTTTATGCTGATATGAGTCTTATTTTCTCCCTCATTCCTTCTTACATTTTATTGTTTATTTACATACCTATTACAATAACATTGTACGTTGCTATGGATACGTTGCTGACTTCGTCATCATACTCAACACAACTGTATACTCCCGTATAATTACTAGCTATGTCGTTGATGTGTAGTTTTTTTATATTTGTGTCAATTATCATTTTAATACGATGATCAGTGGTAATCTTTCTGCCTCCTTTGACCAACACATCTTGTCCACGTAACCATGCTACCTACAACAATAGTAGTATATTAATAGAGTGAGTGAGTGATTGTTGTTTAACGCCAAGTAAGCAATGTTTCAGCCAGCTATAACATGGCGAGAGCAAGTTACTTTTTTGCTATGAAAATTTATACTAAACCAAACCCATGAGATGTTTTCATATACAACATTACACGAGTATATCGATCAACTCGGCACAAATTATCTAAATGACGAGAGAACTGGTCTTTACGATTTGTTACTTGTTAATGCTTAGAGACCAAGCTGCAAATACTAATTCAATAGACTTTGGTTTCACTCGACCTTTGATCAAACCCACGATGTACATTTACGGGTCAAAAGTATTTCCTCACTAAGATATTTCCCTATATATTTCATATAAAACCATTTATTTTCAAAACATTCTCGTGAAGTCATTCCTTATCTGATTTTCATGAAATTTTCAGCATTAAATGCAGAAATAAAGATAGTTTCCTCTTCGTATAATTTGGAAATAATTTTATTTCTACTTTCTCTTAAGAATTGATTTAAAAACAAAATGTAATTTCTTCACCAAATCTTACTATATAATCATACAAAATTGTGACGTCAAGAATTTACATTTGTGCTTCAATCATATATGCTTGTAAGTAAAAGTTCGAAAAATGTACATGAAGATATTAAAATAAGCTCTAATAATTTTACTATTAAAGGTGAAAATTTCATGAAAATCGGCTAAGGAATGACTTCATGAGAATGTTATAAAAATAAGTAGTTTTATATGAAATATATAGGAAAATATCTTGGTGTGGAAATACTTTTGACCTGTGATGCGAATTTCGATGCCTAATATCCCGGCAATAGTACTGATACAGAAAGATTCGAAAGACAAAGCTTCCATGCAGTATACTTGAGACGACAAAATTGAAAATGAAATAAATGTGATGGTGGAATAACTTAATATGAACTTTTTATATAGCTTTAGAAATCTTGAGAAACTTATTCCGTTTTAACAGTAGTTCAACGTTTATTTAATTGATGATAACATGGGGTCGATGTGGCCACGTTTACATGGTAGTAAGAGTCCGATATCCGTCATGTTATCAAGTTTGATAATGATTTGCAGAATATTGGTGGTCTGGTGGTCCTCTGTATATTAAACTGTTAACCAGGATATAACTGCCATATTGCTGACAGAGGCATAAATAATTGATGGTCGTGTTATGTTCTTAAATGTGTATTTTATGAGTATTTTATCATTATAGAGTAACTGTGTTGTGTATATATAGTATTTGACACATTGATAGATCTAATGATAAAATTCAATCTTCTGTGTTCAAATATAGCCGATATGAGCTTATTACATTAGAACTAAGATTCATCTCCCCGATTTGCTATCTTGTTTTGGCCCTTTGGTATACATTCTCCTAAATTATTTTGACTATGCGCATGTCTGATGAATGTTATTCCAGAAACCTGTCTTTCTCACTAAATTAGATTTACAATTTTATTTATATAAATATATCATATGCAAGAGGGGAAGAGTTGAATCCCTGTGACCGGTGTAATTCTGCCACCTTGTTGAGCCTGTCGCAAGCAAGGACTTGGATTTCCAACGTCATATGGCATGGTCTTTTTATATTTTCAGTGATTTGAGGTGAGAAGTGATTGTTGATATCGGTGGAATTGTTGACCATTACTGCTTAAACTCTCTTTTTATAAATCTCATGATATAAATGAAATATTGTTGAAAGTTGGGTTCAATCAATCATATTCCAAATATATTCCGATGTATATTATCTCATTTACCTATTTAATATATTAAATTGTTTGTTACTGAACAAATTTTAACTAAGCAAATGCTCCCTACCTATTTAATATATTAAATCGCTTGTTAGTGAAAATCGTAAATAATAAAGACGTCAATATCAAATTGAATACACGTGACTCGTTGTTGTAACAACCATCATAATACTCATGTATATCTCACTACATATATCTTATATTCAACTTTATCCCACTAAAACAAATTGTTACCTCCCTTACTATATAGTTATAGTTACAATATTGTTTTGAGCATGTACTAAGGTTATATTGGTTTACCTCAGCTTGTGTTGAACAATTCAGAAATATTTCTGTCATATTTGTATGTACATAAACTGTCTGGATATTAACTGAAAAATAATTGTAGAATATAAACATTCTGGATTTATGACCTTCAGAAAGATGAAAAATGTCTACCAGGTTCATGTAAACAGTCTGGAATATGACCTTCAGAAAGATGAAAAATGTCTACCAGGTTCATGTAAACAGTCTGGAATATGAACTTTATTTCTTAAGGTGCTATTAAAATAATTTGTTTAATATTACAATATGATAATTAATTAAAGATACCCAACACTTATATACACCAAGTAGAATAAAGATGAGGGGGATAACCTGATGAAGTGTTTATTAAGAGAAGAATAGAGATCCACTTAACTACAATATATATATATATAGACTCTGTTTTACTTTTACTATAGGATAATAAAGCCCGTTGTATCTATGAGATGAAGAACAAAATTTAAAGCGTTGTTCCTTTACTTATTTATTATCAGAAGTATAAGATTGGCCTCCCTCTACACGTTCATTTACAAATATGTATCCAATTCCTTTTTATGAAGAAGCCATGTGCCACTGTTTCCTATCCACTCCGACTCCGAATGTTTGGAAACAACTTCCGGTGGCGAAAATGTTATCAAACAACGAGTACACAGGTAGGAAATCTGCTTATTTTAACACAATAAGTACTTCTTTAGAATAAATGCACAATAGGTAGATGATCAGCACATATTTTTCGTTGTTTTAACCTTTTTTCAGGCCACAAAAGTCTATGATTAATATTTAAATCCCTTTTCTAGATCCAGTGCAGCACGTTTTCGTGTGTTTGTTCATGAAAAAGGTGAAAATGTTGCACCAGTAGATCAGTATGTTTTGAGAAATTGGTATGCAATCTGCAAATAAATATCTGTCTGATCGATAGGTCGTCCGAAAAGCTAACAAATTGGAACGATCATGTCTATTTTATTAGATTGCTGTGCACTGCCGTCTAGTACTGGTTTGGAAGTACGACTTTTTTCAAGGGTGTACGAATAATAGGAATACCTACAATATATTTTCTATTTCTTGGTAAATACAATTTTGGAAGAACGCCTATAAGCAGTTCATGTACATACTTGATGACACATATACATACTATCGTTAATTTGTTTTGAGATAATGGATTAATCAGAATGATAAAGCATCGAAGTCATAGACTGAGAACAGTAAGGCATCGAAGACATAGACTGAGAACAGTAAGGCATCGAAGACATATACTGAGAACGATAAGGCATCGAAGACATAGACTGAGAACGGTAAGGCATCGAAGACATAGACTGAGAACAGTAAGGCATCGAAGACATAGACTGAGAACAGTAAGGCATCGAAGACATATACTGAGAACAGTAAGGCATCGAAGACATATAGTGACAACAGTAAGGCATCGAAGACATAGACTGAGAACAGTAAGGCATCGAA
Organism: Gigantidas platifrons; assembly: GCA_002080005.1. Classification (NCBI taxonomy): domain Eukaryota; kingdom Metazoa; phylum Mollusca; class Bivalvia; order Mytilida; family Modiolidae; genus Gigantidas; species Gigantidas platifrons. Next base: position 738,819 of record MJUT01057482.1, read on the forward strand.
GTCATAGACTGAGAACAGTAAGGCATCGAAGACATAGACTGACAACAGTAAGGCATCGAAGACATATAGTGACAACAGTAAGGCATCGCAGACATAGACTGAGAACAGTAAAGCATTGCAGACATAGACTGAGAACAGTAAGGCATCGCAGACATATACTGACAACAGTAAGACATCGCAGACATATACTGACAACAGTAAGGCATCGCAGACATAGACTGAGAACAGTAAGGCATCGCAGACATAGGCTGAGAACAGTAAGGCATCGCAAACATAGACTGAGAACAGTAAGGCATCGCAGACATAGGCTGAGAACAGTAAGGCATCGAAGACATATACTAACAACAGTAAGGCATCGCAAACATAGACTGAGAACAGTAAGGCATCGAAGACATATACTGAGAACGGTAAGGCATCGAAGACATAGACTGAGAACAGTAAGGCATCGAAGACATAGACTGACAACAGTAAGGCATCGAAGACATATACTGACAACAGTAAGGCATCGCAGACATAGACTGAGAACAGTAAGGCATCGCAGACACAACGCGAGATGCGATAAGATTTGATTTGATTTATTGTGTTTAACGCCACTTTCAACAATATTCAGCTATATCATGGCGACCAGTTTTAGTGGTGGAAGAAGCCGGAGTATCTGGAGAGACCCACCGACCATTGGTTAGCAACTGGTAAACTTTATCACTTGCGGCTGTGAGTCGAGTGTACCCTTTTTGTAATTTACAAAACCGGACGCACCGTATTGATGATAGGCTTGTATGAGTTGTAATCAAATTACCTAGCTCAGTGTGCCACCCGGGTCCTTAAGATGCGACAAGAAATGTATTGAATTGAATTAACACTCACCATGAGAAAGTTTTTGATGTGTAAAACAAATACACTCTAATATGCACCAGTACCTTAATAACTCATTCTTCAAGGCCATTCTGAAAACTAATAAAGTAATATGAACATGGGTTATTGACAAGATTCACTGTAATTGACATCATTTTTGGGTCATGTTAAGGTATGATACAAGTTTTGTGATATTACGTCATACATTTGGGGATTTGTATACAAGTTTTCCGACCACAGTTATGTATCTGCATATTTTAACATGAGAATCATTAAATACTCGTTGCTATTGTCTTTCATTATAAACAAAGAGTTATCAATTTAATATTTCTTAGTAAATATATTATATAATATAGCAGTGGTAACAACCGACCATTCTTGTGGGTCAAGTAGTTATCAGCTGTTAAGAGCAATCAATGTTATATGTCATATCATAATTGTGCGGTATTCCATAGAAAGTATTTTTGTCCCAAGATTTATTTAATTTTGACAGGAGACTTTGTTACAGAATAACCACTCAATACATATCATTTTTAAGTCTTAGTCAACCCTCTATTTATGCAATGAGCGATACATTATAGGGAAACTTACAAGTTTGTGCATAAAATTCAATTATGACCGTCCAATTTAATGAACAAATTACTTAAGGAGACCGTGTTATATATTTTAGAGAAATATATAGGTTAATAAGAATACAATGTATCGTTTTCAAAAAGAGGGTAGTAACTGATATTTAGAATATACAGTTATTTAATGTGTAGCCAGGCAATAGACCAGAATATATTTCCCAAGGTACTGGAAACAGCTCAAGTGTTATATTGCCCGAAGCCAACTGCTGAGGGCAATAGAACACTTGAGCTGTTCCCAGTACCGAGGGAAAAAATTTCTGGTCTATTGCCTGTCTACACATTAAGGGTGTAGGCCTGGGGTATGGGAGATAACTCTATTTTCAGTGTCTTCTCAAATATATGATCATCTATGCGTTTGAAAATTCTCCCTCAATTCCAAGCTTCTTGGTGACAAAGATTGTTTACATTGGATATGGCCAGTTAAAAAAAATCCTTTTCCTTTTACCTTTCCATAGCTGTGCTCCTTGTATTTTTATATCTTATTGTTGCTTATGCCAATGTCAGGCAGTGTGTTATTATTATATGGCTGTGCCCATAAAATATCATCGAAATATCTCTTTCCAGAAACAATGTTCATCGAAATATGTTGTCAAAAATGCCAGAAATGTAACAACCTTTTTCTATTGAATTTCAAGGATTTGTCAAAAAAAAAATATATACACCAGAATCTTTAATATTATGAAACTATAGAGCAAATTCATTTTTTGGTAGTAAAAAAAATAGAAAGCTATGTTTGGGAAAAAAATTGTAATATCTGATCCTCTCTTATACCGCCGCCCCCCTTCTCCTAAGACAACTAAAGAATAATCAGAATCAAACGAATACAACTGGAGCACAGAATTTGAAGGAATATAACAATACAGCTGGGTGTGTTTTTGGGGTTTTTTTTTTGTGTGTGTTATGAATTAATCAAGTAGAGTCACCCTAAAACCACCCCTCTCCCTCCCCAGCCGACCTGAAAATAAAAAAGACAAATGCAGTCATTTAGTAATTTGGACATCCACTGTGTCAATTATAAGAATTCAAAAGCTTTTTGTTATTGGTAACTAGTTAATTTTTACCTCACAAACAAAGAAACTAGCAAAGGATGGGTGTGTGATAACTTTCCTCGACAATTTCATTTTCTTGGTGCCATCCATGAAAAACATAAATCTAAATATTTGAAAAATCTGACGATAAAAGTTTGCAAATTTGGTGCAATGATGTCTATATGTCTATTCTTCAGTGTGACATTTTTTGGTGGAAATTAAATGACAGGATTTTTTTTAATCCGATTTTTAATACCAAGGTGGTCCTCAGGGCATCCCCCCTTTTTTGCAGTTTTCACTGTTTTGCACGTGATTATCTCCAAACAGGATATTCAGATATGCTAGATATTTCATATCTATTCAACAACAACACTCTCAAGTGTATTAAAGCCAAAATATTCCCTTTCAATCAGAAATAAATGTGCATATCTATTAGAATCTTCCGAAACGAGTATTATCATCTGGCGTCAAGAATACCCCCAAAATTGCTATATTTAGGATGTGCTATGGAGAAAACGGCACGGTGACATTTTTTGAAACTTTGGCAGATAATGTATTTAGACATAACTATTCCATGATGCAAATTAAAAAAAAATGAATGATGGGAAAATTTTAGGGTAACCCAGGTCTACACCCTTAAATAACTGTTTTATTACCTAATAGTAGTTTTGGTATGCATATTTTTGTACTTTCAAAGTTTTGGGATAGAGAGATAAGAATAAAGTAATTAAATTGTATTTTTCAAAACAGTTAACAATAACAAATTATGAGTTATCATTCGAAAGTTTTATTACATTTGAAATTTAGACGCATTGATAAAGATTTGGTCGAGTTAATGAATATATATGAGACGTAATTGACAAATCATATAAAGCGGGTCAAAAGGTCGTGGGCAATAGAACGCTACAGCTACAGCGGGCAATAGAACGACCGTTCTACCGTTCTACCGTTCTATTGCCCGAGAGACAAATTAAAAGTGAAATATGGTTAAAACTAAAATATTCCCAATGGAAAGGTAATTAATATACTATTAGGTAATAAAACAAACTACACTGTCGGAATAGATCCTAATCCCAATCGGAAAATCGCGGAAACAGAGGCAACATGACACACATATACATGACCGTTCACTTACCTGACTTGGTACAGGTATTCCAATAAAAAGTGACGGGCTTAAACTAATTATTGGGTTCCCAAATGCCCCGCTTAGTGGAATAATTCGGGCATCCAAGTGTTATTAACATATGAGTAATACACTATAATCCGTACTTAAGGTAATAAACAAATATACTATCTCCCTTCTTTTCATGAAGTCGAAAAGTTGTTTTCCTCTCGCAAGATCCTTCCTTGTTCCCTTTCTCGAAGTTAAAGGTTGTTCAATTTCTTGATGGATTTCCCTTAAAATACAATATATGTAAATATCTACTTTGGGCTTCTCTTTGAAAAAAACCCCATTCATTTCGCTTATTCTACTAAATATATTTACAGTATATATAGGTTGCATATATATATAGTTTTGTATAATGTTGCGTTTACTTGTTAAGTTTCGAATCTTTTTAATTGTGTGCTTTCCCGCTATCATTTCTCTTCTCATCTGTGTGGCTACCAAAGGCAAAGTTCAGCATCACTTGTGCAGCTCTGTTTAAAATTCTAATGATAAGCAACGCATTATCTCTATTTTGATCTTTAATTACAAATGTAATTAACGTAAATTAACGTAATACAAATTTAAATTCTTTACTGAATATTTTTAATATTGCCATTGATAATTATGTCAATAATGATATTCTAAATTCTTCTGGCTGTCAGTGAGCTGGAATAGTAGGGGAGTCGGAATCTAGATTGTTTAACATTTGCATTACTTTATACATATATGCTGTCAGTTAACTGTGCCACGATTGCTAAAATGACCATGGAGAAAAATCGACCTGGTCCAAATTTCTACGTATAGACAATTTGAACTACAGCTTAAATAATCAGGACCAGCAGGTCTGTAGAAAATTAAACCTCAGTGATAAAATTTTCAACGAGTAATGCACACAGGGATTGGATCCATTTTTCTAGTTATAGAAATGTATTAGGTCATCTTTTCTATGTGGTTTACTTTTCCACGAACTACACTATTGTCATTTTTTTGTTTTATTTCGTAGAGGTTTAGTTCTATCGATTAATGGAGAAAGCTAAGCCCGTTGAGGGAATAACAAAAATGCTAAAATATTGTAAACAATAATTATAATTGTAACACTGTGGGGTTGAATTTAATGGGCAAGATATATTGTTTGGTTGTCACTTGCTTGATTTTAGCTTTTACTTCCTCTAACTGAGGAGCCGTCGTGATAGTATGGTAGTTGGTACCCGTGCAATCAGTACCTATTCACCACCAAACATAACATACGAGTTCAAACCCTGATAAGGCGATGTGTACTCGATACAACATTATGTGATAAAGTTTGTCACTAACTTGCGACAGGGTGATGGTTTTCTCCGGATACTCCGGTTTCCTCTACCAATAAAACTGACTTCCACGTTATAACCGAAGTATTGTTGAAAGTGGCGTTAAACACCATAAAGCAACTAATCCAACAATCCTCTAATTGTATGATGTAAAAATCCATCCTATGCAAAGTATAATTCAAAGGTCTAAGTTAGATTGCTGTATGAAACCAAACGTAAGATGTGTGTTTATTTCAATCAATAGATGCAACAAAATAGTTTTCATCTAATACGATTTGTGGAACTCTTTGTTATTGAAGAGCACAAAACTGGCATTAGTCTACATTACGCCGTCTGTTCCGGCTTCAATGCGTCATGCAAAATAACATGGTGGCCTTGTCGTGTCTGTGATTAAATGTTGACGACTGTGTTAATTTCCTCTTCTGAATATTCTTGGTCACAATTATAAGTAACTAAGCCCATATTGTCCCATTCCATATTCATTAAAACTCGGTAAATGTACATTGTACTATTATTCATATTGTTAATATGGCAGCTGCCTTACAGACCGGGAAAGTTATAATATTTGATATTAGCATAACCAGTTAATAGCTTTCTGTGATTCTTTTAACCATCAAACATTCTTAATTATTTTTTAACTAGCAATTACATTTTTATAACATTACATTATGTTCTGCTTTCCTTCCCCTTTAAAAACAAATGCATGCACCATACGTCTAAACACATTTATAATATCGGCCTTGCGTTTCACCTTTCGTGACATTGTATCATCTTGGTTAACGAATCTGTATTTTCATAGTGGATTTGGCCGAGTGGTTAAATGCTTTGTTGCTATGCTAGGACGAATCGGTACTACAAGGTAGCAACAATGTTGGCTCAAATCCACTGTGGGAAGAACGAACAGTTCTCAGCTAAAACTGTTGTGTCGAACTTTCAGACGTATGCATTCAATAAATTTAGATAGAACGGCATCCATTGGCAAAAAGATAGATTGTATTATTATACTTTTACAGTATTTTTACTATATAAATTAACAGTCATAGATTTGTTAATTTTCCCTAAAAGACTATTTCCCCGATAGTGAACTATTTCCCTGAGACTATTTCCCTATCCGCAATTTTGCACGTTCATATTTCCCGTTTTTTTTTTAAATCCTTGAAATTATTGAAAGTTTCAGTTGTTATGGTTGTTGAATTTGTTTAATATTACTGGCAAAACATATATTTGTTGTTTATTTCATTACACTTTAATTAGTGCTCAGTGATAAAAATCAGAAGTGACACAACTATAAACACAATATTGAGGTAATATGCCTTATTTTGTTGTTCTTTATCAGTATGAGTTTAATAACCTAGAAATAATCATATCACAGAGAAAAAAAAACCTTTTATTGTTGTTCTTCAATTGTTCAAGTATAATAAAACAGTTAAAACCCGGTTATTTCGGGAAGTAGCAAGTTTATTGTCCCCCGAAACACAAACTATTTCCCGACGCGAAACTTGCTATTTCCCTCACAACCGGTCTTTAACTGTATATTACTGTTCCTTTCTTGACATGATTATAGCTTTTATTTTCTGTTACTGTATGATATGGAAAATCATCGTGTACAATACTGATGTTAGATAACTAGCAAATTAGCAACAATACATCTCGGTAATAATACACCGGAGAGCACATGCCAGTTTGTGTATAATATACCTGTTCTGCGAATCTAGGAGTGATGAGCAATGATAGTTTGTAATATTTGAAAGCTGTGAGTCTTCGTGGAATCTGTCTTTATTTCACGATAAGCATGAGTAAGGCACGGTATCAAAGTACATTTTACGATAACATGGCGTAAGTGTATATACCATCACTACACACTTAAACATAACATCGTGGTACTAGTGTATACCATCACTACACACTTAAACATAACATCGTGGTATTAGTGTATATACCATCACTACACACTTAAACATAAACTTAGATATACTCAAAATAATTTAAAATGGCCATAAAATATTTAGGTATATTAGTAATAAATTCAGACATTTTGATATTTGAACTATTACATTTGTAATTTTTAATAGTATTTCTCTATGGCTTACCTTCAGTAAAACGTCTCCTCTGTTTTTAAACACACAGACATATTTATAAACAAATGAGCAATATATATATCAGACTTTTGTAACAATTATATATCTACTGTGTGTGTGAAAAAAATGAAATTATTTAAACAGGATGTTAATGAGATCATCGGGAAATAGACTCTTGACAATACTAATCACTCTATCATACAGCCAGTCATTCTGTTTCAGCGAGAAATAGACTCTTGACAATACTAATCACTCTATCATACAGCCAGTCATTCTGTTTCAGCGAGAAATAGGAAATTAATTTATCACAATTTATACAACCCTTACATGGCCGAAACTATACTCTTTTTTAAATGAGGCAAAACACTTAAAAAAAATTTAGGCGAGGGGTCAAGGCTTTCATCAACCAACTGTTCTTTTGTAGATAGAACATCAAAATTGTCTACAAAACATCGAAAGGTCACTGTATTGGATTTGAAAATAATCAAACAAATACCACATTTTTTTTTGCCATATGTAAATTATAAACTAAAGGTATTTCCGGTGTCAGTTCATTAGTCCGAAGGGTCAATGGTCCGAAGGGTCAATAGTCCGAAGGATCAATGGTCCGAAGGGTCAATAGTCCGAAGGGTCGACAGTCCGAAAGGTCCGAGCAAAATCGAATTTTGAACGACCTCGAGACTACAAATTTATGTATTAATATAATATAGAATTGCATAAAACATTGATAGAGATGGTTGCCACGTTTTCTCGTGTAATAATACATCCTTTTCGACAGTTTTTTTTTATTACATGAAGAATACAAGCTTTTAAAGACTTTACGCACAATAACACGCAATTTCGTGGCTTGTCCTTTTTATCCTTTCTATATTAATTTATATGTAAATATATTATGTATATATATGTAGATTCTGAGGTAAAATAAACAGGCTAATTATGAACTAATCACAATTGACAACTTGCCTTACATTTTATATGCCTTGCAATGTCGTATAAAATACTTCTGACCTCTCGGTTCACCCTGCGTATTGATAGACGTTTCTTTGAGAAGGGAATTTGTCTTTTACAAATTATACATGATGGTGCATTATATATCTAGTTTAATCAGCCCGCCTTTCATAATAGACAGTCGTAACTTATACTTTAGTAGTCAGAAAATCATCGCTATCTGTCAATGGGCATTGTCAACTAAAATTCTGCATTTTTTTAAATTTATATACATACACAATCAAAATATAAACAATTCTGAATGTTTTGGTGTAAAATTTGTTAAAATCTATCCAGAAATAACTTCACAATAATTTTTTGAAAAAATATGGTTTTGGTTGATTATATAGGGATTTTTATACAAGTTTACAGACTTTTGTCACCATACGTAGTGATTAGACTCGGGAATCATATTTGTCTTAATTGCGGAAGGCATACACTGATTTGACCTACAACTTTCTCCTTGTTGCAAATAATTGCTTGTTGTTTAGAATTGTCAATTACGTGTGGGATTGAATTCAAAATACAAATACAACATGGAAATATATTTATACAAATAAGAATTTGCTATATTCTTTGAAACTGCCTACCAATTCCGGAGCCCCTGTTTCATTCCCTTTCCATCGAGAGTTCATGTTGTTCGCATGTGTTATATGATTGTATTTTTTGAATGTTGATGTTCGCTTCTTGTTTCCAGGGATTTATATGTCATTGGATGTTGGTTCCTCATTCGGTTTTTCATATTTTCTAACATACCTTTAAGATTCAATCAGAGATGACCAAGCGATCTAAGGAAGCTGGATGTTGAATATTTTCGGGAAAATCCACACATAGCTCTTGAAACATTTAAAGACTTTTACTCATAATATTTGGAACATATCTAAACCGAGTTTACATGTGCCCTTTTGTTTGATTTTTTAAATATTTTTGTGCTACGAACACTTCAGACCATTGACCTTTCGGACTATCGATTGATTGATGATTTTTGGTGTTTAACGCCACGTTCAGCTATAATTCAGCTATATCATGGCGACCAGTTTTAGTGGTGGAAGAACTTCCTTTGACGTTACTTCCGGTAGCACCACCTCGCACCACCTCCACAAATACTAACTGAACTGTACCCATATACTACTATCGACCTTTCGGACCAATGACCCTTCGGACTAATGAACCTTCGGACCAATGCCCTGGAATCGGTATTTTCCCTAAACTGCACAGAAATGATTTTTCTGTAACGAATATGTATATTTTGAAATCTTCCATATAGCGAATATGTATAATCTTCCATAATCCATTTATTTAGTTATATGAAATAATTGAGAAGAACTTCAGAGCAGGATCCAGGTGTGGGGCAAGGAACCTTTAGGAACCAAACACTTTTTTTGTTTGTTTATCTACCTATGTAAATAGTGCCTATCACCACTAACGTTATGAATTCGAATCCAGGCGAGATGTACTTGATACAACATTATGTGATAAAGTTTGTCAGTACAGGTCGGTGGTTTTCTCCGGGTACTACGGTTTCCCCCACCAATAAAACTGACCACCACAAAATATTGTTGAAAGTGGCGTTAAACACCATAACCCTAATTATCTGTTTTGGTCTCATTTTTTCACAGGTTTCAGAATATCATACCCATATACGGACGTTTTTATTTTATTTTAAACAGTGTTATGGTTGTGATATTTATTCAGCTGTTCTAAATACTTAGATATTTAAATATAATAGCTAATGATTGTGAATGAGCTCATGTTTACAATCTCATTGTTACTCTTTCGTCGCATTCTCTGACAATGATAGCACATGAGGAGATTATCATTGAAAGACAATCTAAATTTAGAAGAAAAACTGTATGAAAAACAATCCTCGAGGATACATAACAACAAATGTACACATATAAAGATGAAACCAACAACAAAGCAAGAGGGGGGAAATCAAATGTATGGATAACACAAACTCACAATGACAACCTGAAATATCACAACGTTTTACATAATGGTAAGTATCTCATATCTATTGTTAGAAACCTATCGTCAAATTATAATTGTCAAATTAATTAGAAGAAACAAAAAACGTTACAAAATGTAACTTGTAAATATAATGTTAGCTATTAATTACGACACGGAAGCTTCATTTCACTGCAATGATTAGTTCGGTCG
>MJUT01057482.1:758153-768845 GCA_002080005.1 Gigantidas platifrons
TTACCTAGAATTGTTCTTTATATTGTATGAGTTTTTTTTAGAAAAATTAAACGACACATTTTTTCTATAATTATGATTACTTAAAAAAAAAAAATTGCCGTTGTATTTTACGGCATTTCTTGGTAAAATATTCTATTTTTCATCTAAAAAATTTGCTAATTAAAAAAAATATCCATAATTTTCGTGTTAATTAGCTGGAACTGGTATCACACTTTCAAAATAATTATTGTCATCTACGGCTATACCTTCGATTTAAGAGGGTATTTAAAATGGAAGTGTGTAGAATCCCTTGGTTAAAATCTTTTGATTTTTTATATTTGTTGGGTAATATCATAATGTTTCACACACAACAAATTCTAAAAAATTAAACGACAGGAAAATTTTGGGTCAGGTGTTGGGTACCACCTTAAAATATCATTGTATATTGTTTACCGCCATGTTTGTTTCTATTAGAGATTATTGATTGACGTGCGTAGTTTAATTGCTCATGGGTATCTCTTTCAGCCTGCCCCGTTCTTTGAGTTTGCTTTACATTCGACTATTTTGGCTATCATGTTTAGGAACTTTAGTTTACCTGCTCCTAAAGACGTAATTTTGATTATCAGCATACCGGATGACGTTTATTCCAGAAACTCGTGTGTGCCCAAAATAAAATTTCTACATTTTATTTATTATTACTGAGTCAATACTACTGCTGGTGGACTAATAGTCCCGACGCTTAATGTATCAGATGCCCAGTAGCCAGTATTTGAAACTTACAATTCCAAAATAATGTAATTTATTAAAGCTAATGTCAATGATCCTCAGTCATGGAGAACCTTAATAAGAGTTTGGCTATCCCATTTGGGACCTCTGGTTTACTTGCTCCCAAACGACTTTTTAAAACATTTGACTCTCCACCTTTTAACTATCAGCGTACCTGATGAAGGTTATTCCAGAAACGCATTTTATGTCTACGTTATTATTACCAATAATAACAATATTTTTAAAGTCTCGTACAAATGTGTTAAATGCTCTTCTATCACTACATATAATAAGATTATCAATTAATCGTAGCAACCGTCTATTTTTTAATAACATTATTAATAATTCTTTGACAATTAACGGAAATATATTTCATAACAGAGGGCAAGACTTCCCACTGGAACGAATCATCTGGTGATATATCAGCGGACATTGCACACACTAACCAGTAACCTTTCTGTAAATCAAATATACATTCATATTTACTACGCCCAATCGTATCAATACAATCATCAACCCTTGGTGTAGTGTAATAGTCAGAATCTGCAACATAATTTAATTGTTTTAAAAATCTAAAACGAAACGAACGATTTTATATGATTTGAGCGTGAGGTACAGAGATAACGAAATTCAATATTACTCGACTCAATAATATCATTCTCCAATATGTTTTAGATCTCTCACAAATTAAAGTATCACATATCGACATCATAACAAGCTAAACCGACACTCTACAATATATGGGTTTTTTTTGTCCATCGGAAATTGAAGATATCTACCACTTCAGACCAATATCGGGCAATATCTAAGCATAGAACCTTGTGGGAAAATATTGCAAATATTTTTCGTCTCTGAGTCCACTGCACCATTTGAAAGCAAACTTGACTGTTTTTGCATCCACGATAACCATCGTTACATGACATATTGAATAATGATAATATAGTTTTCGTAAGAACCTAGAAAATTTATTAAATGTATACACTACATGACCAATCATTGGATGGTCTCTTTAAAAATACACATTTTCATTTTTTGTATGGATTGAAAATTTACTGTATCATCACAACTATAAAAAGAAAACGAACCCAGCATGGAATTTGAAACACAAAACCATGGATACAGAATGATACCGCAGACATTTATATATTCAAATAATTAATGTAATCTGATAAATAATTGTGGTCATTGGACATTTTTTTTTAGAAATCCTCTATCTGTAATCTACCGTTTGTTTATCCGAACTTCGCATAAGCAAAAGGTAAGTTCAAGGTTGAATGTTAAAAATTGCCTGCCCTTTTAATAAAAACATGTGAAGAATTATTCAAACCGGCTTAGACTTTAGATTATCTCAAAACATGAGCGTCGAGCTTCAAATTCGTTTGGTGAATTCACGGATACCTTAAATAACCAGTTACACCTCAGAAAGCTGGGTTTCATATGACTCATCGAACAATTTGGACATAGACAAGAGAAGTTATTCAATGAATATATTTGATAAATAATACTTGTGAAATGTACATGTAGTCGTTTGTTAGAACAAAACGGTAATATTTGTCTATAACTGTCCGATGACCCCACCCCAAGTTCTGTTGTTCCGTTCTTAAGTAAGATCAGACACTCCGTACTGAAGGATTTTAAACACTTGTTTCACTCTGAAAACAATCAACATTGACTGTTCACATCGAGACCTGTCAATAAATATATATATATATGACCGCAAATCCACATTCTTATCATTGAAAAATGTGGTACACACTATTTAATTTCAGAGGCGTCTCGGCATTTTGTATGCACGGCTAGCATGGTTCTCGAAAACTTGCCATACGGGAAGGTCATGATCTTCAATGTGCATTAAAAACTAGAATTGTAGTTGGGACAAGTAAACAATTCATATAATGTATTGTATTTAACAAAATTCTCAAATCCTAATACTTCATAATTATAACGCAATATAAGGGTTACCAAAGACTCAACATATTTAATTGCAAATCTACGGCGATGTTAATATTTGTGGATTAATAATATGCAAAAAATAGGGCTTTTTGTATTTGTGCCACCATTTTTTTTATTTTTGGTTTGTTTGGTTTTTTTTTTATTTGCATTTACAAATGTATTGTTATAGTTTAGTAATACTCCAAGATATACAGATTATTACATGGCATTTGTCATATCATACCCTTTATCAGCCCTAGGTCATGATATCAGCCCGAGAGCCGATAGGCTCAAGGTATGATATATGAACGAGGGCTGATAAAGGGTATGATATGAAAAATGACATGTTAAAATATGTTTATCATATACTTCAACAGAGGAAATAACTGATTTGTACCAAAATGTAAATTAGTCATTTTAGCAAGAATTAAATACATGTATATAGTCATAGAACAACAAAAATATTGTTTTAATATGCGAATCCAATAAATGCACGTTTTTATACCACTTTCTACATCATAGGAGAGAAATTTGTAGTTAATAGTTTTCTGCGCAAATATTTTATAAAACAGTTGAATCCGCCGTGTCTGTAAATACAGTTTTCCGGAAATTCACGAAGTGAACTTACGGACATTGACGGAAAGGCATGTAATAAATTTCCGGAAGCAGTTAATAAACTTGCTTTATCAGCCCGCTACGATCATTCTTGTGAAACTGGGTGAAATAAACATGACTCCTTTTATTATTCTAAGCAAAACTCAAAGTTTTATTAAAGGGTAAAATTTTAGCTTTATCAACTACAAGTATATGATAAATATATATATATATATATATATATATACTGTTCACATACATCTAACTCATTTCTATTATATAGAAATGTATTTTTTTTTGTCTTTTCCTACATTTAGAAAAAATAATTACTTTTGTTTTCTCAATATTCACGTGTACTTTCCAAGAAGTATAATATTCAGATAATATATTTAACATATGTTGCATACCCCCAAGAGATTCACACACTTATATAAAAATTCAATATCCATAGATATATTTAATTCCGCTGGGATATACCTATTGTATTTATTTTTCTGAAAAACAAATGTTGTATTGAGAATACAGACGGAACCTTTGAAACTTTACATAAACTTTCTTTATTTAATAAAAGAAGAGATTTGATTGATTGTTTTGAGCATTAATCATTACAGCTATATTTGTTTGTGGTTTATACAAGCAATACATCAAATATGTAAAATTGTACCACATGAATGGGCATATTAATGAACACGCACAATATCATGTGGAATGATGGATAGGGTGGGAAAGTGTTTGTATTCCAGTCGTGCCGCAACGAGCATTCCTTCCAAAATTACCGTTACGTACAAGGATCTAACACTAACCTTTGCCACTTACAAAAACCAAAATTTGATTAATGTATCAGAATACCTATTTCTAGGAACTTTACTTAAAAGTAATGGGAATCTCAGCGGTAGTTCAGAAGATCTTACAAACAAAGCAGGACAAGTTTTGTTTTCACTGAAGTCCTATACCAACTCTCTTAATAATCTACATGTCAATGTAGCCTGCAACCTTTTTGACACTATTATTAAACCAATAGCATCCTATAACTCTGATGTCACATTCATGGACATATACTGCTCTATATATAGAGCAAAACAACGTTCAAATATATCTGGTAGACAAATTGATTATTTGTCATTTACAGATAAAACTTGTATGGAAAAATTACATTTATCTTTTTGTAAATATATCCAAGGAACCAAAAAAATTCTTCAAATCTGGCTGTTAGAGCGGAATTGGGAAGATTACCCATAGAACTGTCTATAAAAATTCAAAGTTTACTATATCTTGTTAGAATCCTTAATTCTGAAGTGAACCCTTTACTACATGAAGCATTATTTTTAAGTAAAAGTTTAGATTCTAAAGGATGTTACTCATGGTATGCATATATTAAATATATTGCACAGGAAGCTGGTTTAGAAATAACAGATTTAGAAATTGGTGGGGATTATAACAGGAAAAAGGAATCAATAAAGAAACATTTCAAAACATGCATTACCAATTTCTATCAAAATATCTTTCTTAATAAATTTAGCACAATAGATAATAGTAATTCTATATAAAGATTTAAAAAGAGATTTGAACATGGAAAATTATGTTACATGACAATTTTGAAAAAAGGAGACTTATAACTAAATTTAGAATCAGCGACCACAACCTTCTAATTGAAAAGGGGAGGCATTTAAAAATACCCAGGGAAAAAAAAGACTTTGTCAGGTATACAATCAAATTGAAGATGAACACCATTTTCTTTTCGATTGTGATAAAAATCTTGATCTGAGAAATAAATATCTTCCACTTATATTCCAAAATAGGTCTAATATTGGAGAAGGTGAACAAATTAAACATATTCTTTGTCCATCATCACTGGGGCAAGTAGGAAAAATCGTTTCCTTCATTAAACAATCTCTTGAACTGAGGACAGGGAACTCATAATACATTGTGCATGTGCTATACTTGTTTTTTTTCTTACTTGTAAGATATTTTTGTCTTTATTTTGTCACAAATCTGTTGTATGATTTAAATGACAATAAAATATTGAATTGAATTGAACTAATCCAGAGATAACATTCGTCTAACACTAATCCAGAGATAACATTGATCGACCACTGTTCTAAAAGGTGGGTGACAATTCCAATGGCATGGAGTTTGGCTGTCATGTTGATATTCTCAATGAACGAATGCTTTGAAACAGCTGTAAAGAGTAACATAAATTAGATTCAGTCCGATCCTATTCTGTGGCCGTTTTTCAAGACCGGGCGCAAATAAATAAAGTAACACATATTGTAACCACAAGCCATTAACTTGTTAGTCATATCGATGTCTTTTTTTAAAAGAATCATTGGAACTGAGATTATCAGGTCCTGAACAGGCCAATTCTTATATTAATCCATTTTTTTTATTTATATACATGTATGTATAAGGCTATATCTTGACCCTTATTAAAGTAAAATGCAAATACAAATGTATTCTAATAAGACTAGTGATATGTATATTTACTAAGTTCATTATTGAAAAAAAAGCTTGAAGTTTGAAGATACCAAATGGGTAAAGAAGGACATGGCTAAAAGTTAAAGGACAAACAATGATCTAACAAAAAAGACTTCTGAGAAAACTAATGATTGGGCATAAAGAACCCACTAAAACGGAGGTGAACTCAAGTGCTCCGGAATAGCGAGTAGTTCCTGCTCCACTAGTGGCAGCAGTCTTGTTACTCTTGTAAACCTGGTGTTATTTCATGGACGAGGAAAGGACCAGACAGATTACGAAAAACGGAACGTATTCGTTGTCACAATTATACAGTAACGGTTAACTAAGTTATGGTGATGACTGTAAACCTATATTATAAAACAATAGAACTTCAGATTATCTCAATTTCATGTCATAATTTCGAAAATATGAATTTTTAATTGCCATTCCCAGAATGACATCTGTATTTGAGGTATTGATACATTGATTTTAATCTTACATTTTCAATTAGGACCCACTACAGTAACATGAAAACAATTCACAAATGTCAATTACATAAAGGTATTGTGCTAAAATGTTCCCTATGTTCCTTGAGATATGCTACAATGTACAGTGTATTTATTTATGGAGTATTTGGTTTTGAAAGAGTGTTGGACGGAATCTTTTGGAGAGAATTTCCTTTAAAGTCGCAACTTTGTTCCTCCAGAAGTCAAATATTATTTTGAGAAAAATGATGTGGTTTTTCACCAGAGGTAACTTATATATATAAGGGAAAAGAAGGTGAACGTTTCACATTCGAGTAAATATTCTTATCCGAACAGTTTCTGCCAACGTAATATGCTTTCATGTTTCCTGTTATATAAATGGCAGTTTTACAAATGTGTGACAACAGTTTTGCGTTACATTTTTACTTTCAGGAGTCAATGGTTTCAGGAAACGATGTATTATTCACCATCAGGAAAATAATTTGCTGAATGTCAATATCTCCTTCATCTTCCACGAAATCCCTGCACTCCCCCCACTCGCACCCAATGATTTTATCCTTTATATCATAGAAATATAGCATATACACGTATACCGCTTTCTTTTGTAGGACCAGCAATGGGTGGAAATATGTGCCTTGGTGAGGAGGATGCCGATTTTGTGGGGGATTACTATGGTTACGATTATAGGGAATATGACGATAATACTGGTGTATTCAGCTTAGATGCCGCATATGCATGCATTCCCGATACACAGGTATGCATTGTTCCAGCGAAAAGTGGCATTAAAAAGTGGTCTTGTGCCAGCAGGTCGGGTTGTTCGTGCAACATAACATGTCTATTGGTGGGAGACTGTTGCTTTGATGTATATAACGACGTTCTTAATGCAACAACAGAAGAAGAAGTGTGGAATATTACATATAATCCTCTTGTGTATCTTACCAATTATTATGGAAATACAAGTGAGATATATCATGCCTTAACAATGATACAGCAATATGGAAGCTGCTTATATTATGAAACATATTATTGGATAATAGACAGATGTCCCTATCAGTACAAGGATGGGTTTGTTGTAGATAAATGCATGAACACCTCACATCTTGATAAACTGTGGAGCATGCCACTTAATTTGAAGAATTCAACTCTAGTTCAGGTAACATTTAAGAACATGTTTTGTGCATTTTGCCATGGTTACACTTCGTTAGATATTTTACCTTGGCCAATGAAAGTTCATTGTGATAATATAACAAGTAAATCGTCAAATGATATAGCAAACGACATCAATTGTAAAACACGTTACACAGCACCGTCTTATTTATATGAATGTTACAAATATACACATGAGCTGGAAAAATGTCCTCTTGAATCACTCACTAATTCAACTTACTCTTTATATTGCAATTCGTTTATTAACGTTTATACAGTTGAAAAGAAAAGGATTAGAAATGTGGCCTGTACACAATGTTTGAACTCCACAAATAGTGTTTCTAATTTAAGTCCTGTGTGTGATAAACAGTTTGGCAATTCAAATGATCCCACACAACCCGGATTAGACATTTTCTTTGCATACAATCAAAATGGGTTTTTATTGGCAGGTGCAGATAATATAATAAAACTTTACTGTGGGTTTGACAGAGTTTTCGACTTTGTAACAATGTCTTGTATAGATATCGTATGTCCAGTCGGATTCACGATTAAGAATTACCAATGCACAGAAGAAGATGATGTCAAATATTATCCATTGGAGGGGGAAAGTTTCAACATGTCTGCTTATAATTTGAACTTTATTTTAAATATATCTTTCAACAATAACTTTGATATCAGTCGCATTATCGATACAATTGACAATCTTACAAGCAATTTATATATACAAAGAAATACAGTTCATGCATATCGAATGTATCTTATTGTGGAAGATAAGATTATACTAGATAGCCTACTAACAGGACTTCCAATCATATTAGAAAATACGCCATACATCATAGCTGCCACTCTGACAAACTATGAAAATAAGACTGAATTAGGCTGTTCGAAATCAAACGCCGATCTAAGGAATACTAGACTCACTTTTGATGGAACAAAAAGGGAAGTCATTCTGCAGCAGAATGAAACAGTAGATTTATATGCTACTAGATTTTCTATATCACTTAAATCCATGACTGCCGATATCTTTTATTGTTATCCTGAGGAGGTTAGTTCACTTCAATGCTCCAATGTTGTACTGCTCCCACCGGAGAGATTTAATATGGTAAACAACACCTTGTACATTGATGGACAGAACAGAGAACTGTCAGAATACATGATTAAGGGTGATTCTTTATACACTTGTTTTGACAATCGTATGCTGAATTGTTCACCAATATATTCTTTTTCGTCATCAGAATATTCTTTCGTCGACGACTCCATATTCATCAACGGAATCAAAGTGGACGAGTTTACAGATTATAGGGTTGAACATGGCAATCTGTTTATTTGTTTACCCTCAAGCACAATCACAAATTACAATCTTATTAATACATTAACAGATATTTGTCTGTCAATTTCAGTACTGTCAGACATTATACTCGTCCTCAGTCATGCATTTGTTTCAAAACTTCGCAATTTGCATGGCAAAAACATTATTTGTTTTTCTGTTACATTATTTCTTGCTCAAATTTTGTTTTTGTATTGTAAATTGGCCACTGTACCTCAGTCTATTCTCAATGTGATATCAATCATAGACCATTACTTTTGGTTGACTATATTTGCGTGGACTTCTATTCTAGCTTTTGATATTGCACGTAGATTTATGACAATGGCGTCCAGCATTGGTAAGCCTGATGTTAATAGATTTATTTGTTATTTTTTTACTGCGTTTGGATTACCTTTGGCCATTGTATCTGTTGCCATGGGGGTTGAGTTTTCTAATCCATCCAGACCAGTCGGATATGGAATGAGCGGCTTTTGTTGGATGTCTAAGCCTTTTGGACTTCTTTATTTCTATATAATGCCGGTAGTTTTAGCTCTGATCTTTAGTCTTTTGTGCTTTTTGACAGCATTGTATAGAATAGAAATGACCCGACGAGAGGCTGCAATGGTCACCAAATATCGCAATGACAGGGAAAATTACTTGATTTACTTCAAATTATTCTTGATTCTTGGTTTAACATGGATACTTGGTTTAATTTCCTCAAATATCAATGTCATCATTTTATCATATACAAACAGTGTCATCAATGGTCTACAGGGGTTGTTTCTAACTCTATGTTGTCTTTGTAACAAGAGGGTGTTTAATATGATCAAAGGTAGACAACTTAGAGGGGATTCAACTAAACAGATAATAAAAACAGGATCCACTTACAGTACTTCTATGTAGGATTTTGTTTTAGATTACATTGTACAAATGGTCACGTGAGATATTGTCATTACTTTTAAATCTAAGATCGAGGATACCGCTAGATTATAGTTATGTTTTCAGATGGGTTACCTTTCTTTTATTTCTTAGCTTATGCTAATTAATATGGAAATCAAAAAACAAACATTACTGTCAGGAATAGTTTGAAAATGATCTATTGGATAATATGTTTTATCTAAATTTCAGAAATAACTGATCAAAGAGCGACTTTTCAAGTTGAACATAAAAAGTTACTACTTTATTAACTAACACAAAACCGAATAACTGGTTTTGAAAGTCGTATGAACGATGCTTGGTAGCGCTTGTAGTTGAAACGTGAAACGTTAGATTATATATTATTATTTTCTTTGTGTGTGTTAAGGGTCTAAATGTATTATTAATGGTACTTAGCGTGAAAGACAGAGATAACACGTTTAATTATATCTCGTTAGAACATTCCCAGGATCAATTACATTTCTATGGCAATTTCTTACTACGACGATACATCAGATTATGTTTTTCAATTTATTTTAAATAGTAAGGACAGATAGTGTTGTAAATCAACATGAGAGACTATCCAACTTTACACTTAGACACGAATTAGCCATAGAAATTGTCATTATGAACAATGGTTCATTTGTTATGCTCTACTCTAGTCTAGATGTTGGTTTTCTATTCTGATTTACATATATTTTTACCTAATGACCACCCAATGATGTTTATTACTGTATGTCTTTTTTATCAACTGTTAATGTTAAATGTGTTTTAATGGGGTTCGTGTTACTCGATCTTTAGTTTTATATCTATGTTTTGTAGATCGTTGTTTGTCCTTTTGTACATTGTTCTTTTGGTCATTGTGCTGTCTGTTCATCTTCGATTTACGGATTCTTTGGTACCTTCAAACTCTTATTATATTATTCTTGTCTCTTGGTAAACGTGAGATCGTTGTATATGTTATATTATTCTTGTCTCTTGGTAAACGTGAGATCGTTGTATATGTTATATTATTCTTATTTGTTGGTAAACATGAGACCGTTATATATGTTATATTATTCTTGTTTGTTGGTAAACGTGAGATCGTTGTATATGTTATATTATTCTTGTCTGTTG
>MJUT01057482.1:770932-800226 GCA_002080005.1 Gigantidas platifrons
TGGGATCAGTAGTCAAGACAAATAAGTTCAAACTGACATACTGTGCCGCGCTTTCGCCAAAGGTCCGATCATGACAACTCGTTGACATGATCTGACCTCCGCCACAAAGTGGGGGAAGCGGCACTTTTACAGCCGGACCAAACAAGGATTTAATTTCAATTTGTGGCAGGGGAGACGGTAGCTTGATTAACGATTATGTCCTCTAGTGCATCCTGAATACCATTCAAAAACAGTTCATTTCCAACATTTGATAGATGCACCCCATCAACACCACATAGACTTTCTTTGGACACTTTCATATCTGGGTATTTTATAGATGCCCCCCTAACCGTCTGCACTTTGAGGCAGCATGGCTATTTAATCTGACCCTAAACCTTTCCATGGCACCAGTATCTGATGAATACCGCCATTGTTTTCTTGGCAATACTTGTGACCAAATAATTTTTGTATTTGGTAGGGTACGTCTTAAGAAATGTAGGAGGACTTTTGTCGATCTTCGCACCTCATATATAAAAAAAAAAACTCGCCAATATCGTTTCCGCCACAATGAACCATAAGGTACGAGGGAGGATTAGAGGGGCCATGTGCCATTTATCACATTCCATCTGAAAATGTCCCATTGAAATCAGAAATATTTACAAAGAATGTTAAAGAATGACCCATTGTAATTCTGAATGTCAATATAAAAT
Organism: Gigantidas platifrons; assembly: GCA_002080005.1. Classification (NCBI taxonomy): domain Eukaryota; kingdom Metazoa; phylum Mollusca; class Bivalvia; order Mytilida; family Modiolidae; genus Gigantidas; species Gigantidas platifrons. The sequence goes on from MJUT01057482.1 coordinate 771,622, forward strand.
GTCCCATTATTCAAATTTTAATCCTAATCACTGATGGACATCAAATAAACATCTGAAATTAAGATAAGTATACGCACATACCAGCTAAACATCTGAAATCAAGATAAGAACATATTAGCTAAACATCTGAAATTAAGATAAATACTTATCAGCTAAAACATCTGATAATAAGGTAAGTACATACCAGCTAAACATCTGAATTAAGATAAGTACATATCAGCTAAACATCTGATAATAAGGCAAGTGCATATGAACTAAACATCTGAAAATAAGATAAAAACATAACAGCTAAACATCTGCATATAAGACAAGTTCATATCCACTAAACATCTGAAATTAAGATAAGTACATATCAGCTAAACATCTGATAATAAGGCAAGTGCATATCAAGTAAACATCTGAAAATAAGATAAAAACATAACAGCTAAACATCTGATAATAAGATAAATTCATATCGGCTACACATCTGATAATAACAGAAGTATATAAGTATTAATCAGCCAAACAACTGATAAAATTATAAGTTCATATCAGTCAAACATTTGATAAAAAGATAATTATTATTAGCTCAGCATCTGATACAATTTTTAGTACATATCAGCCAAACGACTGATAATAAAATAAGTACATATCAGCTAAACATCTGACATTAAGATAAATGCATATCAGCTAAACGTCTGAAAATAAGATAAATACATACATATATCAGCAAAACTTCTTAATAAGGTTAATAATTATCAGTTAAAATTGCTAATAATATAAGTACATATCAGCCAGATATCTGATAATAGGATAAGTTCATATCAGCTAAGAATCTGATAATAATATAAGCACATCTCAGCTAAACAGCTGAAATTAAAATAAATACATCAGCTACACATCTTATAAGGTTAGTAACTGTAAGCTAAAGATCTGAAATAAGGTAAGTTCATATCAGCTAAACATCTGATAATAAGATAAATTCATATCAGCTAAACACCTGATGATAAAATATGTACAAGTACATATCAGCCAAATAAACATCTGATAAAATAATAAGTACATATCAGCCAAACATCTGATAATAAGATAAGTTAATATTGGCTAAGCATTTGATAAATTACAAGTGCATATCAGCTAAACATTTGAAATTAAGACAAGTACATATCAGCTAAACATCTGATAATAAGAAAATTGCAATAATAAGGACAGTAATTAACAGCTAAACATCTGAAATAATATAAATAAATACCAGCTAAACATCGATAGTAAGCACACATCAGCTAAACATATGAAAATAAGATAAGTACATATCTGCTAAACAACTGATAATAAGATAAGTTCATATCAGCTAAGCATCTGAAATTAAGATAAATATATCAGATACATGTAAACTCTGATATTAAGGTTAATAATCAAAAGCTAAGATCTGATATGATAAGAAGATACATTCGTATCAACTAACCATATGAAAATAAGACACTTCATATAAGCGAAACATCTGATAAAAGATAAGTACATGCCTGTTTAACGTCTGATAATAAGGTAGGTACATATCAGCTAAATATCTGATAATAAGGTTAGTAATCATCAGCTAAACATATGATAAATAAGGTAAGTTCATATCAGCTAAACATCTGAAATTAAGATATAAGTACATATTTCAGCAAAACATCTGATAAGAATATAAGTAAATAGCAGCTGAACCATCTAATAATAAGGTCAGTACATCAGTTTAACATCTGCTAATAAGTTAGTACATATCAGTTTAACATCTGCTAATAAGTTAGTACATATCAGTTAAACATCTGTGGATAATATAAGTACATAACAGTCAGGCATCTGATAATAGGATAAGTTCATATCAGCTAAGAATCTAATAATAATATAAGCACATTTCAGCTAAATATCTGATAATAACATAAGTACATATCAAATTAAATATCTGATAATAAGATAATACAACAGGCAACCTCTGATAAAAGGACAGCAATTATCAGCTAAACATCTGAAATAATATAAGTACATGCCAGCTAAACATCTGATAATAAGATAAGTTCATATCAGTTAAGCATCTGAAATTGAGATAAATATATAAGATAAACATCTGATATTAAGGTTAGTAATTATAAGCTAAAGATCTGATCTGACAAGACTAAACATTTGAAAATAAGACACTTCATAAAGCGAAAAAAATCTGATAAAGGATAAGCACATGCCAGTTTAACATCTGATAAAAAGGTAGGAACATATCAGCTAAACATGATAAGGTAAGTTCATATCAGCTAAACATCTGAAATTAAAATAAGTACATATCAGCTAAACATCTGATAATAATATAAGTAAATATCAGCTAAACATCTGGTAAGTACATCAGTTTAACATCTGATAGTAAGTTAGTACATATCACTTAACCATCTGAAATAACGTACTGTAAGTACACATCAGTTAAACATCTGTAGCCCTTTTCACAAAACTTCCTAATTTTTCCAGCTAAGATTATTGTACGACAATATTCTTTAGTCCTTTTACAAAGAATACCTTGGGACAAATTTTAATCTTACGACTAAAATTACACTTACGACTAAAATTACACTTACGACTAAAATTACACTTACGAAGTTACGATAAAAGAAACACAAACAAAAAACAACTCTTCCAGTTTCCCGGTTGTTGACTGATTTTGTCTGTTTATTGATTTATGAGTTTTGAATTTCCCTTTGGAAGATTGCTCTGTGTTCGGTAATTTTGTTATTACCCTTATTTAGGTGTACTCGATGCAACATTATGTGATAAAGCCAGTGAAACAAAGTTGTCAGAAATTAATAAAATATACAAGCAAATAAGTCTACAATAATACATTTTTTATGTATGTGTAAATGTGTGTGCAGACTAGCTTCCGCAAACCTGTGGCCGAAGGAAAGCAGTGGCGAATAAAAATACAGGAGGTAATACCAATGGCAATGAATATAATTTACTTAAACAATTACAACATAACTCACTATTAACAAAATATATCAGTTCGCTGAAACAATCAATATCTATAGTTTTACAAATATTGAATCATATTTCAACATGTCAATGATCTGATGCAATGTCATTCAAAGCACGTGTTCACACTATTTCAACAAAATCCCATGCCCGGACTTGCAGCACTGTGGTGTTTTAATATTGGCTTAGATAAGGAAGTGCACATTTAGTTTTTATATTATTATATGTGTATGTGTGTGTGTACAGAATCACGCCACGTGTCGACATTTTGGCAAGCATAACTTGGTCTTGGGGGAGGGAAAGAAAAACAAAACCGAAAATACACTCTTGATCGAGCAAACAGCCAGATTAAAATTCATTTATTGTGTCTAAATCAACATTCGATTAAACAAATTAAGGACTTAAACTTGTTGAGCACATGCTTCATAAAAGCTGAACACGCTACCAATCTGAAAATACGTCACGTACGACACGTGTGATCTAGGGATTCATAATACATAGAATATGCAAATTCAAATAGCCTATCTCATTAATATACTCCCTGACATTAGAATTAAAACATTTGATCCGATTTTTCTGTCAAATCTGTGACATCGTTCTTCGATTGCAGATTTAAACAATTTTTTCCAAGTTTGCGACTTTTTGTGAAAGAAATAAATGGATGCGTATCTGTCTGATGTCAGGAAAAAGAGACCGGAAATTCTTAAACGTGCCCCTTATATATATTCACAAAGGGAGATAACTCGGATAGCCCTCATGTTTGTTTCAATGGTTCAATTCGTCGTAAAAGTAAAAAGAGAGACAACTCGAGGACATTTATATGTCGTTTCACGATAAATCCATCTATTCGAAAAGGCGAATAGATGTGAATATTTCTCTTTATTTATATGTTTGAAGTTGTAATCCACCTTTTTGCTGTATTGGTTATTCACAGGCAAACTTTTCACATAATGTTATACCTCTCTCTGATCGAGATTCGAGCTGAGAACATTAGAGATGATAGGCACTGGCTGCGTAGGTAGTTGTAAATCCATCTATAATACGATCACGGCCACGACGGCCCCTCCTAAGGTATGTGATCAGGTCATATTTTTCACAGAAAATTCAGCAACGGGCCTTCAAAATCGTGAGATATCACAAATCTATTTTCATATTTTCAACGATCCAAATATTGTTTCCTTTCTGTCTATTGTAAATAAAGAAAGGATAATTGCAATCAAATAAAACGATTTATTTCCACATCATTTTTTTTATTTGGTATTTGTTGGTAAACATGAGATCTTAGGATGGCGACGGGAATAGACGGGCTTTTGTTTACTCTAATAACAACTTTAATTGTAGCCCGCATCCTTGCATTTCCAACGCAAATAGATCTTCCAGATAACGAATCCATGGTAGAAGTTCTCGGATTATACTCGGGAACGAAACCAAAACCATCTTGCTATGACTTTTAACTAGATTTATTATACCCGAGGATCGTCTCAAAAAAGATCCGCCATTATACAAATAGACATTACTACAAATACTTACCAAACCAAAATATATACAACAACATATACATCAATAATTAGAATTATTTTGCTATCAGGAGACATTTCATCTAATCCTGGTCCAGTAAAATATCCTTTAGGGAAATGTTCCAAACCAGTAAAACGAAATCAACGTGGAATTTATTGTGAATACTACATATTGGTATCACATTAAATGTATTCACCTACCGATAGACGAATACCAACGCTTATCAACATCATCTGAAAGTTGGTACTGTGCAAACTGTATTTTGCCTATTTTTAGCAACTCCTTTTTTAATATTGAAGATGTAGAGGATAAATCAAACTGGTACTTCCGGTGTAAATGTAAACAAACACACGTTTAAAGACCTTAGAGGTGTCAGGAGATCCTATCCCAAAAATTTCATGGCAGCACACGTGAACATCAACAGCCTTCGATACAAATTTGGTGAAATAAAAGAGGTACTAACTGACAACATTGTAGATTTATTAATTATTTCTGAAATGAAACTTGATTAATCTTTTAATGGCAATCTGTTCAGTGTAGATGGGTACAAAGTGCAACGTAGGGGCAGGAATCAGTACGGAGGGGGCCTACTTACCTTTATCAGATCTGACTTTCCATCCAGCAGAAAACAATCTTTAGAGAGTGAAAAAATTGAAACTCTGTGTTATGAAGTATATATAAGTGTCATAAAGTGGTTGATTGATGGGGCATATAAACCCCCTTCTATGTCAAACAATGAATTTACTGAACATGTCTCCAGATTTGCTGATAGATCTTTAAATACATTATGAACATATGTTACTATTTGGTGACCTGAATTTTGACATGCTCAATTCAGATAAAAGTGCTACCTTGAATGATTTCTGAGATATTTTCAATCTAACACAACTTGTTAATGGTCCAACCTGTTTCAAAAAGGGCTATAACCCATCACTAGTAGATGTAATAATGACAAACAAGAAATCATTATGTTTTAAGTCACAAAATGTTCCAACAGGTGTCAGTGACTGTCATAACATTAGAAGTATTGTTATCAAAGGTGAATTCTTCACGAACCAAAAAAGCTCAGGTATTATAGAAGTTACAAGACTTTTGATATTGAAAATTTCAATGATGATATAGAACAAATTAAAATCAATAAAACATGTCATGAAGTAGATTCTGTTTATAATGAATATGAAAAAGATTTTATCAATGTGTTAAACAAGCATGCTCCAATTAAATCTAGATATCAAACACAAAAATCATTGCCATGTATGAATCAGGAGCTCAGAAGAGCTGTATACAGAAAACAAATGCTATATTCTCAACTTAAGAAATGTCAGAGCAACAAAAATTGGGAAAATTTCAGAAAGCAAAGAAATTTTGTAACCAAATTGAAAAGAAAATTAATGAAAACATACTTTTTAGAACGTTGCTCTGAGGGATCAAAATCGGGCGACTTTTGGAAAACTGTTAAGCCATTCTTTTCGAAAAAAATGGTCCAGTGGAGAACAAAAAATTGTGCTTAATGAATCTGACAAGATTGTAAATGATCAAAAAGAAGCTGCCAATCACTTTAATATAATTTTCTCCACTGTAGCTGAGAATATAGGAAAAGATACTGTTTACGACCCTTCTGATGATCCAAGTTTAATAGAAATAAAGAAACAAAATGATTGCACAAACAAATTTGTTTTTGAAAAGGTAACAACAGATAAAGTTGAAAAGATTATGAATAAATCAACATCAAAAAAGCAACAGGTGATGATGGTATATCTGCCAAAATAATAAAATGTAGTAAATCTGTTATTGCACCTCAGATTACAAGTATTGTGAATATGTCAATAGATCAGAGTGTTGTTTCCCAGACAAATTAAAGAAAGCACAAGTAACACCTTTTTTAAAAAGAAGGATCCACTTTTGAAGACTAACTACAGACCCGTAAGTGTACTATCTATTTTTTCAAAGATTATTGAGAAAATTTTAGAGCAGCAATTGTCTGATTTCTTTGAAAATATGTTTAATCCTTATTGGTGTGCTTTTAGAAGAGATCATGGATGTCAGACAACCCTGCTCGGGTTATTAGAGGACTGGCGGAATGCCCTTGACAAAAATCAGTATGTTGCCGCAGTCCAAATGGATCTTTCCAAGGCATTTGATTGCCTACCCCATGATATTTTATTTGGGAAATTAAAATCCAGGGTATGGTTACTCGTGCTAAAGCAAAATGGAGAACAGAGGGAGAAAAATGTTCGAGATATTTTTGTAATTTGGAAAAAAGACATTATACAGAAAAGATTATTCCAAAATTAATTTCACAAGACGGAACAGAAAAAACAAAGATCTCTGATATTCTTAGTGAACAGCAATCATTTTATAAACATTTATATAGCTCAACAAATCCAGTAATAAACGATGTGCACAAAAATGTTTTTTTTTTAATGATGAGAACCCTTTTATAACCAAATTATCTGAGGACCAAAAGCAATTGTGTGGGGGAGAACTTACAGAACAGGTATGTCTCAAAGCTTTAAAAAACATGAAAAATATGAAATCCCCAGGAAACGATGGATTCACAACAGAATTTTACAACTTTTTCTGGCTTGATGTAAAAAAAATTATAGTTAAGTCCTTGAATGAAAGTTATTCTGAACAAAAATTTTCTATTAGCCAAAGACAGGGAATAATTACCTGTATTCCAAAAGAAGGAAAATCTAAATATTCCTTAAAAAATTGGCGCCCAATTACCCTGCTAAATGTAGATTTGAAAATATGCTCAGCTGCTATCTCAAATAGACTGAAACCAGTCTTGGTAGATTTAATAAGTCAAACACAAAAGGGTTTTCTAAAGGGAAGATATATTGGGGAATGCACCAGACTGATTTTTGATCTTGTAGAAAAAATGGAAGGGGATGACATTCCTGGTCTGCTAGTTCTCCTAGATTTTGAAAAAGCTTTTGATACAGTGCAATGGTCTTTTCTGTATAAAACTTTACAATTTTTTGGTTTTGGGGAGTCTTTTTGTTCTTGGATCAAAACCTTTTACAATGATATCAGCAGCTGTATTATAAATAATGGACATTGCTCTGATTATTTCAAATTGAGTAGGGGTGTACGTCAGGGTGATCCGTTGTCACCTTATCTATTTATATTGGTTCCAAAATTACTCGCTGCAGCCTTAAAAAATGATAAAGATATTACTGGAGTACAGATAGAAAACTCTGAATTTCTCCTCAGCCAATATGCAGATGATTCTTCTTTAATTTTAGATGATAACCCTCAATTGTTAGAAAAGTCATTATTAGTACTGTCCCTTTTCTCGGAATGTTCTGGTTTAAAAGTAAATTTAGACAAAACAGAAGCAATATGGATTGGCTCTAAACATGGATCGGGGAGGAATATTTCCTCCAAAATAATATAACTTGGAATCATACAGGTAAATTTAAACTCCTTGGTATTAAATTTGATCAAAATTCTCCAGACAAAACTCTTCTAAATTTCTCGGATAAACTTCAAAGTATTAATAAGATACTAAGTGCTTGGTGCTGGCGTGATTTAACATATATTGGGAAAATTACAGCTATAAAGTCTCTGGCACTGCCAGTTCTAATCCAAATCCTAACAGTTCTGCCAAACCCACCTGACAATATATTAAAAGATATACAAAAATCCTTTTATAAGTTTCTTTGGAATGGAAAAAGGGATAAGGTTAAGAGGGAAATACTAACAAACAGTTACGAGGATGGTGGTTTGAAAATGATTGATGTCAAACTTTTCTGTCAAGCATTAAAAATGACATCGATAAAGAAATATATATAGATCCTTTAAATTTCTCTCCCTGGAAAATATTGTTAATTGATTCTTTAGAAAATTGAGGTGGGGATAAAATTTTACTACTTGGAAAAGAAGGACTGCACACAGTAGCAAGTACTTTAAACCCTTTTTGGAAAGACATTCTTGACAATTTTAGTAACCTAAAAAATGAAAAAGTGATAGATGGAAATGATGTCTTGAGCCAATCCATATGGCTAAATAGTCATATCAAAGTGAAAAATATATCTCCCTGTTTGAAGAATTGAATTGAAAAGGACATTTATATTATAAATGATTTACTTGATCAAAATAAACAAATAATGAGCTATGAAATTTTTCAGGACACATATCATGTTGACACCACATTTATAGAGTTCTATGGTATTATAAGTGCAATACCAAGACATTGGAAGCACTTGATCAATACCTGTCACAATTTAATATATAAAGAGAATAAGTGTATTCATCAGTTACAGATTCACCCAAAACCCTGTAAATATTTCTATTGACAGCTTGTTAATAAAAACACAGTTGTACCTGTAAATATTATTAATAAGTGGTCAAATGAGTTTGATATAGAAGAAACCGAATGGGGTATTATCTTCTCAGAATCTTTTTCATTATCAAAAAATAATAAATTGTCATGTTTTCAATATAAACTAATTCACAGAAGTATTGCTTTAAATCCCTAACTCTATAGGTGTAAGATAAAAGAAACTGAACTATGTTCCTTTTGTAATGAAGCAAAAGAAACTTATAAACACTTTTTTTGGGACTGTAATGTAACAAAAAACTTCTGGTTTTCAATAATGGACTTTCTAAAAAATATAGGTGGAAGCAATGTAAACTTGACTCCAAAAGGTATTATTTTGGGAAATGTACAGTTTGAAAGTAGTCTACCTGTACAGAATTGTCTACTTATTCTCAAATATTACTTGTATGCAAGTTAAAGGATATGTTACCAAACTTGAATGCAGGGTTACAATATCTCAATTCTGAAATAAAAATGGAAAAGTACTCTGCAAGTCTTTTATCACCCTCTGTAGTTGGTGGTTGCTTCAACATGAAATGGCAGCCTCTTGAGGTAGCATTGGAAAATGTACATGTATGGCTAAAATAGATATGTATTTATGATTGAAGATGATCTAATTGTATATGTGTGTTGGGTGTCAAAAAACAATATATATAATTGATTAATGTAATTGAATATATACATTACATGTTTATTCCTTTTTCAAAAATAAACAAATTACAAAAAATAATTATTTTATCACAATTCTCGGTTTTTCAGTCTATAATTCATATTATTTATCTGAACAGAAGACAAAAAATGTAAATGTTTATAAAAATTGTATATATGAATTCAATAAAAGAATTAATGATATAAAATATCATAGAAAAAATAATAGTTTTTTGTATGCTATGAAAAAGAAAATAAATAGTACTTAGATATTATGATTAACTGTATTTTAATTTATACCAGCTGATTAATTCCCTTGATAATCAGTGAAGTGTAACAGGGTACATCAAGAAATGCTTGGACTCTTGATTAGATTTATAACAAACAAGAATTTAAAGTAAATAAAATTATTATGTTGTTGAAAAAAAGAAGAGTTTCAAGATCCCAAAGGGGTAATCGGAATTCGTAAAAACAACACAATGATCAAGAGAAAAAAGGACAAAAGGACAAACAACGATATATAAAACATACACATAAAACTAAAGATCGAATAACCCACTGTAAAAACCGGGGTGAACTCAGGTGATCCGGAAGGGTACACACTAGTGGCACCCGTCGTGTTAATTTAGTTACAAATTCGGTGAGAAGTCATGAATGAGGACAGGACCGGAAAGTGTTTGCGACATTTGGAACATATCCATGGTCAAAAGCTCTGGAATATCGTATCAACTGGGTGATATATACTCCATATGCAGGTGGTGGTGGAATGTTGCTAATATAAATGGAAGGTTCAGAATGGGAAAATTGAAATGATCTCTTTTGTCGTAAAGTTTCGTTCTTAACTGCCCTTCATTGTCAATTTCGAGGTGCAGATCAATGTATGACGCAGACCTATCTGTATCCGTGGTGTCCTTTATTCAAGCTCAATGGGATAGATGCAATCAATGAAATCACCAAACCTAGAATTATTTAGTGAAAGCACATCATCATTACAGCGGAACGTGATATTAATGGATGGGCAAGATTATTTTCGTTTTTCTTGAGAACCCCTATATGAAGTCTTCTTCATACGAATAAAGGAACAAGTCGGCGAGAATAGGAGCACAGTTTGTACCCATAAATATGCCGACTGTCTGTTGAAAAACACGTCCACCAAACATAACAAATATGTTGTCAATCATAAACTCGACCATGTTGATGATATCAGTGTCAGAGAACGTTTTGGTAGAATCAGAGTGTTTTATTTTTACAAAATAAGATCTGTCCATTCTTAGCACAAAGTATTTGTATCTACGTTGGCCATTCTTTTTCATGAAACAGAGTTGAACCAACTCCCTTAGTATGTTCTTCAGCTTAGAGTGAGGAATAGTTGTGTAGATGGTAGAGAAGTCAAATGTTTCAATGAATCAACATCTTATTCACACCACCCCTCGAGTAGCTAGTGTCACAGCTACTCTGAAGCCCGGTTTTGACCTCTGATAGAATACTTGATAATAATTTGGAATGAGGTTTCATGGAGCATTTGGCACCCATCAACATAACGCTGTTTGAAGGGACACATGTGTAACTTAGGAATCCAGTAGAGTGATGGTAGATCCAGTTCTTCATCTTTGGTTGAAATTCCAAAGAAACATAAAATAGACCTATGATTGTCCAGGATTTCCTATTTCGTAAGTGTCGTCGGGGTATATGTAGGGTTGCCAAGTGAATTGACAATACCTAGGTTCTTTATCAAGCAGTCTATGCAATTTGATTTGCATACAAAACAATATAATATTATTAAGGGTCTTGTCGTTGGAGACAATAACATGGAGGAGAGACAGGTGTTTAGCAACATTTGGGTCTTTAAAGATTGGTGTAGAACGAGAGGTCATAGACCCATTGCGTTTTTTTTTATTCTAATTTGTATCAGCGACCTCACACTATCCATCCATTCCGGAAGAGTATCTAAGTCTCCCTTTTCACGTTTTACCCATTGTCTGGCATAATCCTCGATGGAATCCATAAGAATTTCAAAGTTATGTTTCCAGTTTATGGATTTAGGCTCACGATATTTAGGCCCTTTGGTGAACACCTCTCTATAATTTAAAGGTCACCAGATATTGTAAGACATAATTTTTGCCGATTGAAATTGTATCCGGTGGAAAGAATTTCATATCAAATTTTATGTTCCGGTAAATATTTTATAATAAAATACTTTCCATTGCTATAAAAAAAAGTATCCTAGTGTACAATAAACAGGTACATAATATTATTTCCGATGCTGATTATAAAATCATGAGACGCCTCTGTAATATTATTTCCGACGATTAATGATAAATCACCTGAACCTTCTACTTCTACTTTATTCGATGGTCCTTCAATACTAATGATTATACATTGGCGAGAACAGACAAGATAAATTCTCAAAATAAACATAAAATATAACATGTATATACACTGTACAGAAAAAAAGAGGGGATTTAGAATTTGTAACCTTGGATCAGAGTTTTAAACTGATCCAAGGGCTGGCCTGGCACAACAATGATGGCTGGTAATGAGTTCCAGATGCGTATTGTCTTTGGAAAGAAACTGTATTTAAAGTAGTCTTTAGTTGTGCTGTAGGTTTGGAACCGAAGTTTGTTGGTGGACCTGGTTATTTTCTGTTGATGAGTGACAGACTGGTAAGGATCAATGGCCACAATATTGTTGTTTATTTTATAAAACATCGTGACTCTGGCTCTCATACGTCTCCCAATTCAGGTTGCTTATCATATCGGATACGCTGCTTGTATTATGGCATCGACCAGATACAAAGCGTGCTGCTCTCCTCTGTACTCTTTCCAATTCATCTTTGTTCTTTTTGGTAGATGGTGACCATACTGTAGAGCAGTATTATAGATTTGATCTTACTATCGTTTTGTATGCGTTCTCCTTTGTTGTTTCATTTCTGACCTTCAGGTTTCTTCGTAGAAATCCTAGTAATTTGTTGGCTTTCCCAGTGATGCTACAGATGTGGGTGTTCCATGTGAGATTGCTGGAGAATGTAACTCCTAAATACTTAGCTTCTTTGACGTCTTCAAGAATAATTATGTCCTTTCAAAGAATGTATGTTTTCTATTGATGTCCTTGATCTTGTGATGAACATGGAGTTACATTTCCCTGGATGGAATTCCATACCCCATGTACGTTCCCATAGTTCCAGATGATGTAGGTCCTGCTGTAATATGTTACGGTCTTGTTGTGTGTGTATGGTCCTATACAGAATACAGTCATCCGCAAATAATCTTGTTTTGAAGCCATTTGTGACTGACTCAGGAAGGTCATTTATAAATATGAAGAAGAGCAGTGGACCAAGCACAGATTCTTGCGGGACTCCACTGACTACTGGTAACTGGCTTGAGATTTCTCCATCTAACAATACCTGTTGATTTCTATTACTTAGAAATGATTCTACCATGCATCTCCAGGTATTTCCTCTAATCCCATAGTTGTCCATTTTCACCAGGAGCTTTCTGTGCAGTACCTTGTCGAAGGCTTTCGAGAAATCTAATTTACCTAAATCTGTCTGGATGCCATTGTGTAAATTATCTGGCAGTTCGTGTGCGAGAGTAAGAAGTTGTGTCTCACAGCTCCGCTTTGTCTGGAATCCATGTTGGCAGTCAACCAGTATGTTTGCTCATCTAGATATTTTAGGATGTTGCACACTACTATATGTTCCAGGATCTTGCAGCATATACATGTTAGTGACACTGGTCTGTAATTGCTAGTTAAATATTTCTCTCCTTTCTTGAACACTGGGATAACATTTGCCTGTTTCCAGTCTTTTGGTACTCCACACTGTTTGATGGATTTGTTGATCAAATGAGATAATTCGGATAATATTTTATGCTAAGGTATATGTCTGACGCTGATTATTACATCACGAGACGCATCTATAATATTATTTCCGACGCTCATTGATAAATCACCCGATCCATCAAATGAGCTAATCCGGATAGTATTTTATACTAAGGTATGTAATATTATTTCCGACGCTGATTAATAAATCACCTGACCCATCAGGAAAATATTTAAAATACAATTTACAGGTAAATATATACGGAAACAGAACACTGTCAATTTAAATGACAGATTGAGTAATCTTACAAACCCATTATAAGATCAATAGAGTCATGTAAGTTTAAATATATTGAACCAAAACCAAAGTGGCTGAGGAAAAGTAACAAAAGAAAGTCTTATGAATATTATTAAAACATTGTAATTGTAATGATTTATATAATGATTTAAGAAATACTGCAGTAATAAAGAAGTATTTCACTAGTATTAAGTACATATTTATTTGCAGCAATGTTAATTTATTAATTGAGAAAATTAGTAACTTATGAAATCAGATTATTTCTTCTATAATATTTTTTCCGGTTGAAAAGTTATAATGTGCAACGTTATCCACGGATATATTTTGATATTAAATTTCTTCCACCTTATCTGGAAACTATATAATAGCATTGAAAGAAATTTAATATCTAAATATTGTCCAAGGATAATATTTTATATTAAAAATAATCCACCGGAAAGAATATTATGGAGGATAAAATAAAATGTTACAATATAACGTGGACAGTCGGATTATATATGAATGGGGAACTTGTACATGTGCAATCAGGAGGCTTAGATTTGAAATCGTCAATATTGAGATCATGCAACACGTGTTTGTAGTTAAATATTTTTGTTACTATAGATATGGTATATACATACGAGATTATATGTACGGACTGACCCTTACAATATGGTGGAATATTATATTTGACTGATTTGTGATGAAGGATGTTGCCTAAGTTAATGCCATCAAAACTTTTTTTTGACAAATGACAGTTTCAGAAAGGAACGTCTATTTCATCTTTCTTAATGCCAACAATGATAATATATATGGGCCTATACTCATTCCTGATGTTAATAAATCTAACATGTCTGCTCATGTTACTTCATGACCTTCAGATACCTACTTCAAGCTGGTTCTTGTAAACAACCCCATTGGAAGTACACTGAATGGCTTTCATGGATTATCCTTCGGTTGAAATTATTGAACATTTAGGAGGTTACATTAAGTTTAAAAGGTTAACACAAGTTTAATCATTACTCTTAATTAAATTATAAATGATGTGTTAAATTGGTGATGCCTTAATCTCAAAACATATTATCTTTCACCATTACTACTTCCGTCCTTGTTTACTCTTTGCTCCTTTTTTGTAATAAAAATTGGAACCGTGTACAGTAAAACAATACATAAATATCGGATTTATCTGACATTAAATGATTATCAAGTTATTGTAAGACACGTTAATTAGTCAAATAGAAGTGTTATCTTTAATAAATAGATAAAGACAGATATAAAAGAGGCGTGGTACATTGACCGCTGTATGGAGAAAACATTATTATATTTTCCATTTTCAATAACCTACCATTGTCAGCAAAATTGTATTGGTTATTTCCATATTAAGACTTATTTGATATTAAAATGTGTTTGATTTTATGTAGAAAGAAGAGTTTGAAGATACCAAAGGGTTAATCAGAATGCGTATATTGCAGAAGAACAGACAACACAATGACCAAAAGAAAAAGTACAGAATGACAAACAACAATCTACAAAACATACATGTACAACTAAAGATCGAGTAACACGAACCTCACTAAAGCCGGGGTGAACTCAGGTGCTCCGGAAGGGTAAGCAGTTTCGGAGTGTAGACAACTAAAAGGTCTAACTGTTATAATACTTAGTTGTTTAAAATCATATTACTCAAAATCAGATTTAGTTTGACATTCAAACCACTTAAAACAATATATAGACACTTGTTGATTTATTTTGTGCTGTGGTTACATACGTTACATGATATTTTATTTCAGTAGATCACGTTTGCCACGATGATTATACTGGATTCGTCTTTTTGAAAATTGAGAAACATTTAGCTGTTTTAAATATATTGAATTCTATCTATATTTAAGATTTTCTGCTTATTTTGTAGATAGTCTATCTATTTGATATTTGAATAGATAAATATATTAGCATCAGTGATCAATTATCGTTGTTATATAAAGACCATAAAGAGGGTAAGGGTTATTGTGTTTAACGCAAATTTCTACAATATTTCAGCTTTGTAAGATGAATGCATTCTTTTATAAGTTATAATTTGGAACGGAATAGCCAAATCATGACTTTATATTTAAGCTATTATTATTTATAATATTAATAAAGATGAATTGTCATAGCATGATGGATAGACTGAACTTACATTTAACACACAATATATACATGTAAACTGAAATTATGAAGTCAAAATCACTAATTGAGTGAGGTCCACCATATCAATATGAATTAACTCTTTTTCAGTATATATACAATGTACATGTATTTATAATTGAATAAAGGGAATTTGGGAGAGATGGAGGAAGAAGAGACAAATAAGTAAATAAGGGGGAAAATATCTAAACAAAACAGTGATTGAGATAGGCAAGTACAAATTGGGTAAAGGGGGAGGAGAAAGGGAGACCTGAATAATTGAAAGATTTACAGCTATTAATTAAGCTGAAAAATTTAAAGATTTGGAGCTATATATGGGAGGACTTTTCAATATTATATAACCAAATACAGAGAAAAGGAAAATTTATTGAATCATGTGAATCTTCTACTACCAGTAATGAAATGATGAACAGCATCGAATATCTCAGTATTCTCCTCTACAGTAAGGATTGGTGAGCCTTTCAATAATATATCCAAATTTAAAACATCTTAAAACTTTCTTAGAGAATTAAAAAGTTGTATTCTGTGTCTTATGAACAATGGACAAACATAAAAATAATGGAAACTATTTTCAATTGCATCCCCACATGCACACTGGGAGCTGTCGGACAGATGAGACTGAAACAAGTAGTGATTTAAACTGCTTGATTCATTACGAAGTTGGCAATGCCAAATATTTAAAGGCATATTGGTTACCAAAACCGTTATTTTTTCATACCCAAAATTATTGTCGCAAATGATTTGTTTAAGCTATCATTAAACAGTTATGCTGCAAAAGATACGATTTGTGTTCTTTTTTATTTTTGACAAAAAAGACCCAAAACTATCGTTATCGGAATTATTGTCCATGATGACAAAAATTCAATTTAACCCGACTTTATTCATATGTGAACCCGTCTTGAGCATGCACACTGTTTAGAAACAATACACAACATGTGGAAGATAATGTGTCAACACGTGGAAGAAAGCGGACTTTGACGGATTCAGAGATAAAGAGGAATAGGAGTACAGTATCTTCCAAATGGAACAAATGCAGGATATAGGTAGGGGATCAGTTGGACCGATGGAACGAACTGAAGGAAGTGCTACGCGTCCAAACTCACACTGAAGTGACAAAGATTTTGCTTGATAGGTAAGCCGAGCATGTTGCCTTCTTTTCTCAATCGTTTATCATATTTTATGAATTTATGATGATGCCTATGATTATTTTCGGTAGATATTATTCAATATATGTAATTTTGCACCTGGCAACAGCAAATCATTGTCAATGAGTAGCATAAAACGGTCGTATTTGCGAGGTAAGCAAACACGGCATGCTGTAGCATCCGGGCTACTGGCATAAAAATAGATAAAAATAGATTTGGCCTCGCTCAGGTCAGTGCATTATTAATTAGCTTCCAGTAACGATTGTCAGCTTTTTTTAAATCGAAGAAAACAACGTTTCGTAGTGTGTATTCGCCAATAATTTTGTGTTTAATCTTCATTTTATGAAGGTCAGTACGGAAAACGACAATAATTTTGGGTATGAAAAAATAACGGTTTTGGTAGACAATATGCCTTTTAGCTGCGAGAACCAATAGAGTAGAAGCTAGGAGATTTATCATTATCTTCATTAAGTTTAATCTTGAATGAAGATAATGACTGAATGTTCCTAGTATCATTATCTAGTTTGTTCCATAAATCCAGAACGGTTGGAAAAAGCTATCCTTAAATGACTTGGTGTGGCATTGGAGAGGGGTGAAGAAAATGGGGTTTCTAACCATGTAGTTAGGTTCAAAATTAATATAAGAAATAATATTATTCGTTATATAGTTGGGTAGCTCTCCTTGCAGAGCTTTGAACATTAGAATAACTTTTTGCTTCTTACGTCTGTTTTGCAAGGAGTCCCACCCTAATTCACCATACAACTTAACCATTGTTATCAGCAACCCTCTATCAAGGAAATAATGCTAGGAACCACAAGATCTGGATTATCAACTGAGAGATACATCCTCCATATCTTCTTGCTGGAATGTTGCTACCTATAAGGGATACGATTCTTTAAAACTCCATGACCTAATAGTTTAGTACGCAGAAGACGATTCACGTTGTAAACAGCAAGCTCGGGCGTAGCATATTAGTTATGAAATATGAACTCCATAAGCGGAAGCTTTTGGTATATTACTATCAAGTAGTGTGAAATTTATAATATCAAAATTGAAGTTGTCTCTGTTGTCATAGAGTCTGGTAGAAAGTTGAACATTTGTGTCAAATTTAAGATAAACTTGAACTCTAATCATTGAATAAGGTTATTAATGAACTGGTTCCAGATACCATGTTTAAAATGATCTCTCTGTATGACTAGACTAAGCCTAGTAATTCACAGAGAATATTCAAGACAAACTATGAAAATGTCTACACAAATTAAAAAGAAAATATCCTACTCTGCCATACGAGGCATAATGTAAATGATTTGATCGATCACTTACTTCATCATCACTTGTGTGATCACTCATGTATTAAACTGTAGTGATCTATACATCAAACCGCTAGTGATTATTATAATTAACAGTCCATATTTGTCGTAACAAATATCAATAATTACATTTGTTGAACGTAACATTGACTTTTATACATTTTAAATGGCAGTAATAATTTTGGTTGTACGGTACTAGGAATTAAAAACTTGTTCTAGCAGTACACTGGTTCATAATTCAACAGTAAGAGTTTTCACTAGGAATTAAAAACTTGTTCTAGCAGTACACTGGTTCATAATAAACAGTAAGAGTTTCCACTAGGAATTAAACACTTGTTCTAGCAGTACACTGGTTCATGATAAACAGTAAGAGTTTCCACTAGGAATTAAACACTTGTTCTAGCAGTACACTGGTTCATAATAAACAGTAAGAGTTTCCACTAGGAATTAAACACTTGTTCTAGCAGTACACTGGTTCATAATAAACAGTAAGAGTTTCCACTAGGAGTTAAACACTTGTTCTAGCAGTACACTGGTTCATAATAAACAGTAAGAGTTTCCACTAGGAATTAAACACTTGTTCTAGCAGTACACTGGTTCATAATTTAAATGCTAGTGATTCCATTATTATATTTTGATTTGAATATAAAGTTAACTATTCACTTACCTGGGTCTTTTTTTATGCATTAACACTTCATGTTTTGTTTATTTGATTTCACTTTTGAACACAATAAAGTAAAAACAAATACCACAGTCGAAACAGTTCCAAAATAAATACCACAGTCGGAACAAAATATCATTGGATAATCGTAGAAACAGGAGCAAATTCGATACTCTTAACACACACCCCACCACTCACTTTCCTGGTTTGGTACAGGCACTTCAAATAAAAAGTGGCGGGGTTCAACTAGTTAATAAAATGTCGTAAATCTTACCATTATTTTCTATTATAAATTCCCTAATGTGTGTCACTATTGTGATTATCATCCGATCATTTCGACTGGCCAATCAATACTATATTTATTAGATTTAATTATGATAGAAGTAATTAATATAACAACAAATATATCATACAGTGGTGATTTACTACAGTAGCTGTAATGAATGGTTAATTCCTGCAATTATCCCAGATATATGTTTATATACACAAATGTTTATATTAACTTCTATACAAATAATTATTTCACTTTATAATGTGAGATTTCTTACTAAAGTTGCATTTGAGTTACCCCCCTTTGTATATATTTTGTTTAAATAAGGGTAATAACAAAATTACCGAACACAGAGCAATATTCCAAAGGGAAATTCAAAACTCATAAATCAATAAACAGACAAAATCAGTCAACAACCGGGAAATTGGGAAACCGCAATGGCCCTGACTTGGTACAATCCCCTGAAGATGTCGTTGTCGTTACATTCAAAGGCGCTCGTGGCACGGACTTACCACCCCCCCTTTTTTCTAACTTTCTGTTTACAAATTTATTTTCAATAAATTTCTTTATTTCTTTATTATTTCATCTCTTTTTCCTTATTTTAACTTGTTCGTGTCAATAGTATGAATAATATAAATTTGTAAACAGAAAGATAGAAAATAGGGGATGGTAAGTCCGTGCCACGAGCGCCTGTGGTTACATTGCGTTTGGAGATGTAATGTATATGCTTGGTTTTGTTATCTGATTATGTAGATATTTCAAGTTCAGATGACAAAAGACAGACTGATTCCCTAATGAAAGGGATCTAATCACAGACTATATACAATTAAACCATAGTTTGGTTTATAGTAAGCCATATGGCATGTTTATTGTAGCCAAGGATTTTTGGGGGGTTAGTGTTATACCTTTTTCGTCAGACTGTACGTCTTCGTCTTTTCCTTTGGGGTAAGTGTTATTTCTTTGTTGTCATGAGTGTACGTCTTCGTCTTTTCCTTTGGGGTAAGTGTTATTCCTATGTCGTCATGAGCGTACGTCTTCGTCTTTTCCTTTGGGGTAAGTGTTGTACCTTTTTCGTCATGAGTGTACGTCTTTGTCTTTTCCTTTGGGGTAAGTGTTATTCCTATGTCGTCATGAGCGTACGTCTTTGTCTTTTCCTTTGGGGTAAGTGTTGTTCCTTTTTCGTCATGAGTGTACGTCTTCGTCTTTTCCTTTGGGGTAAGTGTTATTCCTATGTCGTCATGAGTGTACGTCTTTGTCTTTTCCTTTGGGGTAAGTGTTGTACCTTTTTCGTCATGAGTGTACGTCTTTGTCTTTTCCTTTGGCGTAAGTGTTATTCCTATTGCGTCATGAATGTCCGTCTTAGTCTTTTCTTTTGGGTAAGTGTTATACCTTTTTCGTCATGAGTGTCCGTCTTTGTCTTTTCATTTGGGGTAAGTGTTGATCCTTTTTAGTCATGAGTGTCTGTCTTTGTCTTTTCATTTGGGGTACGTGTTGTTCCTTTTTCGTAATGAGTGTCCGTCTTTGTCTTTTCATTTTGGGTAAGTGTTGTTCCTTTTTCCTCATGAGTGTCCGTCTTAGTCTTTTCTTTTGGGGTAAGTGTTGTTCCTATTGCGTCGTGAGTGTATGTCTTTGACTCTTCTTCTGGGGTAAGTGTTATACCTTTTTCGTCAGACTGTACGTCTTTGTCTTTTCCTTTGGGGTAAGTCTTGTTCCTTTGTCGTCATGAATGTCCGTCTTTGTCTTTTCTTTTCGGGTTAGTGTTATACCTTTTTCGTCAGAGAGTGTAAGTCTTTGTCTTTTTTTGTGGTTAGTGTTATTCCTTTTCCGTCATGAGTGTCCGTCTTTGTCTTTTCTTTTGGTAATGGTTCTGTTATTTCTTTTTTTCTTTACTTTTTAATACTCCCATGTTTTTTTAGACTCTTTCTTCTTCCTTCTCGGGACAGGACAAATGAGGAGCAAATAAATTGTTTAATAAGTTTGTATGTTGCCTTGATACAAATACTTTAACTAGTCATTGATAAATTTAAATGTATTTATTGCTCACAAAACAAAATTATTTTGTATGTAACCTATATACAAATACTTAAATAATACATTAAGAAATCTCCATATATCAAATGACAATGGATCTTTTACTTTTTATGCAGATTTGTTCGTTCCTCTCATTCTATTCTACTTCTATACTGTTGATCTGCAGCGCGATATGCATTACGCAGATTTTGGTGTGCAAGCGTCAACCATTGTGCACGGGTTAAAAACTGGTAATACCAGCAAAATTTACAATTAAAAGCAATATGTATATACAGATTACGGCGTCAGATGCCTCCACACAGCTTCCCTGAAGCAGTCTGTGGTTGGTGCCTGAATTACATCTGATGGTAGGCTGTTCCAGTCAGCTATAGTTTTGGGTATGAAGCTGTTCTGATAAGCATCTGTTGAAGTACTCAATCTGGTAAAGCGGTTCTGGTGATACTGTCTTGTATTTCGTGATGGTTTTCTGACATAATCTGGGATGGTCACTGCAGCATCTCCATTGATGGCTTTGTGAAATAATATTAGTCTTGCTGCTTTCCGTCTGGTCTCCAGTGTTTGCCATTTTAAGTCCTGCATGATCTTCGTTACAGTTCCGGGTTCTCTGCTATATGTAGATGTTACGAATCGACCAGCCCTTCTTTGAACCATTTCTAGGTTGTTTATGTGTTTTTGCCTATATGGGTCCCATACCGCTGATGCATATTCTAAGTGCGGTCTGACTAATGATTTATATGCTTGTTCTTTTATGTCTTGAGGGCACCTATGGATGTTTCTTCGGATCACTGCCAAGACCTTAACCGGACATGACTGTATATATGACTAACACGGCGGGTATGTTATAAGAAGCAGGACCTGCTTACCCTTCGCGCGTACCTGAGTTCACCCCAGGTGTTATGGTAGGTCCGTGTTGCTCATCTTCTACGTTTTTTGTGTTGTCCTATTATGTGTCCAATACGATTTCCGCCTAAAGCGATGTTCGGTTCGTCTTTACCTCCAGTTGTTTGTAGGAGGGCTCATGTCCTATTCACGTTTTTTTTCCGCATAGTGGTGTCCAACACATATTGCCTCTATGAGTAATATGGTGGATGTCTTATAAGAGGCAGAAGCTGCTTGTCCTTCACGGGTGCCTGGGTTCACACCGTGGATGTCTTATAAGAGGCAGAAGCTGCTTGTCCTTCACGGGTGCCTGGGTTCACACCGTGGATGTCTTATAAGAGGCAGAAGCTGCTTGTCCTTCACGGGTGCCTGGGTTCACACCGTGGATGTCTTATAAGAGCAGAAGCTGCTTGTCCTTCACGGGTGCCTGGGTTCACACCGTGGATGTCTTATAAGAGGCAGAAGCTGCTTGTCCTTCACGGGTGCCTGGGTTCACACCCGTTTTGCTGGGGTTTGTGTTGCTCATCTTTCTAATGTTCTGTGTTATGTTGTGCTTTTTGTTTTGTTTTTGTTTTTATTATTTTTTTTTTTGCCTTCGCCCTGTGTCTTGTGTACCCTATATTGCCAGTTTCTCTGGGTTGTCCATTCTTGATTGCCCCTTTGGTTTTCTCTAACGCCTATTCTCAAGAAAAACGAAAAGCAACTAGCCCGATCATCTAATGTCACGTTCAGCTATATTGATGGCTATCCTTTCACAAAATAATTCAAAGTTTATTGATCGCATCTATCCATTTGAGCTTGAAATAAAAGATACCACAGATAAAGTTAGGTTTGTTTCACACCTTGACCTACATATCGAAATTTACAGCGAGGGCCGGTTAAAAACGAAACTTTACAACAAACCAGTTGATTTCAATTTTCCCATTATGTAGTAACATTCCAGCAGCACCTGCCGTATATGAAGTATATATCTCTCAGTTGATCCGATATCCAAGAGTTTGTGGTTGCTATCATCATTTTTTGATAGAGTGTTGGAGCTAACAAGAAAGCGACTGAACCAAGGTTTACTAAGGTTTACCTAATGGTTAAGTTGAAGGCATCAATTTGAAAGTTTTACAGCCGCCACCATGACCTGGTTAACTATTACGGAATATCTGAATGATCACGGATTATATGTTCCATTTGTTGTAATGAAAATTTGGTCCTCTTCTTAATTCATGACTAATCATCGGGTTTGTAACAATTAAGAGTTACACTACGGGGGCCACACGTGGAGCAGGAACTGCTAACCCTTCCGGGGCACCTGAGTTGACTCTCAGTTTTTAGAGGGATTTGTTTTGCTAGATATTTAGTGTTTTGTAGATCATTGTTTGTCCTCTGTCCTTTTTAGCTCATCTGGCCAAAGGCCATGTGATCTTTTGCCATCATGTTTCGCCCGTCGTCCGTCGTCCGTCGTATGTCGTAAACTTTTCAAATTTTAATCTTCTCCTCAGAAACCACTGAGCCAATTTAGACCAAACTTTGATGGAATGGTCCTTGGATGGCCCCCTTCCAAAATTGTGTCCGGTGATTCCGACTTCCAACCAAGATGGCCGCCAAGCTAAAAATAGAAAAAAGGGGGGATGAAATTTTAATTGTCCATTGCTGCTTTAGTATAAGTCAAAATGAGCTCAAATTTTAACTGCAGCTACATGGCAAGGAGTAGTTTAACATATATTAGACCATGTGAGCTATTGCCATCACTTTTTGTCTTTCGTCCGTCTGTCAACATTTTTCTCAGAACCCACTGGGCCAATTGCAACCAAACTTTGGTGGAATGGTCCTTGGGTGGCCCCCTTCCAAATTTGTGTCCGGTGATCCCGACTTCCAACCAAGATGGCCGCCAAGCTTAAAATAGAAAAAAGCGGGGATGAAATTAAAAAAAAAATCTTCTCCTCTGAAACTACTGAGCCAATCTCAACCAAACTTTGCTGAAATGATCCTTGGGTGGTCCCCTTCAAAACTTGTGTCCGGCATTACAGACTTCCGACCAAGATGGCCGCCACAGCCGAACTTAATTTAACATAGGAAATTTCCATAAAAATCTTCTTGTCTGAAACCATTTGCTCAAAAAAACTAAATTTTGATGAAATAGACATTGGATGGTTCTCTTCCAAAAATGTGTCCGGTGGTTTGGCCCTTCGACCAAGATGGCCCCCACAGCCGAACTTAGCTTATAGGACCCTATGGGAAATTCAGATAAAAATCTTCTCCTCAGAAACCACTGGGCCAATTGCAACCAAACTTTGGTGGAATGGTCCTTGGTTAGCCCCCTTCCAAAATTATGTCCGGTGATCCCGACTTCCAACCAAGATGGCCGCCAAGCTAAAAATAGAAAAAAGGGGGATGAAATTTATTTAAAAAAATCTTATCCTCTGAAACTACTGAGCCAATCTCAACCAAACTTTGCTGAAATGATCCTTGGGTGATCCCCTTCCATAATTGTGTCCGGCATATCAGACCTCCGACAAAGATGGCCACCACAGCCAAACTTAATTTAACATAGGACCCTATGGGAAATTCCCATAAAAATCTTCGTGTCTGAAACCATTTGCTCAATAAGAACTAAATTTAGATGAAATAGTCATTGGATGGTTCTCTTCCAAAAATATGTCCGGCGGTTTGGCCCTTCGACCAAGATGGTCCCCACAGCCGAACGTAGCTTAACATAGAACCCTTTGGGAAATTCACATAAAATTCTTCTTGTCTGGCACCAGTTGCTCAATTGGAACCAAACTTTGATAAAATAGTCATTGGAAGGTCCTCTTCCAAAATTGTGTCTGGTGGTCCCGCCCTGTGACCAAAATGGCTGCACAGCTGAACTTAGTTTAACATAGGACCCTATATATATTGTAAATTCACATAAAAACCATCTTGTCTGGAACCAGTAGCTCAATTAGAACCAAACTTTGATGGAATAATCATTGGATGGTCCTTTTCCGAAATTGTGTCCGGCAGTCGCGCTCTCCCACTAAGATGACCGCCACAGTGCAGTTGCGTTGTTATTGAAAGCAGCTTTGTTCCAGGTGGGCGATTACAGGCTCCTGTGAGCCTCTGGTTGCTATTGTAGTTGTCTGTCCCTTTTCGATGTATGTCTTTTGATAACCTCTTTGGTATCTTCAAACATTTCTTACTATATATTCAGTTATATTTAATTATTGTTCACAAAATCTCCACTAATTTTCTTTGGCGACTAATCAGTTCGTTGTTTTCTGTGGATTAAGCCTTGGCATTGTCTTGAAACAAGAATATATTTTAAAATCTTCTTGTTTGTGTTTATAAGAATACATCATGGACCTGACCATCACAACAAGATATAGTTAACTTTAGTATTATGTCATTGTAGTATAAAGCAGGTGAACGAGACAGGTTTGTGAGAGCCTCTTTATATAATATGTTTGTCAGCTTAATGACTATGTGACAACATATGTTTTTGTAATGTAAGGTATTCAGATCATATGTACTAATTAATTATATACGTCATAGGTACTACATTTTTATATACATAAAAGGGTAAAACATATATGTGTTCAAATGCTGAACGATGTATGATATAATATAATAGAATCATAATGTGTGTGTATTGACTGGGAATTGATTTATATGATTTTTCAGGTCATGATACATTACACATATTGTGTTGTGTTCTTACTTTGTTTGTCTTCGTCCTGTGTGTTGTGTACCCAATGCTGCCGGTTTTTCTGGATTGTCCATTCTTGATTGCCCCTTCGGTATTTTCTAACGTTTATTTACATGTATAGTTCTATCAGATAATAATATGATCATTAATTCCCCCTCCTTTTCCTGATATGTCGCGCATAAAGTCGGAAAAGGGAAAGTAATCAAAGTTCTAATTTTAGTTAGATGGGATTGGCTTAAATATTGTTAAAGGTGTAGTTAAACATTAATCAATCAATCTATATAATGACTGACTGATAGAATATGAAATTCGTGTACATATATATAACATGTTAAAAGGGGGTCGTTGTGGTTTTTTGTAATAAACCATATAACACCCTATAAATAGAGACGTGTATTATTAAATTATAGTGGACAATTCAATTACCATACATTATTATACGATAAATTTTACTAGATCTCCAATATAATTTGAACCACGTTGACCTTTCTGGTTACATGACCAGTAACAAAGTACATATTGTAAGATAGATACAACAGTGTTAAAAATCCTATTAATTCAGTTCATGACTGGTTCATATGAAGTGTCATTCGGAAACCACTGCATTAATCATTAAACCATAATTATGCAATATCATTCCTTGTTTTACTGTGTACATGTTAAATTTATCCTTTAATGATACCGTTCGTACATGATAGGTTACAAATGTTTTTAAATCAGTTTTTGTTGTGTTTTGCAAATAACATTTTGTTTTACAAATGTTTTTAGTATTTTTTTTTTTCGAACCATTGTTGAACATTTTAAATCACATGAAAACGTAAAACACCTCATTTGACAATGATCAGAAAACTCATTACTTGAAATCCACCTGCATCCATCAATCACAGGTGCAACACGAGATCATTTTATATATATTATATCCTCAAACATCAATAAGATCTAAAAGAAAACTTTGAAGATACCAAAGGGGCAATGAGAAATCGTAAATGGCAGACAGACAGACAGACAGACAGACAGACAGACAATACAACGGCCAAATGATACGAAAAACAAACAGACAAACAATGATACAAAACACTACAGCTAGTTTTTTTTACAAACAGACAGACAGACATGCCGTTCCGTGTTTAATTTTCATGGTACATATCTGCCGATCCCCAATAGGACTCGTTTTTATGTTCCTGTGTGTTCGGTGGTTTCCGGCTATACTCGTGTCCTTGGTACTCGTGTCCTTGGTATCGCTCAGAAGTAATAGAAACTAAATGTACTCGCACCAAATTGTATAGACTCTGAAAGATTGATTCAATTGTACATAATGTATTCAACATCACAATTTTTTGCTCATTCGAAAGTTACACGAGAAAGAATTTATTCAATAGCAGCATTTAAGTCTTTTCAGTATATAAAATGCTGTTTTATCAGAATTGACACAATTTAGTGCCTAGTTTAACAAATGCGCTATCCATGGTCCATGGTTTGTTATCTTTATGATATTGCATTTTCTCCACACAAACACTGTCTTGTCGTAGTTGGGGCGATTCTAAGACTATTTATTATTTACATTACCGAGCATCTCCAACATCTAAACTACTTCGTAGAATATGTCTCGAGGGTAGAGCGTTCGCTAAGTCGTACACGGGTCGTGTTAATATATCCTACAAATCCGTGTTTGAGCAATGTGGTGCCGATGCTATTGTTAGATGAAGATGACGGTGTTGTATATTTATATCACTGTCATTTATAGTCACTATAATTTGTCAGGACAAAGAATATTTATCATATTTCAAGATGAAACTATGTCCGGTCATTCCAGATTATCTTTCTATTATTAATAGTTATGGTATGATGGATGTTAAGTCACAAACTTTAGACATGAAAAATGACTACTTTTTTATAACATTTTTTATAGACGCCTAGTAACGTTTTACAAACAAAGAAAACATTTTCTGTCATTGTTTATACTATGGTTACAATATGTTTTGTCTTTTCCTCTATTAACTATAGTGAGACATCTTCATGCTTCTTTATGTAAATTCATAACACATAGACAGAGTACTGTCTGTAATACTCCTGACAATCTTCTATGAAGGCAATTCTGAATTGAAATACAATATAACCTGGATGACTGTACTATGAGCAATTTATCAATCAAAATGTGTACTTTATTATGATATATTTGAACACACATTCTTACGGTCTCTTTGTATGATGGTTATAAATTAGTTATTAAACATAAGATTACCAAAGAATTTCATTACTTTTATTTCAATAAAACAGAGCTGGCAGTGAATATTACTCGTAGTTTTATATTCAGATTACACCAATGAAAGGGTCAAGTATAATACAAACATACATCCTCATATAATATATAAGAACATGAACAAATAAACAAGAACATCATCAGACCATCTCTAGTATTAATTATGCACTAATACAGATTGGTCTGTAACCGGTGTGGACCTTTGCTCAGTTCCAATGATTGATTTAAAAAGCTTAAAATTGACGATTGGGATTAAGAACATGGTGTATATTTCACAGGAATGACAAATTGTGAAGTAAAATGAAAATCAAAATGCTGCACCTTCAATATTACAAAATTGTATAAGATAATGGTAATAACAAAATCGATACTCCTGACACACATATACATGACAATTCTCCTGACACACATATACATGACAATTCTCTTGACAAATATATACATGACAATACTCCTGACACACATATACATGACAATTCTCCTGACACACATATACATGACAATTCTCCTTGCACACATATACATGACAATTCTCCTGATACACATATACATGACAAATCTCTTGACAAACATATACATGACAATACTCCTGACACACATATACATGACAATTCTCCTGACACACATAT
>MJUT01057482.1:801706-818818 GCA_002080005.1 Gigantidas platifrons
AAAAAAAAGAACTGAAACCAGGATAATTCAGTATAATAAAAACAAATAACACATAGCTGAGAGGGTGGTAGAGCAGATTGTTACCCCTAGAAATTGCATTGTCAACCTCGGCTTCGCCTCGGTTGACAATGAATTTCTCGGGGTAATAATCTGCTCTACCACCCTCTCAGCTATGTGTTATTTATATACTAGTAATTGCCAGTATCATCTCTCGTCATATCTGTTCACAAGTGAAATTACATTATTATCAGCCATTTGGAAAATTAAGACGAAGAGATTTTTTTTTAAATCCCTGACTTAATAGCTTATTTCTTAGCAGACGATTGCGCTACACAAAATCTCAATACAAACTGCAAATAAACTTTAGAAAAACCCGACGCGGCAATCAAGAGACACTGACAATATTGTACACACACGACAAAGGACGAAGAAAAACCAAAACAACACAACACCGAAAACTAAAACGATGGGCAACACGTACTCTATCAAAAACTTTAGGGTGAACTCATGTGCTCGCGAAGGGTCACCATTTATATAGTCAAGTTTTATAAAATTCCTTGTCAGTGATAGAGGAAAGACTTAATATCGAGTGTAACAGACGACTTAACAAGTACAGAGTGTAACAGACGACTTAACAAGTACAGAGTGTAACAGACGACTTGACAAGTACAGAGTGTAACAGACGACTTGACAAGTACAGAGTGTAACAGACGACTTGACAAGTACAGAGTGTAACAGAGGACTTACCAAGTACAGAGTGTAACAGACGACTTAACAAGTACAGAGTGTAACAGACGACTTAACAAGTACAGAGTGTAACAGACGACTTAACAAGAACAGAGTGTAACAGACGACTTACCAAGCACAGAGTGTAACAGACGACTTAACAAGAACAGAGTGTAACAGACGACTTGACAAGTACAGAGTGTAACAGACGACTTAACAAGTACAGAGTGTAACAGACGACTTAACAACTACAGAGTGTAACAGACGACTTAACAAGTACAGAGTGTAACAGACGACTTAACAAGTACAGAGTGTAACAGACGACTTAACAACTACAGAGTGTAAAAGACGACTTAACAAGAACAGAGTGTAACAGACGACTTGACAAGTACAGAGTGTAACAGACGACTTAACAAGAACAGAGTGTAACAGACGACTTAACAAGTACAGAGTGTAAAAGACGACTTAACAAGTACAGAGTGTAACAGACGACTTAACAAGTACAGAGTGTAACAGACGACTTAACAAGTACATGCGAATGTCAGGTAGATTACTATCAAGGTGTGGAAACTTTATGATGACAAAATTGAAGTTTCGGAATATGCGTTGCGGTACCTACTTTTACTTCGAGAGTTTTACGGTCGCCCCCATGACTTGGTTATCTATGACCACGTATATATTCCGTTTTTCGTGGTCACAATCCGGTCTTTTTCTTATTTATGACATATCATCGGGTTTGTAATAAGAGTAATTCGACTGGTGCCACATGTGAAGCAGGAACTGCTTACCCTTCCGGAGCATCTGAGTTCACCTCCGGTTTTTAGTGTGGGCTTGTGTAGCTCGATCATTAGTTTTCTGTGTAGTGTTTTGTAGATCATTGTCTGTCCGTTTCATCTAAAACTTTATTTTGACTGTCACTCTACGACTTCTGATTGGTCTCTTAAGACTTTCTTCAATAAGCATCTCTGCTATTCGAATATTTTGAAACGTTTGTTTTCTACATATATCTAAATTCACGATAAATTAAATAAGACAGTATATACAGCAACATATTTCTAAATGAAATGGTAGGTTTTTTTTTTTTTTTTATATATACTATCGTATTCTCATTGTATAAAACTCAGATAAATTATTTCATTGCTGATTAAACTGATTAAAATGTGCATTGTTGACTGTTTATTATCCTTTTAATTATTATATAATTTCATCTTCTCATGAATATTTATTACGTGTAGCCATAAAGAACTAAACGACACGAATACTGCATTGGTAATTTAAATATAAAGTCTATACCATACATCGTGGAAATAAAATGAATACTTTGTCCGTCTCAACCAGGGTCCTTTGTTTCCATGGACTTCTGACGTTATTTTTGTGCTTGGACTTTTGAAGTTTCAGAGAAAAGTGTAGTATTCGGTTACATTGTAGATAATTAATTTTTGTGTTTGGACTTTTGAGGTTTAGCAGTAGAGTGGTTGGGTTCGGTTACATTGTAGATAATTACTGTTTAACTTGATATTAGCAACAGCCGTACTAATTAACAAATAGTTCATGGCACTAAGGGCCATATGGCAGTTTATGGACCGGGATGTCACCCACAAAATATTATATGGACCGAAGCGAAGCGATTGATTGTGTCCCTTGAACATGGCGGATATGTTTATTTGTACTCCCGATATTTTCTAATTATTTGACTACATTGTACATTTTGAAGAGGATTAGTGTGGGTGAGATCTACCTTAATATACATACACATTAATACATTAGATAGTCTACTTAAAAAAAGGGCTATACAGATTATAGGATGGCCAACACATTTGAAACATCAGAACAACATGTAAACTCTTCTTCGACACCCTTAATCCATTCAGAATTCTTAGATTTTAATACAAGTTTACAATGTGGACAAAATGTCTATAAGGAATATGAATTGAGTCAAACATCTCAAGTTATTTTGAATAATTTTGTAAATTACGATCAAAATTATGGTGTATATTCGGGAAATCGACAAACCGTATTAGATAGTGAACAGTATTCTGACGCATTGAAATATTTAAACACAAAAACAAGCCCAAGGCTCTGTTCATTGATTCATTATTAGAACTAACAAATAACAGTATAACGGAACTTGAAACAGTTAAAAATGACCTGTATGAAATGGTGAGAAAGAATGATGATTTTCCGTACAAGGAAGGTTATTTAAAAAAGAGACTATTACCGAGAACAAAAGGTGGCCAAAGTGTAGAAAATAAACTTGCTAATGATTGCTATGTATTATTACGTGGAAGAGATGGTGATTATCTGGAAGACTTATCCCAAGTCGTTGGTGTATCTAAAAGGACGAAACCAAGTGAGTCCGCATCCCAAAACTTATCTCCTAACCCTAATATTCATTATAGCTTATCGTTAAAAGAAACAATCGTCAAGCTGTCAAGAAACTTTCATGAATTCCAAATAAAACAAGAAAATGTTATTTCATATCTAAAACAAGAAATAAGTGTTCTCAAAACTGAGAATGACCAAATAAAAATTCGAGTAATAGAAGAAGGGAAAGACTTATAAACGCTACGCAAGAAATATGATAATTTGAAAGACGAGATCAATTCGTTAAAAGACTCAAATAACAAGCGTAAAACTGAACTGCGACGAGCAGGGGGTAAAAATTGAAAACGTTGGCCAAGAATTAGAATCGATAGATTCTGTTGTTAAATGGTGTCTCACAAAATTATCTGATGAACACAAAGATGTCACAAGACTAGAAACTGCACATGATAAATTAAGTAAAGATGTTTCAAACATCAAGGTCAACATGAACGTATTTAGTGAGATGGCGAATGACTGTGCAATAACTGCAAAGCGATATGATGATGAAAAATTGAACGGTATTGCATCGGTTCGATCTGGTATGAAATGCATCAATGATGAAATCAAGCGTATAGATAATGTCATTGTATCGAATACCACAAAGTTTACCTCAGCTATGAAATCAGTCAATACATTATCGACTCAAATTACTTCAATTCAAACACAACTCTCGAATGTAACTAAATCATACGCTCATGTTGTTAAGAATGGTGAACCCAACAACATAGATACAGAGCCTATAATTAATACTAACCAAACAGCCTCTCTGCCATCCACTGAATCAAGGACTCAAATTCTTAATGTAGATAAAACCATTCCCAACACTAGAGAAAACGAACAGCGTATACATGTTCATTTCCCGACATCGCAATGTAATGCTACCAGACCATTACACAATTTTAATAGGGTAGTTAACAATAGAGTGTGTCGTTTGTATGTTTGGAACATTAACAATAGAGTGTGTTGTTTGTATGTTTGGAACATTAACAATAGAGTGTGTCGTTTGTATGTTTGGAACATTAACAATAGAGTGTGTCGTTTGTATGTTTGGAACATTAACAAGTATACATCAACTGAGACTGATATGTGGAAATTCTTGATTGACCGGAACATTCATGTAACATTTCTTAGATACTTTGATAGAAACCAAAAACGAACAGCATCAGCTCAAGTTAATATAGAATCCGACAAAGTAGAAATGCTCTTACAGCCAAACTTCTGGCCCCCCGGAATTAAGGTTCGTGAATCGTTACCACGTGAGTCATTCATACGGGAAAAACGAGGCAATAACTAATGACGAACATTAACTTTCTATGTTGGAATGTGGACGGTATTATGTCGTCCACCCCATATTTAACTCATTGTCTTAGTAACTTTGATGTTCACATGTGTGGTATTTCGGAACACTGGTTACGTGAATACAATCTGAACTTTTTACAGACAATTGATAGTAATTATACAGTGATTGCAAAACCAGTACCTGATTATAACCCGTTCTTATATAGGAATACAGTCAGAGGCGGCGTTGCACTTATGGTGCATAAAAGTATTTCCCTTCTAAGCGAAATTGACACTCAAAGTAGTCGAATTGTTGGGGCGGAAATTAAAATATCTGAGCAGGAAATTATATTTTGCTTTGCTGTTTATCTACCGGCATCATTTAGACCTTTTGAAGTATTCAGTGACCATTTAGAGGTTCTAGAAACTCTTGTTACAGTATATTCGAAACGTGGTCGAGTTATAATACTAGGAGATTGTAACGTCAAAGTTTGTGGACCTAGATACCAAATAAACCAGGACCGACGAACCGATGCGTTTGGGTCATTACTAACTAGATTGGATATGATATCGGTACACGTTCAAAATATATGTCAATGTGATGTAAATACAGTTTTTTCAGTAACCAGTAATGCAACTGCAATCGACCACATCATTATTGACTCATCTGTATTAGACTTAGTAAAATATTGCCAAGTTTTTGATGATCACCCGCTTAACATGTCCGAACACAGACCTGTTTTCTGTTCTATAGCGTTAGTTGGAGTTAGCGTTTATAACTGCACGAATCGCAAAATGAAATTGTCATGGAAACGTGCACTTGCAAATGGTTCAATATGTAATTATGCTTTACTTCTCAAAGAGCTGTTGGATAACTTACATACTCCAGATATTAGCTGTTGTAGCACGGTGTCTATATCAGAATATTATAAATCATTAGTAAATGCATTAAATACAGCTGCGACAATGACTATACCTGTGGTAAAATTTAGAAAACATGTAAAACCTTATTGGACCACTGACGTAAAATTGGCACATAGTGAGATGTTATTCAAGCGCCAAATATGGTTGAACGGAAATAAGCCGAGAGGTGCAAGCTTCATATCATATACTGATTACAAAGCAGCTAAACTTTTATTCAGAAAAACGCTCGAATCTGCTTACGAGTCTTTTATATCGGGTCAGCTTAAAGAAATCGATGAATGTGGTGATACCAACCAGGAATTGTTTTGGACTATAATCAACAGACGTCGAATTAACGGCTGCAACGTGCAGCATGAGATTGAATATCAAGGTAAAATCTATCATGGATCAGAAGATATAGCTGATGCCCTGGCACTTCATTTTGAGAAACTCTTTTCAAACTCAGAACCGAATGACTTTGATGAACAGTTTAAAAAGTCTACTGAGACAAAAGTAAAGAATATTTTCCGAAAATCTGTTGACGAGGATGATGAACATTTAAAGGAACCAATTACTAATGACGAAATAAGTTTGCTTTGTTCTCGTCTGAAGTGTGGAAAAGCTGGCGGTTTGGACAATATTACCTACGAACATTTAAAGTATGGTGGGCTGTCTCCGAATGAACATTTGGCACACTTATTACCACCTTTATGGAGAGTTATGATACAACCACACTTCCAGTCTTTCAGTATAAATTCATATTTGATCACTAGGTTAAATAAGTCGAAAAAAGACCCCAACAATTTATCGTGGAATTACGCTATTGCCAGTTATATTCAGACTTTTTGAAAATGTAATGGCTAATCGTTTACCGGAGATTTTTTATTCGGATAATTTTCCATGCAAGCAACAAATGGCATATCAAAAAGGATTGTCTAGTCTCCACACAAGTTTCAATTTACAGGAAGGTATACGTTATTTGATTGAATATGGAGAATGCGTAATAGTTGCTTTTCTCGATAGCACAAAGGCGTTTGACACTGTGTGGCACGAGGGCATGTTACTTAAGATTTATGAATTAGGGATCCATGGAAAGTGCTGCAGAATCTTTTGGAATATATAACAGGATATGGAAAGTTGTGTAGTTGTTAACGGTGTAGGATCGAGGAAATTTAAAATGAAACGAGGAATTCGTCAAGGGAGTGCATTATCAGCCCAACTGTACTTAATATTCATTGACGGACGTTTACGGGAGGTCGAATCGTCGAGGCGAGGAGCTATGATTACGGATTTGACTGTGAATATCCCTACACAGGCTGATGATATATGTTTAGTTGCATACAAGCCAACTGATATGACTGATTTAATTGATATCTGTGAATATTACAGTAAATGATGAAGGTTTAATTTTTCGCCTGCCAAAAGCGCAGCTATGTACTTTCAGGAAAAACTGTCATACATAATCGTAACAATCCTAGTTTCTACTTATTCGGAAATGAGATTCAACAAAAAACGTCTGTGAAACATGTTGGAATAACTTTATCATCTGACTTGTGCATAGAACGGACAGTTCAAGCTTGTCATACAATGCGCTCACTGACAATGGCGTTGTTAATATCAGGAGCTCATGTTGCTGCATTAATGGAAATGAGATGTTGGCGCCGTAAAATCTGATTCAATCCACCATTTCTTTAGAAATGCCTGTAACAAGTCAGGACCATTGCGGTTTTCCAGTTTCCCGGTTATTGACTGATTTTGTCTGTTTATTGATTTATGACTTTTGAATTTCCCTTTGGAAGATTGCTCTGTGTTCGGTAATTTTGTTATTACCCTTATTAAATCCAGTAACTAGTGCAACATTAGTAAAAACTATTATTTATCCTAAAGCCTTATATGGATGTGAACTATGGATATTGAGCAAAACAGAACTTTTGTTATTAGAAAGGGCACAAAGATATATTGCTAAATCAATACAAGGACTGGAGAGAAGAACACGTACGGATATGTGTAATGGACTCTTATGATGGACCTCTATAGAAGGTTTTATAGACATGAAAAAACTCTTGTATATTGGTAATATATGTAGACTGGACAATCAATTGCTTTCCCGTAGGATATTTGTTACAAGGCTGTTGATGTTCAATGCTAATGGGCAAAATCAAATTGGTCTGATACCAGAATTTATGCGTATTTTGAATAAATACAATTTAACTCAATACATAAACAATTTTGTTGATACCGGTGAATTTGTCTGTAAAGCAACATGGAAATTAATGGTCAAAAACACTATTCACTCATATGAAGAACGCGAATGGTTACAAAAAATGTCATCTGATATAGAATTTTATCGTTTTTCTAAAATTCAGTCCAACCTGGAAGTCAATAAACTTTTCAAACTTTTGATTTGCTCTCCTGAAATCAGAAAGGAAATCCAGTTTGTCATACAGTTACTAGTGACATTAGAAATCCAGTTTGTCATACAGTTACTAGTGACATTAGAAATCCAGTTTGTCATACAGTTACTAGTGACATTAGAAATCCAGTTTGTCATACAGTTACTAGTGACATTAGAAATTCAGTTTGTCATACAGTTACTAGTGACATTAGAAATCCAGTTCGTCATACAGTTACTAGTGACATTAGAAATCCAGTTTGTCATACAGTTACTAGTTACATTAGAAATCCAGTTTGTCATACAGTTACTAGTGACATTAGAAATCTAGTTTGTCATACAGTTACTAGTGACATTAGAAATCCAGTTTGTCATACAGTTACTAGTTACATTAGAAATCCAGTTTGTCATACAGTTACTAGTGACATTAGAAATCCAGTTTGTCATACAGTTACTAGTGACATTGGAAATCCAGATTGTCATACAGTTACTAGTGACATTAGAAATCCAGTTTGTCATACAGTTACTAGTGACATTAGAGATCCAGTTTGTCATACAGTTACTAGTGACATTAGAAATCCAGTTCGTCATACAGTTACTAGTGACATTAGAAATTCAGTTTGTCATACAGTTACTAGTTACATTAGAAATCCAGTTCGTCATACAGTTACTAGTGACATTAGAAATCCAGTTTGTCATACAGTTACTAGTGACATTAGAAATCCAGTTTGTCATACAGTTACTAGTTACATTAGAAATCCAGTTCGTCATACAGTTACTAGTGACATTAAAAATCCAGTTTGTCATACAGTTACTAGTTACATTAGAAATCCAGTTTGTCATACAGTTACTAGTGACATTACCTATTAAAACACGTAGAACTCTGCCATAAATGTGGACAATTATATACCGACAGGGCTGTTCATATAACAATGTCTTGTCTGTGCACGTCTCAACTGAGAGACAGTCTATGGTGTCATATTATTAATAACATTGGAGACCTCATGTTCAGTGTCTATTTACATAGTCTATCAGATTGGGACCTCTTCCATGTTTTAGCCGGGACTGACATTAAGTTTGAAATTTCAAATGAAGAGGAATTATAATTCCGAATCAAGGCAGTTAAATTGTTATATAATTCGTCAAAATTATACTATTCTGAATAACATTCCAAACAATATGATTGCTGCCAATTGCCGTGTTCTGATTTGTACTTATTTGAACTGTGTTTAATTTAATTTGGTTTTGTGTTGTCTAATCGTTGTGATGTATATACATGTATTACAATATACTCTTCTTAATCGAAGGAAATAAAGATAATAATAATGTAAATTAAAAACGGGAAATCTAATGATAATAACGGACACTTTGAGTTTCATTAAAGATGGATACTTTGAAATATTGTGCCAGTAGAATCCCGAAAATAAATTTAAAGAAAAAAACGTCTGGTGTTTATACCTTGTCTTTCCTGTGTGTTGTGTATTCGGTAAGTTATGAATAACTGTAGAGGTAATCTGATAATTATTTTGTTTCTTTTCGGGTAAATAATCCAGGTATTATAATAAATTAATAATGCATGCTTTTGTTCACGTTCTTTGTTCTTTGTTACAAGTTATATTTTTTTTTATTTTTTTTTATAATGTAAATTAAAGACGGGAAATTTACCTTTTTTGCCGAATTCAATGTTAAATAATGTGTACTGTGATTTCCTCCGAAAACGAGCGTGTCACGGAACATGGTATTCATTATTTTAGTGCAGAAATTTACGTTGTGCATTATCAATGAAAGTTGTTTTTGTTTTCAAATCACGAATGTCCTTCCTTGTTCGTAAATAAAAATTCATCGGGCTGTACACATCGGTGTCATAAATAAAATTCTGATTAAATTATGACTAATTATACATTTGCTTCCCACCCGAAATGTTTTCAAATTTTGAATACGTGTATTCAAATAGTTGAATTATTCTTATGCGAGAGAACTGTCCCAATACTGCTGTCTTTCATAAAAAAAAAATCAAATGTCAGTTAGTAAGATTTTATCTCCGTATTTTGTCTCGATTTTTGTCCAGAACAATAAATTCCCAAAACGCGATCGAACATTAAAATAAATTCTGAAAAGTTGAATTTGATTCCTGCTTGTACTAGAAAACCATCCATTATTCGGATTACGAGCTAACCAGTCTTTGCTCGCTCGGACGGACGGACAGACAGACAGACAGACAGACAGATTCCTATATACCCCCTCCAAGCTTTGTTTGCGGGGGTATAATGACAGAGAACTCTACTTTTTGAACATACGGTTTGTGTAATTAATTGTTTGTAACATGTAATAATTAGTATATATGCCTGGCAATAAATTTGAATTTGAACCAAGCAAATATTTCGTTGATTGTTTCCAACCAATTGCAATTAAACCAAATGCAATATGTACCCTTTGTCACCTGTCGGGATTTTCAGGACTATATTTTTTCATCTTTACTATTTATATTTTCAGAACTCGGGCTGTTACCAAAACATAATTTTTAACTGTAATTTGAATGTTAGCCAATTTTCGTTTTACTCAAGTTGTCTCTTGTTCCGTTCACAATAGTGACATTTAGAAAACGCCTGAATTCTAAAAATATATATAGTGAAGAGGTAAAAGATCATAGTCAGATAAATTCCGCCGAAAAGGGCGGGGTTACGTAATTCATATCTTTCCCAGGGAAAAAAATGTTTGTGACTAATTATTGACCAATTGATGAACCAATGTCGGAAAATACAAAGTTAAGTGAATGAACCCAAGATGAACCAGAATAATAAAAGAATTCTTCCATTGCTTGTTTTGTTCCTGTATTGCATACGTTATATTGTCAAGTACATTTACCATATATCCATGTAATTTCCCCCCACATACGTAACAAGTAGAGACCCGGGTGGCTCAAGGAGTTAGGTCGCTGGATCTAACAACTCATACAAGCCTATCGCCAATACGGCGTGGGTTCTCGCCCGGCTTTGTAAATTACAAAAAAGGTGCACTTGACTCGCAACTGCAAGTGATAAAGTTTACCAGCTGCTTGCCCATGGTCGGTGGTTCTCTCCGGCTTCCTCCACCACTAAAACTGGCCTCCATGATATAGCTGAAATATTGATGAAAGTGGCGTTAAACACCAAAAATCAAATCAAATCGTAACAAGTACATATACTACATATCTGTATATAATTTCGTATACTACTACAACACGTTCATCTACTCAATACAGGGACGTAGCTGAGGCTTAATAGTGTGCACGCCATAATTACTTTCGACGAGATGCAAAATGGTGAGATCTGTTCCGCCTTGCAAAATTTCTCTTGGAGGCCCTGTTGCAGGTACATCGTCATAATTCTTTTTCACAACCTATAATAAAATAAAAAAAAAGTATCATATCGTCGGAAAAGTTCCAAAAATTCAATAGAAAAACCGTAGAAATAGGCAAATTCGATATCCCTAACACACATATATATGACCGCTCACTTTCCTGACTTAGTACAGGTACTTCAGTAAAAAGTGACGAGGTAAAACTAGTTGGAATATAACTTGCCATTGTCTTAAGAAATACCAATATAGCCACATCTCCTCTGAACTGTCGATCGAGAAAAAAAAACATAATATACTAGACAGGTAACACGTGCATCATACTTGATAAATTCGCAATTAATATTTCGAATGTACAATAGCGACTTCCGCCCAGCATGAAAACAGGACAGATTGATGTACTTGAAAAATCATCCCACCCCTCCCCCCAACGTATGAAAAATAGAAATAGCCTTATGTGATTTAAATACGTACTA
Organism: Gigantidas platifrons; assembly: GCA_002080005.1. NCBI lineage: Eukaryota > Metazoa > Mollusca > Bivalvia > Mytilida > Modiolidae > Gigantidas > Gigantidas platifrons. The sequence continues at coordinate 813,182 of MJUT01057482.1, forward strand.
ATTGCATTACATGTAAACCGCATGATGCTGTATGATAAAGACCTTTAGTTAGAACAGGAAAAAATGAACACCTGCATGAAATAGTTTTGTAATTAAAGATCATGAACGTGATTTAGAAGTTGAAAGAATTTTAATGTTTATTATAAATAAGGTTGAAACAAGTCACATTTTGATATCAATTCGGTTGTATTTAACTTTTTTGACGATTTTAATTACGGAAGACGGACCGCAACCAGGACCAAATGAATACCTGAATGAAATAGTGGTTGTAATTAAAAACCATGTACGTGAAATATAACACTGAAGGAATTTCAATAAGAATACAAAAAAGTATTATTATTATAAATTCAATATCCTATTTTTTTATAACCTGAAGATGTGCACGCCATGGCGTGACAACGTATATGCAGCTACGCCTCCGCAATATGCTTTGTATCATTCATATACTAAACTAAGATTTTTCAGCTTAATTCATTTTTGCAAATACTGATGATGTCAGTCCAATCAAAATGTATATGTGTCATTTGTAACCTTAAGGAGTTTGTAAAATTGTTTTTGTCCTCTTTTCTTATTTTCATTATTTTCATTTAATTTATTGCTGATTGTTTCTTTCATTCTTTTGGTTTCTTCCCGTTTTTTCAGTTTGTTTTCCTTCTCTTCCTGTTTTAGTAATTGTCTTTTAGCCTTTTCTATTTTACGTTTTTCTTTTCCCTCAATCTCTCGCATTTTCCTTTCCTGAGTTTCCCTTTTTTGTGTATACACCTCATCTCCGGAGATCACGAAATATGACTCCTTATTTGGTCGTTTGTGTTTTAAAGAAGATGATGGAACAGGGAAGCATTCGTCTGTCACCGACTGGGCAACGCTCTTACTGCTTTCGTCACAGCTCATCGCTCCTCGAGTTTTGAACTTTGTCCAAGATTGGAATATAGAATCATTTTCAATGTCCATGTTACTAGCAAAAGCCGCAGTATAGATTAGTAGTTTTTCTGTGGACAGAGTTGACTCAACAACGTCAAGCGCTATGTCGTCTGTGCATTCTATACACTGTATGTTTTTTTCGTTTTGCCCCTCTTCGCTGTTACAAATTATTAACATGTCAGCAAGGAATTCGTCGTCAGGAAGGTCATTCAGAGAGGTGTCATCAGCATAGCTTAATTTGTAGATTAAGGAATCATTTGGGTCTAAAGATAATGGCAGATTACACAAACCATCCGTAGTTATTGGCATCGACAAAGTTATTGAGGAAACAACATTATATTCCAGTGTTGTATCATGTGTGGATGAGAAAATATTTGCAGCTAGTGATTGGTCCGTTGCTGCAACTGTAGTGTGTTGTTAGCATCGTCATACCCATTCGAATCATCTTGTGCAGACTTGTCTAGACCTTCGGCGCTGACATTTTGCATTTGAACATTGGATGCCGGTTCGAGTACATCAGTTGGAGAATATGCCTCATCTGGTATTGCACCAGGGTTATAATCCCGGTTGCCCTGAATCCACTCTTAAGGTTATTTTGGCGTCATTGCTTTTTCCCAAGCCTTTGGAAATACTTTGAGGAATTGGGCGTGGCCAACTGCAATGCCGGTCATGCGAATGAAATTATCCAATTCGGCGTTCCAATGATGTTTAAGCGATTTGAATACATACGTATCAAAAGGTTGTGTCCAGTGGCTCGTGTGACTAGGTAATTCAAGAAGAATTATGTTTTCGTGTCTTGCAGTTTCAGTGAATTCAAGGTTGTTGTGGGACGAATGACCGTCAAATATAAGTAGCTGCGGCATTGCTGGCCCGATGGATTTCATAAATGTTTCAACAAACCATAGCCTACCAATGCCATCCTTGGTCCACCCACTTTCGGAGACAGATAAATGTGCCCCAGCAATGGGTGAGCCTTTTCATGCTGACTGCGTATCATAACCATGTAGCTTCTTTTTACTTTTCCCAGGCATTATGAAGTGGGGAGGAATATAGCTACCTGCGGCATTACCACATGCTATCACGGTGACAGTTTCCCTAGCTCCAGCAGTTTTTCCGTGGATAGATTTAGCTCCCTTTTTAGCTATCACTTGTCGAGGCTTGTGCGCTACATTTAAACCCATCTCGTCCATATTCCTTATACTTTCTGGGAAGGATGCGAAATTGTCGTAGAAAAAATACTAAATTACAAATTTTAAAACAAATCATATCATTTCAGGGAAGATACTTCGAATTTGAAATAAAACGTCTCATCTAGATCAATATATCATATACATGTACATTATTAAGCTATAGGCACTACAATTACTTTATGAAGGAACTAACATGACTTACTTATGAAAAAAATACTTGATATAGAGTCGAACACTGTCCGACTTATGATCAAATCAATGTAATTTCGTTTCCCGACTTACGATCAAACAAGGCCCGTTAAAAATGTCCTTCTACACAAAAAAAATATTGGTTTATGTACATAAAACTACCTCATATCTTAATAGTAACACTACGAATTTTGTACACATTTGTGTTTTAGTATTTTGCTGTACACGTAAGTCTTATTTCTGAACAGGTGAAAAGAATGAATTCCTAAAAATCTTACCTTTTTACGTTTCAAAGTTGCCCCTGTTGTTCACTTTTTGCCATTCTCTATCCAGAGTTGTCGTTCCTGCTACGCTGCACAACATCTCTGTCAACTCTCATTTTACAAGATTCTTGTAAAACTTAGAAACAGTAAAAAAATGTACTTAATTTTTTTTTAATTATTGTAAATATCAACAAAGACGAAAATAAATCACTCATTTCAAATCAATTCTCTCTTAAAAATGATTTTACCCCCCATTTCTTGGAGAACTATTTTGCGGAGGTAAACATTAAAAAGTTAAAAACGATCACAAATCATTTTTAAGGGAGAATTGATTTGAAATGAGTGATTTATTTTCATCTTTATTGATATTTACAATAATTAAAACAATTTTAAGTAGATTTTTTACGTTTCCAAATTTTACAAAAATCTTGTGTAATGAGCGTTGACAGAGATGTTGTGTAGCGTAGCAGGAACGACAACTCTGGATAGAGAATGACTTTTTGCAAGTAGGCGTGGTCAAAGACCGGAAAAATGTGACATATAAGGGGAGATAAGAAACAGCAGATTGGAGCTCCGGGATTGCGGTGCAATCGTTGATAAATAGCTTTAAGTTTGAGCAAATAATCAAAAATACCTCACAATATCGTCCGACTTACGATCCAGTCCGACTTTCGATCACTCTACCCCAATAGTTATATTTTCCTAAAATATCAGTAAAGCTCGACATTTCTTGTTACAAATTGTACATAAAATATCAACAAAACAGACAAATATTTCCTCACAGATTAGCTTCCATAATTTATAAATATAGTTTTATATAGGTATGCCAAATATTTCCTCACAGATTAGCTTCCATAATTTATAAATATAGTTTTATATAGGTATGCCATAACTGCGATTAAGATTACTTCACTTGTCATATCATCATATGTATTTTAAATATGCAAATTCTTCCTATTTAATTATTATGACTAAAAACACAAATATCTCCTTCAGCAATTTTTGGCAGTAACATTTTTTTTATATTTATTGTCAAGCTAAAAGAAATGTAAAATAGAAGCAACAATCATAATTTTAGTTAACAATTAACAATGATTAACTGACTTCTGTCCAACTTTAATAATTGTCATCAAGACATTTATAAGGAATCCTCACTGCTTAGTGATTATTTTTAGTCTTTAACATATATATGTTCAAGTGTCAAGTTACTTCTACAAAGTCCAAGGGCATTTTATTTCAACTGGAGACAATTCAGAAACCACTTATCATAGTTGGAGAAAACCTTCATTGTGATTGGTTGTCCAAGTTCTCATCACGGTGTTTAATGTCCGAAAGTGGTTGTTTCATCAATAACAAAACCCCTTTGGCTCTTTGTAGAAGATCACTTTTCGAACCCGCAACAAGTTATCCACGTGAGGGAAGAAAATCTTTCAATTGTTTTACTTTAAACTGATCGAGATTGGCAATTGACACGTCCATACAATCGGTTGTTTCCATTAACGACTGAACCGAGGAAAGTCATACTCACCGGAAGTCGTAAAACACAGGAGAGCTCCAATTCGACAAGGGAGGTAACAACGGTTATCGGACTGGGAACCCACGATCGTCGTGGAAATCTGTCGCGGAAAACACGACAGCACTTCATGGATTGGTACACAGCACACGTATATTTTGTGTAATCCTTTAAAATAATAAATATTACCTGAACTGATGTTAACAATTCTTGTTATTTCATATAACACGTTCAACGGAACTTGAAAAGCATGATGCACGTAATTTACAACTGACTTAAATAATCACATTTGTATAATAATCTTAGAAAGATTATTTGTTTCTCCAATACAATCTACTTGCAATAACATTAAAATTAATCCTGTTATCGAGTGCACAGGCGCTTGGGGACAGGAAAAATTTTTTGGTGAATATATATATATTTTTTTTTTGTGAATATTTTCTTTTTCATACGTAATTCGTACCCTACTGAGCATGTCTAACCTGGTTTTAGTCAATTTTATTCACTTTGACATAACCCCGTATTTTCTATCTACAAATACTATATAAAACCTAAAGGCTGAACAGTTCGTGTTTCTAAAAATAACTTAAAATTGTTACCGTCAGGAATCCCCGCTGGTTTCCAGTGAATAAAGTCCTCTCCGATCGGTTCAACTGTCGCCGTCGTTTCTGAAGGATCAACACTTAATGTCCAGATTAAAAAAAGTCCAATTCATATCCTTCAAATACGTGAATTTTTGCTTTATAGCGCTTGTCGACTGTTTTGAATTTATTTGCCCGGAACCACACACAATTTCCCGCGGTATTGGTCAAGGGCGGATAACTCTTGTTTCACGAGGATTTCCGAACTTAAACGTGACAAATAAAAGAATCCGATGACTTCCGATGAATCTGAAAAAAGCGCAATTTTTCACTTTGGAAAAAAAAAGTGTTTTGAAGAAAACATGGAAAAGCAAAGGCATGGCGATGTAAACAGAGAGAATATTGTTTCTTGGTAATTACAAATCCATTTAAAAATAACACACACTAAAGCAAAATATAATTTCAGATGTTTTAGCCACAAATAAAAAATATCTTTTTTATGGCAGGGTAGGTGGTCCAGTACATCTGATCTGGCTTTGTAATGTACAACATGGAATAAAATTATTTCCTAGATCAAAATTTATTGAAAGTGTGCAATGTTTAATTAAATACCAAGAAAACTGCAACATAAAGCAAAACACGTTTATCTTAATAGGTCTCATACAGCACAACTACTTCTGGTTCTGGTTGGAGGGGGTACTCTCCAAAATTGTCGTCTGTACATTGGCTCATCAGAGAAATCAATTATTTTTGGACACCCCCCTCAAAAAAATACCTTCATTTACCCCATAAACATGTAATTATAGTTAATTTTAGCCATCAATTCATAATACCTACCTTTTTAAGGCACCCCTGGCATATAAAATTAAAATACCTGCAGTTTTTTGAGACCCCCAAAAAATGAGTACTAGCCTACACATACAGAAAATTTTGGATAATACCCCGGTACCTACCTTTTGAAGGCACCCCTGGCATATAAA
>MJUT01057482.1:836208-851224 GCA_002080005.1 Gigantidas platifrons
TATCAGATTACCTCTACAGTTATTCATAACTTACCGAATACACAAAACACATGAATGACAAGGTATAAACACCAGATGTTGTTTTCTTTATTATATTATATTGTAATGGTTATAATTGTATAATGTAAAATGTATTTGTATTGTAAATCCTGTAAGTTGTATTTGCTTTTGGAAAAAAGAATTATAAGGAAACACTCAGAGCGTCCGTTATTATTATTAGATTTCCCGTCTTTAATTTACATTATAAAAAACAAATTAATATATATATATATATATAACTTGTAACAAAGAACGTGAACAAAAGTATGCAAAATTAATTTATTATAATACCTGGATTATTTACCTGAAAAGAAACAAAATAATTATCAGATTACCTCTCCAGTTATTCATAACATACCGAATACACAACACACAGGAATGACAAGGTATATAAACACCAGACCATGTTTTCTTTAAATTTATTTTCGGGATTCTACTGGCACAATATTTCAAAGTATCCATTTTTAATGAAACACTCAAAGCGTCCGTTATTATCATTAGATTTCCCGTCTTTAATTTACATTATATAAAACAAATTAAAAAAATATAACTTTTAACAAAGAACAAAGAACGTGAACAAAAGCATGCACAATTAATTTATTATAATACCTGGATTATTTATCTGAAAAGAAACAAAACAATTATCAGATTACCTCTACAGTTATTCATATCTTACCGAATGCACAACACACAGGGAAATGACAAGGTTGTTTTCTAGAAATTTATTTTCGGGATTCTTCTTAAATGAAACACTCAAAGCGTCCGTTATTATTATTAAATACATAAATATGTGAACTTTATTAATACGGTATTTTGCGTTTTGGCACATACGTACTAGTTGTGTGATTCAATAAAAATACAGTGATTCAAAAACATTTACGTATTAGTTACCTTTATTTTTATCGAGGATTTATATAGTATATATTACTATATAAATCCTTGTTTTTATTTATTATTATTATTTTCATTAATATATCATTCTTTCGTTGAGAATTATTTAAAGATTATAATAATAGTTTCAAATTAGTTGACACAGGCCACTTACAGCACGCCACTATTGTAGATAACAATATTGCCGTGGGGCATGTCATGAAAAGCTCGATGCTGATTGGAGGAAATAACTAGAAAATTCTTAATATAAAAATCTTTTTCTTAATATAAATGTCAGTTTTTCTTAATATAAAAATATTTTTCTTAATATAAAAATCTGTTTTTCTTAATATAAAAATATGTTTTTCTTAATATAAAAATCGTTTTCTTAATATAAAAAAATATTCTTAATTTAACATTCCCATTCTTAATTTAAAAGAAAATTCTTAATATAACAAGGTTTTTCTTAATTATTAAGAATTGGAGTAGGAAATTAAGAAAAATATTCTTCTAGTGCATGTTCACTTTAAGACATTTTTTTGGCCTCTGATTAAAGTAATCTTTACAAAAACAATATCAAATAACTTATGACACATTAATAAAAAAAACCATAAGTGTTTTACTCACCATTCAGTGCTTGGTAAATGTTTAATGTTAAACTTTCAATCATTTCACCTTCATTTGAATCATGATTCTCATTTCAGATTAATAAAGGTGCATTAAGTTTTTATAATTATATGTTTTGCTTTTTACATTGAATGTGTAAAGTCAGAGTTTATTACATAACAAAACAACCATTTGTAAATTTGTTTTACTACAGAATGTATTTCAAATGTTTTAAGGTCAGGAGTGCAACAAATTTAATATCAAAAGGTAGCCAATATATATGTTGTAAAGTGGCTTAATATTAAAAAAAAGTTTAAGTTTTATTACAAAAGACTATTTTCTTTTGCTTTTTGGAGTGAAGTGCATTTATGTTAAGTCAATTTCTAGGCCTGACTACCACCTTTACCACAAATCAGAATTTCAGAAAATTTAGAATAAAAGAAAATATTATAACAGATATTTTGTTCTCACTTGTATTTATTATTGCTTTGTGATGAAAGAAGGTAACAAAGTTGTAAAAAAAGGGTTATGATATTAAGCAATAAGAAATACTCCTTTTATTTGAATTTAGCAACTCATATTTGTCTAAGAATACTCAGTGTCAGGAGTGCAACATAATGAACTGTATGAAAATATGTTTTATGTATGAAACAAATCAGTTATAATCTTATTTCAATGTGACTGTAATATCAAATTATGATCAGATATGGTAACTGGTCATTGTAAAATGTTTTTGGTGAGTAATTATTCATTCTCCTGTCTGATAGTTTCATTTTTATAAGTTATGATTTCAATTATCTAAGATTAAGTAGGCTGTAAAGTTTAATTTGGTAGAAATATTACACTAGACAGAAAGTACATCATTTGTTTTAGTTATAAATTAAAATAAAATTGCATTTCATAACATTATCTGACTTTAGATGCTTATTCTAACCCTCTATATAGTTATGTCAGGAGTGCAACATTCCATCCATATTGGGAGCATTGCAATTTGTGTACTTTCAGGTTCCAAAATGATTGATTTCTCGAAAATAAAGTATTAATTAGTTTCCATTAGATGAAGGCACAAAATAAATACATAATTTTTAAGCTGCTGTTAATTTTTGTACTTAATCTTCACTCAACAGTTGATTATTGCTAAACAAATATGAGTATGCACAAAGAGAATTTTTTAAAGAGATTTTTCAACAAAATAAAAAAAATATGCTGTATTTCATATAAAAGCTTCTTCACATATTGCTCATGAACAATTTTGGGACAAAATAAATGTATTTTGCTAAGGCCATACAAAGTTAATTTCTTGGTTCTCAGGCCCGCCCGCATGTGGAAATGCGTCGCCGCATTGCCGATTTTTTTGCAAAAATAGTAAAAAAAAAAAAAAAATTTAATGCGGTAGCGCTGTCCGTACGGGAAAAAACAACAGCATCCGTTTTTCTCTTATATCGCGTGGTCGGTGAAACGCTTTAAAACGCATCATGCTTAAATGAGATTTAAAGCATCGTTATGACAATGTATAAATAAAAAACGTGTTTCCGTTTGACATTTATACAAAATGTCCATCGTTTCTGTGCAAATTCGGCACAAATGTTTGCCAGTTTTACCAGGAAACATAATAGGGTGCTTCTCCGAAGCTTGTACCTTATTGGAATTGTTTACGGAGATAAAAAATGGTACGTTGGGACCAGCGGATTGGACGTTTCCATAAAAATTAACCACTTGTGATGTTTCTGCCACCATCGGAAGAAAAAATTTAAATTTTCAATAAAGTAATGAAAAGATTTATACATTGCCATATTTTTCACACAAAAAAAAGAAGAAAAAATGCCTCCCTCATCACTTTTTACAGCAGTAAAAGGATAAAAAAAATGCCGCCCTCCCTCATCAATTTTGACAAAAAAGGGCCTGAGAACCAAGTAATTAACTTTGCATGGCCTAACAGCATTGTTTTTTTTTTTAAATTAAAAGACAATTGTCAGGAGTGCAACTAAGCAAAATATATCTTAAATTTAGGCTTCTATTTCTCTGTCACTAGGCAACATATTCATGTAATTTTTTGTGTATTGTGTTCCTCATTCATTAAACTAAGATTATGAGGTAATTGTTTTGGAAACTTTTGATTTTCTTTAGCACTACACAAACTATTAGACATCATATTGATAAAAACCAAGGCAAAAAATAAGAAAATCTAACTTTTTAACAAATTTAATCTATATCACTTGGAAATTATGACTTAAAAATGAAATATCATACATAACTTATTATTTGAGAACAAAAAATATCATATCTTTGTTACACAACTGAAGTAACCAAGCATATACATTACTCTGTATGCATTAAAATTTTATGACACTTGCAAATTTTTATTTTTTTTATTTTTTTTTGTTCAATATGCTTAATCCAACTATATTTATAAACTTGAATGTATATACAACCAGAAACTACTAAGAACATTGGGTATTTAGTAGGTCTAATTTTGGCATATTTCCTCAATTTTTTAGCCATTTTTTTTTTTAACTGCCCATTTCAGTTATATTGTATCGGTTAGTTTTATTGGTGGAGGAAATTGTAGTACCTACAGAAAATCAATAAACTGTCACAAGTCACTGAACATGTGTTGGAAAATTTATCAATATATCTTGAATATCATGCAAAATAGAAGAAAAAAACATACAGTGAAATTTATTATATATCAAATTGTGTGCACTCGACGCGTTTCTGTCATTACCTTTATTATATATGCACAAAGACAAAAGATTATAGTATACGGAATTCAGGCTTAAATAAATCGTAAACCCGTTTCAAAAACTGATATATCTGAAAAACGCAAAGTACAACAACGAGCAACAACGGGCTTATAACACTTTCTCGGCGACAAGTACCGATCAGCATATTCACTTTCCAGTGTTTTTTGTTTTTTACTTTCCCCGGTAAACGGGAAATGGGAATTTTCATGCATTGCAGTGTTTATCATGCATATCAGATTGATTTTTTTGTCCAGATCAAGGTTAAGCCAGGAATTAAAAAAAGTGTTAAGTTCAAGCTAGTACAAATGTAATAGTATGTGCTTCGTCATATTTATTCAAACAGAAGGGTGTGAGTAGTCACATAGTTTATATATCTCCTCCATGATCACTGGTAAGGCCAAATAAAAAAAATATGTGTGGTTTCAGTTACGCCCCGAAAAAAGGGTAGGTAGGTAGGGATTGTTTTTTTTTTTTATAAATATCAGACGGAAACAAATGATTTTCTTTTACAAAATGTACTACCTTTCTCTTCTTTGCGTGATGCATTTATATATGTGGAGGAATTCTATATTATGACCTAAAGTGTGACAAGTAAAAATATGAAAGTCTTTAATTAAAAGATTATTGAGAGTTTTTGCATTCACTGATTCAGCAAAATGTCTACATTTTCATGAAATAGCAATGGCAAGATAAATACTGTACCCATTTTCTCATAATTTTGTGATGCATCAGAGTGTCTACTATCTGTTGCATGCATAACGTAGTGTCCAAATACAACTTTTTATATGCCTTAAAAAAATCGGTCCAGTGAAATATTATTCGGTCCAGTAATTTCACCATTATTACTGGACCGAATGTCCAGTAAATTCTAGCTCACCCTGGGAAGCACTGAATGTGTGTAGGATGTGTTGGTTATTGTTTCAGAAACATTATCGCATCCTGTCATTATTAATACTAAATTATGTTTATATGAGATCTTCAATCAACAAATTAACATACACTTAGACATAAGTCATAAAGCCATTGGTATCAAACGATGCCATCATGGCATGAGTGTCTAATCGTCAATTTCTTAGTTAGGTTCTCGAATGCAGGCCCATCTAAGCGGTAATCATATAGTGTGGATTGAATCCTTTGAACGTCGTTGTTCACCATCTATTGACTGCAGATTGTGTATCAAAATCAGCTACTGAATTTTATGGAAACTTAACATCAGACGCCTTAGCATTTTTGGTTGAATTGATCTCCGCCGCTTGTTGTAAATCCGTACTTTCTAAGATCAGGGGATATAGATCCATGCTGATGGACATTTTATTTACGTTTCCAGGGAATTATTGTGTAGGGGAAGGAAAATTAATGCCAGTTGTTGTTTAATCAAATCGCTTAAAAGATACGGATCAAGTATATGTTCGGAATATCTCTTGGTTCACTGTAATAATTAGCGATAGTGTACTTCAATGGAAACCGATATTTTTAAACGCATTAAAATAATTATTTGCGAAGATTTTGTCTGTCAAAATGACAAAGCAACACATTTTTATCATAGAAAATAACCTTCAAAAGGTAGGAGAGTCATTTTTTCACTTGTCCCGTCGGACAACCATCATAAAAGATCTACCTGTGCGACGTCAGTTTTCACGGTAGCAGATCAAATCGGCCCCAAACAAAATCGGCCCCAAGTCAAATCGGCCCCAGGTCAAATCTTCCCCAGTCAAATCGGCCCCAAGTCAAATCGACCCCATGTTATATATATAAAATTAAATGGAAATACAGATATCGGACTTTGCTCTTTCTCTCTAATGCTACGTGCTAGTTGGAAAAGCAAAATTACCAATTTTTACAGTCTTTGGTTTTCACTGGTACCGGACAATAGGACAAACGTTCATGTCGAGGCCCGGAACTGTTACAAAACTTTCTTGATAAAATTCAAAATCACTTTGAATAGCCTTTTTATTAATTTCATTAACCTTCGGCACTGACACACGGCTGCTTATCGCTCTCTTTCACCACAAAAGGTTATGACGAGAAAATCATGAGATCGACTTCCCGTGGTGAATAAGAGCCACATATATTCCTGGTCACCGTGCAAAGGTAAGGAATTTCATAGCATATATTTCAGTATAATGACAATTCGGCAATGTGATTCTGTGGCCAAGGCATTTGCATTGATGCCCGTTAGCTTTTATATCGAACCATACTTACTAATTTTCCTAAAACGATTTGTGCCAGCTCCTGATAAAGGAAATCGCAAAAAAATGTAATCAGTGCTCGTTGTTCTCGGCATTTTTAAGCAAACTAACAGTGTGAAATAATTTGATTTTATTACTTGCATTAGTCGGATATGGATTAAATCGTCAAATGCATTTATCTTCCTACACGGGTTCCTCCAAATAAATGTGATGCATTATATAGATAAGTTATGCATGAGAAATCGGGTGATGCATGAGAATTGCAATATTGTTGATAACAGTCCTATGCTGGACTATATATCAATGAAGAATTTGAATTTTGAATTTGAATTTGAGAAACCGGTGATGATTTAAAACAATTTCAATTCAATGTTTCAAACGCGAAATGAAATAGGATTGCAACAGATACGTCCAGCTCTAATGGTCCTGTTTTGTTTTCTGATATATACGTCTATGGGGCGAAAATATCAGAGAACAGTATAGGAACGTAAGAGCTACAGGGGAAGGCTTCTTGACACAACTCTAATGCGAGAATTCATATGGTATACCGTTTCTTTAAACCGAGGATAAGGTCAGAAATATAAATGGAAAAAACAGCAGACAGTTATTTCCAAAGGTCCAGTAATAGTATGTTCATCCCTTTCCGCTAAACATTAAACAATTTCATAGATAAAAAATAATCAAATGATATTACAATTGGAGTAGAATTTATCGTCTTTACTTGATTCAGTGGCCGGTTTCACAAAAAGTCGTAAGTCAAAGATTGGTCGTAATTGAGAAAACGTCAAAGAAAAAAAATATTGTGACATCAGAACGTACGATCGAAATCGTACTTAAGACTGTTCGTGAAATCGAACACCGATCTTCACCGAGGTTGAGGGCTCAGATACTCTGTTTCAGGTGGGAATTTGCAAGTACATGGATATTGGCTTGTCTTACATATGAAGATAAAATGACAACTATATATTGATGGTATGCTCAAAAGTGTTTTGAAATAAGTCGATAAATTACTTTATCCTAGGCTCCCTGATCAAGCAATATATAAAAATACAGGTCAGAGTTATTGAAAAGTGTCGGTTTTGTCGGTTTTGCCGATAAAAAATCTAAATGTCCGATAAATTCAGTCCCTCTGTCGGTCCGGATGTCTGATAAATATGCGATCCTGTAATTCCCGCACCGGTTTTTAGACGTACCAAAATTGCGACTGGTTTCCGATTTTTATTTTACTTATTTTGGTAATGGTATATCGAAATCAGCGGTGTCAGTAGAATTATCCCTGAGAAATGATTGTCGGTTTCCTCAAGTCAATTTTTTGCCGCCGGGTCGTTATCTTTTATTACTATTACTAATAAATACAATAAAATAAAATAAAATTAACACACCGGCCCTCTATTCTAACTCTAAGATAGCCAAAGCGCTTAGGATATCGGTAAAATGATCATGATTTAAAACCTGTACGTGACGTACATTATGGATAAAATGGCCACTGGTGATGTGCCCAGTGGAACCGTTCTGACTATTTACAGAAATATACGCATTTATCAACGAAATACGAGTGATGCAATTTTATTGGCTTAGCAAAAGCCTTTATGATTTATTTTGTGACCTTCACGGGAAAGATACCAAAACACTGATTTGACAGAAACAAGAAAAAAACAAAAATTTTAACACAACACACTCCTTTATACCATTATAGGACCAAAAGTGAGACCAGGTGTACCATTGGTGGTAAGCATATTCTACATCCCATAAGACACATGTTTGTTCATTTTGAATTTGTGGTTTAACATCTCTTGAAGAAAAAAACCCTGCATGCAAGCCTGTCCTTAAAATTTTCCTATGGTAGGGGAAACCAACAATCAATTTTACATGGCCAGATGACAATGCATAATTGTTTGTTGACAATATATTTCAACTATTTCAGAGCCTATGGCTAAGCAAACCACAACTGAAAATTAAAAGAATGAAAGTCATATTTCTAATTCTTTCAGATTTTGTTTTAATCATATTCATAAATACAGTATACAGTATAAGATTAAAATTGGTGATTAACTTTAAAACACATATAACATATATCTGCAACAGAATACCGAAGGAACAAGTTAAAGGAATTATTCAAAAAAACAACAGAATCCAAAAACAAGTCAAAATGGAGATATTGTTAAAATATCTGATTTACCATATCTGTAATCTACCTGAAAAAAAAGCTGGGCGCCTAAATTATTTGTTGGGCTCCTTGAAAATGAAAGTTAGGAGATCAGGTGGCGACCATGGTTCAAAAGTTAGTGTATATCCCTGCAATCACTCGGAAACATCCGCTTTTCATTCTTATATTGTGCTCCATGCACTGTTGGGATCTCTTCAACTGGTATCATGAGAAATATAAAAAGGTAATGTATAAATGTAATAAATAATTAATGTAAACCAGATGTAAAATAACTCATGATGTAATATAACGCAATCCCACTGACATTTTGACAAGATGGCCGCATGACCAATACAGTTTCATACGGATGCGAAGCCGGGGGTTGAAAGAAAGGTTGACCCATTGCCACACGTCGATAAAAAAAAGAAATACGAGGAAACACGCAAACGTCTTTTCCTCGAATCATGGAAAGATAAGAGGCCATGGTTAAGAAATGAGCGTAGGTAAATGGGCAACTAAACTATCTTGTTAGATGGTCAAATGATGTTATTATTAATTGAATCTGAATAAATGCATAAATACTAGTGAAATCATGCAAAAAACACAAGGCTAAAAACAAGTTAATATAATATTTTATTTATAAATGTTCGGACTGACAAAATCTTGAAGGTTGTCAGTCCGAATGTCTGACACAACCAAAAAAATTTCAAGAACTCTGCAGGTACGGAAATTGCAGTACATTTGGGTTCTGCATATGGCCATTTCGACAACTTATGTCTCGTCGGTGCAGATAAAATCAAAACAATTGGAAGACCAAAAACCAAAAGATGTTAAAGGGCTGATAGAGAAAGGCCCAAAAAAGTAATGCCAAAACTAGCTTTGCACGAGGGGGATTCTCCTTAGTTTTATGAATTTCTAAGCTTTTGATATTGTAAATTTTCAAAATAATATCGTTTTATACTAACCAGAAAAACTGCAGCGTCTCATCCGAATATCGCATGCACCTAGTATCTTTCAAAGTAAACCACTGGACAACATCTGTCCATAATCGAAATGCGATATTCTTTAATGGAAACTTCTTTTCATACAATAACTGAAAAAAAAGTCTTTTACCAATATCCCGTGGCCATCTTCCGCTAGAACCTTTAAAACATCAGGAATAAACTTTTCTATTTCATGAATTTGAATTTCGTATTCCAGAGAATCTAGTGGTTTCGAAATCCCATCTACGCTCTCATGGTTATTATTGTATATTTCTATTTCATCTTCTTCTCTTAAAAGACTGAAATGTTCCTCTATATCTTTATAGGAGTCATTAACTTCTTTTGAATTGTCATACCAATCGAGTTTTCGTTTAGTATTTGAACTATGAAGTGGTGATATTGTTGACAAAGGGAAGTTGTTATGTCTCACAAGATCGTTCACATTCTTTGGCGTGGAGAGAAGCACATTATGGAAACTTTTAAAATGCCTCGGCGAAGGTGATAACCAGCGACTTTTTTGCGATATGGGGAATAACTAGGACATGAGAATGCATGTAAGGCTGTTGTCATGTGTTTTTCATTTTTGGATACATAAGTTGATGGCTTTCGGTAAATTGAAAGACTTTTTTTCCGTTTCCCACGAAATACACCCATTGCTCAAACTGCAATATATAATGGGAAAACGTTTGAGTAATGATTTGATTCTATCAAATTAATGGATTTGTCCAAAAGTTTAAAAAGTGTAAAGAAACAAGATACGAAGTATTCCTCTGTTCAGGAGCCACCATTTATAAAGATTATGGAATGAAAAGACAAATGGCCTAAATATTATAGGATTATTGCATTAATATTTGGGAATATCGTCCCAGAGTAGAATTTGATATTGCACGAACTTGCTAATGCAATATATTATTCTACGAGGGTAAATATTACTCGATATTCATGCAATAACCCTTTTATTGGATAGTGATTTTACGTAGGAAAATTATATTGACGTCAAATTTGTAGTGCATGCTGGTGTGCAATATGGACGAATATATTATCATGTTCACTTTTGGTAACGTTCTTCGGGAAATATTTTCTCACTATGCAATAAAATGTAATGTGATGTACATTTTGACCTAATAAGAATATTTTACATCATTTTTTAAGGTCTAAATACTTGCTCCAACTTCCTTCTTTTGACCTATCTTTATCATTTTCATCTCCACAGTCATTCTATTGTAAAGAACGTTTAATGAGCTTTACCTTAAATTACTTCAAATCATCACTGGTTTCTCATGCACCACCCAATTCTCATGCATAACTTATCTATCTAATGCATCACATTTATTTGGAGGAACCCGTGTAGGAAGATAAATACTTTTTGACGATTTATTCCATATCCGACTAATGCAAGTAATAAAATCAAATTATTTCACACTGTTGGTTTGCTTAAAAATGCCGAGAACAACTAGCACTGATTAAATTTTTGCCGATTCCCTTTGTCAGGAACTGGTACAAATGGTTTTTAGGAAAATTAGTAAGTACGGTTCGATATAAAGGCTAACGGGCATCAAGCAAAATGCCTTGGCCACAGAATCACATTGCCGAATTGTCATTATACTGCAATATATGCTATGAAATTCCTCACCTTTGCACGGTGACCAGGAATATATGTCGCTCTTATTCACCACGGGAAGTCGATCTCATGATTTTCTCGTCATAACATTTTGTGGTAAAAGAGAGCGATAAGCAGCCATGTGACAAGGTTTATTAGATATATTTATTACTGAAATTTGCAGATGCTAAACAATGTAATTATTAATAAAACTAAGGTTCTCCTCCCTCAGGCATAGATGACCTTAGACGATTTTGGCTATCCTGTTTAGGCCCTTTGATCTTACTGATCTCAAAACTTTAAATTATTTGGCTTTCCAATCTTTCAATATTGATCGTACCTGATGAAGTTTATCACAGAAACGCGTTGTGCGCACTAACTTTGATATCTACGTTTTTAATTAACTACATATGTTGATGCCATATTGATGTGTAGATTAATAAAATTGTAGTTAATTTATTATTATAACTGTATTATACAGGTAAATTCACAGCATATATATTTTTTTATTTTTTAGTTCACTGGATAGTGTCGAACAAACCTGTAATCTATGGAGACAATATCATATTAACATGCCAAACAGGGCATGTGTTGACAGACATAACTGAATGTCCGGTTCGTCAATGGTATGGTGGTCATACGAACCAGATATTACTTTACAATAACTTTTCTCGAGATGCCTCAAAATATGAGGATAGAACGAACTTGTCATCCACGGAGTTTTCTCTTGTTATTAAAAACTATACTGAGTCAGATCTCAATATTAACTATAGATGTTCATGTGGTTTCAATTCCTAAACAACACGTCTTGTTCTAAATGATAACAACTTCATAGGTAAGTATACTGATTAGTATATATGATATTATGGAGAGTTTGAAGATACCATTCAGAATCCGTATACAGATGGACAGAAACAACACAATGGCCAAAAGAAAATGGACAAAAGGAAAGACGACAATCTACAAACACTACACAACAAACTTGAGATCGAGAAACATGACCTCCACTTAGAACCGGGAATAAACTCATGTCCCCTGGAAAGATAAGCAGAACCTGTTCCACTAGTGGCACCTGTCGTGTTGCTCTAGTTACAAATCCGGCGATTAGTCATGAATGAGGAAAGGACCGGGAATAGTTAGGACAAATGGAGCATAATATACGTGGTCATTTGTGACACAGATATTCCATAATGGTTAACCAAGTCATAATGGCCGAAAAACTTTCGAAGTGATGATTTCAACTTAACTAATAAGAACCATTGGTTCAGTAGCTTCGTTGTTAGCGTCAACACCGGTCATTGCCGTTGTTATGTCAAAAATGAGTGTCAAAGCGGTCAATGTTCCTTTGTTGGCCATTTATTTATATATAAATATACAATTATATATTTAATTCATTAACGAATATCCATTTATCGGCATGACTCATAAGTCAAATGTCAACCGAATCGGTGTGTAATGGTTAGCGTGCTCGCCTCGAGTGCTATAGATCGTGAGTTTGAGTCCCGATCGAGTCAAACCAAAAGACTATGCAATTTGTATTTGTTGCTTCTCCGCTAAGTACGCAGCATTAAGTAGAAAAAACAAAGACTGGTTGTCTGGGAATCAGGATAATGTGTCCGAGTGGGGCGAAATGTCTATCCGCGGACTGTTGTTTCAGTGAGCTAGCACTATAAAAATCCAACTAAGCGTGTTGGTCTAGTATAGAGCGGACCACATCATCATTTCATTGAAAATTAACTTGTTCTCGCCATGATATAGCTGAAAAATTGCTGAGTTGGCGTTAAACAACAATGGTTCAATCACTAACGTAGTCAAAAGTCATATCAGTTGTCATTTATCAAAGTTCAAGTTTCAGCCATCATTCACATATTATCCATCGTTCACCAATCCATCATATTTTAACATTGATTGATTACTTTTGCTCAATGTCCAAAATGGAAAATGTCATTCTTTCGCTCGTCATGTTGTATCGGAGGTAATAATCTTATTTTCACATAAGGAGGTCGCAGAGGATGCTTCTATAGTTCTTCATATGACGCAAGAATACTACGAAATAGTCTAACCAATAAGAAATACACGTACTCTATGGCTGCATATTATTTCTATGATATCTCGTTGTGATGTCCGTTACGATTGCCGCATAAAAAAGGATGTTCATTTCTTCTTTACCTCCAGGTGTTTGTAGTGAGAAAAAAAAAAAAAAAAAAAAAAAAAAAAACAGGAGAGCCAAAATCAGCTAATGTCACCTATGCCTGAGGGAGGACAACTTTAGTTTTATTAATAATTATAGTAGGAGGGCTCATGTCTTATTTACATTACTTGTGTTTGTTTGTGTATAGAAGTGACCAACACATATTATGTTGTGTTTTTCGTTTGTTTGTCTTCATCTTGTCAGTGTGTACCCAATGTTGCCAGTTTCTCTGGATTTTTCCTTTTTTGATTGGCCCTTCGGTATTATCTAAAACGCTTATTTCGTATATATACAATGTATACATTTAGTAGTAAATATTTACTATTTGGTGCATATCATGAATATTATGGAAAGAAAGTGTCAACATCGGTGACCAACAATTCCACTCTCACTTCAAATCATTGAACACAAAAATGGTGACGGCCCGATAGTCCGAAGGTCCGATAGTCCGAAGGGCCGATAGTCCGAAGGTCCGATAGTCCGAAGGGCCGATAGTCCGAAGGTCCGATAGTCCGAAGGTCCGATAGTCCGAAAATGTCCCCTTTTCAGTAATCTCTTGCACATTTCTTTATAAATGTTTGTATTATAACTTTTCACTGATGACATTTACTAATAATTAAATGATTTGTTGGTATAAGTACATGTGCATTCACATCTACGCGATCTTGCATAAAAAAAACAATTATTGGCTGGTATAGACGATGCGTGAAGGAAAATGGGAAATTTCGATCCAACTGTGTCCTGTGAGTGTCAAGGTACCGATATGTCCAGGTGTCGATTTGGCCTGTACCAGATAGATCAGACGTGCGAAATTTGCAATTCATAACTAGCTATATAATACTTGTCTCTACATGATATTATGCATTAGTTTTTTCACCATTTCTAGTATTAGCAGTTCCAGGCATCTCAATAGACCCTTTCACGTTAACTGCAGAGCTTCACGATTTTGGAGGGAACTGAGTGGAAACGCGCCGCTTTCCGCAAATTGACATCAGTTAACAATGAAAGTGACATTGTGAGGCCTTCATTTACTTTAGAGGACCCACCCATATTTGGTATTTCCAAAGCTAACCCTACCCCTAGCCTAACTCTAACCCGAGGACACAGCCTACGGCACTAGATGGCACGTTGACACAGTCTACAGCACTAGCTATGTATATATACATTTATATATAGATGGCACATTGATACGACGCTAGGTGCAAATATTTCAGTTACCCTATAGGTTGTGGGTTCCCTAATGTAAATAAAGGCCCATTGTGACGTTACAATTTTTTCGGGAAATTGCACGTTACCACTCAATTCCCGCCAAAAAACACAGTCCCGCAGTTACCATGAAAGGGTCTATTGTTTTTGTGATTCTTATTCAATATGCCAAAAGGGCCAAACAGGACTCGTTATTTTTCCTGTTTCTCAGAAGTAAAGCCCACCCAAATAAATTTCTTCTCTTCTGACAACAAACAGACAATGACCATGAATTGTATAATTCATACGCAGTTAAGTATTTGCTTTCAAAATTTCGTACTGCATCTCATGCCGGTATACTTCACTTTAGGGCTCATTTATACTTCGTCGCGCGACCGTTGCATCATGATTTCGCGATTTTTGTCCTCTATTGTTAATTGGGAATCTTTAGAATTTGGACATA
>MJUT01057482.1:854842-877290 GCA_002080005.1 Gigantidas platifrons
GTCTGAAAATTAAACCAAACAGTGTTAGAATTAGATCTTTGAGCTGACAATTTGTTCTTCCCTCGACGGGATTTGAACTCTCACCATTGCTACACTGCAGCACCAATCGCTTAGCCTTATGTCCAGCGCCCTAGACCACTCGACCACATCCGCTATATAAAAATATAGCTTCAATAGTCGAAGTGTTACCTTGTCTCGTAAGGAAAATAAGACATATGTCTAAGCGTGTGTAGATGGTACATATATACTTAATATTATAATTTGACAGCGATATAACTCAGCAATTTTTAATATTTAATATATGTTTATGTCATCATGTTTATCAAACTTTAATTTTTTCATATTTTTTTCAGGAGCGAACAGTGTTTGATAACTTAACTTTTACATCTGTGAAACAAGGCATATTTTACAATGCAACTTATGAAGCAAGCTTTAACATTGTTGCTGATGTCTGCGGCAAGAAACCGACATTCTTGTGTTATATTGAAAATAAATATAATATTGTCAACACCTCTGGAGAGCTAATACAGAACTGCACAGGTACAGGATTTTAATAATTAGTGTTAAACTTTACTTTTAAGAAAATGTCAATTAAATCGTGGCGGCCATCGCTATTGTTGGAGGAAATAGGAGTATATAGAGAAGCTATCGTCCGTCTGTCCGTCCGTTATATGAGAGATTTTATCACATCATGTTATATTGCGTTCAGTTCATATTGTATAATATTTACAACATTGCTAAAACATAATACTGAAAACAAGGTATATTAAGAAAAGTTTGAAGATATCAAAGGGACAATCATGAAGATTTAAAAAACATGCTTCTTAATATTATTTGAAAATAACATCTATAAACTACATACATTTCTGCTTTTGTTGATAATAAAAAAAAACTCGGACATGAATTGACTTCATGATAACTTTTTGAAACAATTTTAATTCTATGAAAAGTTTGTAGATACCAAAGAGGTAATCAAAAGCTGCAAATCGAAGAATGACAGACAACACAATGGCGAAAAGTAAAAAGGACAAAAAGATCTAGAACACTAAAGATTGAGCAACAGTAACCTCACTAAAATCCCGGGGATGAACTCTGATGCTTCGGAAGGTTTGGCATTACCTGCTCCACTAGTGTCACCCATCGTGTGACTGTTGAACTATACGAACATCATCTGCTAAGGAAATAGTGTTGCACCCCATTATTCGTAAATAAATAAAAATAACATCAATAAAACATGAACAACTATAATAAAACAATAAAGCACCTTATACTAAATAGACGCTTTAGAAAACAGAAGGGGTGATCAAGAATGGACAATCCAGACACACAAGCAACATTGGGTACACAAGACACAGGATGAAAACAAACAAAATAAGAGACACAACACTGAAAACTAAAAAGATGAGAAATACGATCCCACCAAAAACCGGGGGTGATCTAGACATACGAGGAAATTTAATTTCTTAATAGTAATCAATGCAATATACTTGAAATGACGTTAGTTTTCAATTCCCCATCGTATCTCTGTATACATAGGAAACAGACCAATGATATAGCACATTTTCAAATGTTGATGTACGAAAATAGAATGGTACCCATGATGCAATATTCTATGAGATAGCCAATAACAATAATTCTTGTATTTGTGTAAATTAACATTAACTTAGTTAAGTGCATTATATATTAAAAAATTGTATATGAATATGCAAATTACAATAAATTTTGTGACTTAACGTAAAGATATATTTTTTATTGCAGAAGTAAGAGACGATGGTGTCGATGCGCCTGGATACATCCCCACATCAACAGAATCTTACACCACAGACATTGCATTGGTTGCGGTTTTGCCTGTGGCGACACTATCTATAGTATGTCTTCTTACTGCAACGGTCATAATCTACAAAAGTAAGGAAATATTTTTAACTCCTTTTAACTAAGGGATATATTTTTCATTATTATACATACTTCGTACGTCCGTCTATGAGTGAGTGAGTGATTGTTTAAAGTTAAATGGGCAAGTTTTCAGCTATATTATGGCAAGAACAAGTCAGTTTTCAATGAGATTATGATGATATCCGCTTTGCAATATAACAACATTAGTTGAATTTTTATAGTGCTAGCTCACTGAAACAACAGTCTGCGGGAGACATGTTGCCCCAATCGGGGACATTATCCTGATTCCGAGCCAACCGGTTTTTGCACTTTCTCATTAATGCTGCGTTTTTAGCGGAGAAGCAACAAATACCAATTTTAGAGTCTTTAGTTTGAAGAGTCGTCTATAGAGCTCAAACTTTCGATCTAACTCACTCGAGGTGAGTATGCTAACCATTACATATCTGATGAGGTTTCCTCCGTCTATGATGTATTATCCGTCTTCCTCAATTTTTGATTGAAGATATTTTATTTATATTTTCAATTTAAGTTTTTTATGACAAGAAAGTTTAAACAGTGATGGTCAGTAATTCCAACAATATCAATAAAATGAAAAATCACTTCTCACCTCAAATCAATGAACACAAAAAATATCACGACACATGGCATTGGACATCCAGGTTCTGGCTTGAAACAAGCACAGAAATGCCTAGCTGGTAAACCGGTTAATTGGACCCCAATCCCTCTCTAGGTCAATGGATCTCCAATGTCATTACGGGAAAAAATCCATCACAGATTCGCTTCGCCATTTATGATTTTATTTTCGTATTGCATCAGTGATATATGTCTTCCCAAGGTATAATAACAAGAAATAGATATTTGCATCGAATTAGAAGGGACGAACAATTTTAACCCGAGAGTACTCGAATATCCAAGTTTCTCAGTTATCCGGGGAATTACAAATATACTAACGGGTGAAATGTGTACTTCACGTTATCCAAGAAACGACTTGCTCGGGATAATTTTGCTTTGCTATAGTCGTAATATTTTATTTTATTTAAATAAATTACATTTGATACAAATCATCCACTTTATTACAACATATTTCAGTTCAAATCTCATAGCAAATTTCTTTGATTGTACGGTACATGTCAAAGAAGCAATTCACCCTGTGCAACTACGTGTTTCTGGAATAACCTTCATCAAGAATGCTAACCAAGTTGACATTTAAAATTCTTAGGGAGCAAGAAAACCAAAGGGTCAAAACATGATAGCCAAAATCGTTTTAAGATCACCTATGCTTGAGGGAGGAGAATCTCAGTTTTGATAATAAATACATGATTTAAGGACTGTAAATTTCAATAACAAATATATCTAATAAACCATGTCAGTGACGATACGTGTTCTAACCATGAATATAATCTAAATACTGCTCACTCTATATTTAACAAACGAAAAATTAATTAAATCATAATTTTGTAGGGAAAAGTAGACGCATCCCAACTTTGAGCTACAACACTGATGACATCATTAATTATGATGATGACCAGGTGACCGTTTCACTAAAGTGATCGTAAATCGTAAGGTGAACGGAATTTGTAACAGTGATATCTCACGTGTTTTCCAATCCCACCTGCTATTTGCTATCTTGTATTTGTGCTTGACTTTCTTTCAAATAAAATATAGTTTACACTAAATCGTAAGTCCAAAATCACTCTTAAGATTTCCTTACGTGCACATATACGTGCGTTTCACTAAACTATTCATAATCTGAAGAGTTACGACTTACGACTTGAGACAAGTAACATCTCCTATAATGGAGGTAAAAAGATATATTGTATCATATATTTTATATAAGATGATTGAGTTTAGATGATTAACGCCACTTTCAGCAACATTTCAGCTATATCACGACGACCAGTTTTAGTGGTGGAAGAAGCCGGAGAGAACCACCGACCATGGGCAAGCAACTGGTAAACTTTATCACTTGCGGTTGCGAGTCGAATGCACCCTTTTTGTATATTTTATGCATAAACCCAACAGCTCGCAAGCTGATTACATTAATAATCACATTTTAAATGTGTTTAAATACGTTTTTAATATTCAACTAATTATAAAACTCTAAAGTGATCTTTTAAATGAATAAACCAAAGCTATCAGGAAAAAAAATTGTTAAGTGTAAAATTTTACAGAAATTTGAGAAGAAATTTATTTTATGGAATATATTTTAACAAATTTCATACTATGTATACGCAAGGAGAAATTTCAAAAATGTGACCATAAATTTGGCAATACATTCACATTCTGCACCGATATTCCGTTTGCGGTGCATTTCAATTGCGCAGAGAAAAAATCCTATATTTATGTGAAGAACTTAGGATTTCTTTTGTTGTTAACTTTCTTTAAAGTATATTTCGTATTGACGACTTCTGATTGTTCCTATTGGTACATGTAGCGTCAAACATAGTTTAGCAGTATTTTATGTACCATATTTGGTAAGGGAGAATGTAAATCACGGATCATTTACATTGTGATGGAAACTAGCATTGTTGTCAAAGCAAAGGGGTAAGGAATTACCATATAAAAATAAGTATCATATTTTGAAAATATTAATGATCTGACAGAGAGTATAACTTAGAAACCAAATGTCAAACATAAATGTATTTAATGCAACATGTCAGTGCCGAAACACTGACTACTAGGCGGATAACATCCTCAGGGAATTATAGTTCACCAGCGGCAGTATCGACCCAGTTATGGTTAAAAAAAACGTATATACCTAATTAAGTGCAAACGACTCAATTCTAGAATTACCTTCATCAGGTAAGCTCATAGTAAAAAGATTGAACTACCAAATAATTTAAAAGTAAACCATGGAGCCTAATCAGGTTGGTTGGTTTATGGTGTTTAATGCCACTTTCAACTATATTTCAGTTATATTGTTGCGGTCAGTTTTGTTGGTGAAGGAAACCGGAGTACCAGGAAAAAACCACCGACCTGTCGCAAGTCACTGACTAACTTTATCACATAATGTTTATCGGAGCAGGATAGCAATATACTCAAAATAAATACGATTGACAAATTCTTAGATATATAATTTAGTGTTCACTACTCGTTTCTGGAACGAGTATTAACCATCATCGGGTACGCTCAAAGTCAAACTATTGAAAAGCCAAATAATTTTTAAAAAATCTTTGTGATGAAAATTTCATTATAAATACTTAGCTTCATTTTCGTGAAATATTAATCGTATATTTGCATTAACATATTAATAAATTTTGCAGGTTATTTTTTCCTGATATAACGCTCCATTCATTCGATGAGGAATATTCAAAATACTGTGTCCGGTTCTGGTGTTTAAAAATACTATGATTAATAATATTAACTAAGGACACAATATTACTTAATATGCATTTCAGGCATTTGATTCAACCTCCTCTTTAATAGAACATTTGATCCTGCACTTGTTCTATTAGAGCAAGCAAATTGCATTGACTGGATATATTTGGGTTACTGTCCCTGACCGAAATATAGCTTTTTCTGGTACCCCTTCCACAAGTTACCAATTGAACTTTGGGAACCTAATTGTAAATCCAATTCACTTCCTGTTGACAGAAAATATCAAAAGGGTCAAATAAAGGATAATTATATAATTTTATTATTTAATTCAAAATATAAACGTCATTGGATTAATGTGATTTGTCTGCAAGAAATGCAGTGTCTTAAAATATAGTTTATGTGTATTCAGAACAAAAGGGGAAGGCTCGTTGAATCTCGCCTTTATCCCAGTATTTAAGCTACAAACTATATTTTTAAGACACTGCACAAATATTTTCTCTGTATGAGATATAATGAATACCAATATTGTCTAGTTGTGGTTATTTGATGGTAGTAACTTAGCATTTTATTACTCCTTGTTATATGTTATCACGCCATAAAAAAAACTTCACGTAAAAATTATACCCTCTCTACCCAGCGTATCCATTAATAATAATATTTGTTAAACACCGGAATCGGATCCGGTATAGAGTATTAGGTGTGAAACCACTAATTAATTTCATTTTAGGTTTTCTACTACATTTGTTTTTTTTCGAGCCTACCTGGTTATTTTATCTTAAGCTTAACCTTTCCAAGACCATATATTTTCTGAAGCGTACATGATTCCTCTACGTTCTGTCAAAATATCAGGGCAAGTTTAAAATATTGCAGTGAAATGCCATGCTACGGAAAATACCCACTTTAAAAATAGCTCGGTCATCCCCAAGAAATTAAATATTTATAGGTCATGCATCAAATCCTCCATAGAGGTGTTAAAATACAACTAAGTCCATCAAATTGGGGCTCAAAATAATCCCTATATATTTAACTTCAATTATCAATTTTAATGAGTCCATTCCATTCAGTAGTTTTCACAATACTACAAAGTGAAAGGAACTTTTTTCTTGAAAAGGGACTACATTCGTATATGTTCTAAGCTCTGATTGGTGAATTAGTGGTTTGACACCTAAAGAGCAAAACAACTTGTTTCTTTAACCATTTGTTGGCCTAATTTTGATTCCTTAGGCAATATCAACCCAAGAAAACCTTATAAGGTATGTGGCTATCTGATATTTGCAAGTATAAGTGTTCAAATGCAAAGGTACCCTCTTGAAGATTTTTAATGAAGTTGTATATTTAATAGATAAATACTATGAAATGTTTGCATTTAGCCCCCCCTTTTTTTTTGTCCCATAAAATGAGTTCATATCATTCTTAATTTTTTTAATTCATGCTTTTATCCCATAAATTATGTAGTTTAAGACATAAAATAAGTTTTTGTATATAGATCTTTAGTTGAAATTCCTTCCAATTCCATCAAATTTGCCAAAAATATGATTTATTGATATTCACGTCTTGGAATTTCTGATGGTGCACAACTATAATTTCCCCCAAAAATCAAGAAATATATGCTTCCACATCATGTTTTCCACTGTTTAAGTAAGCTGGATGTTCAAATGTACTGTACAGCCAAATAATACTCTAAGACATGAAATCCAAATTGACAATTTGAAAAATTAGCAGAAAATGCTAAGCAGTCAAAATAATTTTTCTGGGATCACTTAAATTACCAGGTTTTTACTACATAATTTTCAATTAAAACTGCTTTCTATAGCTTTCTATTATTTTATAAGTACATTGTACATGTATTCTAACTGAAAATATCAAAATTTACCAGGAAATATTTGTAGGATTGAAAAAAAATCCAATCATGATTGGTGAATTAGTGGTTTGATACCATTACGGTGATGAATGACACGCATGTTATATAGCACTAATCGATTAAGTTTTACCACTTTTTAATCGGTTTAAAGGCATACAAGCTGTCATAATTTATTTGTTTTTGTTTATATTAAAAGTTGCCAATATTCCATGTTTTATACTAATAAAATGAACAAGAGCCAGGTTTAAAAAATATGTTATAATGTCGTAATTAGTGAAAAGAATTCGAATGTCTGTTGGTGGAATCCCATTAAAACACATAATTATAAGTCGGCTTCTTTTCCGAAGTTTGCCGAATACTGATAACTGCTATAAATAACCAAGTAGCATGTTGAGCATGTAAATTCGTTAGAATTATTATAATTTAAGAAATGTATATATGAAATTGGATCCCGGGGTAATCAGTTTATATTATATAATGGTATTTAGTAAGAATGACACTTAAAATCAGAAATACGTGATGAAATCAATACAAATTTGCAAACTGCATGCTTTTTATATGAAGAACTTTATAACTGAAGTCTTATGAACGCACCATGATCAGCTAAAAAACTCAAAGTATCGAAAATAGATTGCATGTCCATTTACACATAATCTCAAACCTCCGATGAAATGTTAAATTACAACTGCAAGTGCAATCCAGACTGACTACATCAGTTAGAATAAACAAACATTTAATTAAATAAATTTATTTTGGCAAATATTACAAAAATAAAGGAAAATAAAAAATATAGTAATTAAATTGTTCATTAATTAATATCAAATGATTACCGCGGTCACTTCCCACGATAATCCTTATAAACGCACAATGAATATTAAACTTGTCATTAAAATATCAGGTGATAACGGTCACATCTCCACTGAACACCTTCGACTTGTATCCATAGCCGACGATTATGTCAGTTACATTTAATGTGTACAAATATATTCTCTACATATCCACTACCAAGGCGAAATAGCGAGCATCCATCCTTCCAACTGAGGTGACTGGAACAGGTTTTCCTGGAAAATAAGACTCCAAACAAAAATGATATGCTTTCTTTGTATTATTTAGGGAGGTAGGGATATGTTTTTTTCGGAAGATAATGTGCGAATGAAAAACAACTGTTGCAATGAAAAACAACTGTTGCGCTACTTGGAAGGCTAGTTAAGCGACCAATCAAATGCTTTGCTATTCCAGGGCCTCTATCTGATAGAAAAACAATTAGGGTATACTCGACTTGACAATATTTGTCGCTAATTATTCATTTTTAATAGATTAAAACTATCACAATTTGCAAACTGCATGTTTTTTATATGAAGAATTTTATAACTGAAGTCTTATGAACACACTGCTAAAAAACTCAAAGTGTGTAATATAGATTTCATGTCCATTTACACCATAATCTCAAACCTCCGATGAAATGTTAAATTACAACTGCAAGTGCAATCCAGACTAACTCCATCAGTTAGAATAAACAAACATTTAATTAAATAAATTTATTTTGGAAAATATTACGGAAATAAAGGAAAATGAAAAATATATAAATTAAATTGTTCATTAATTAATATCAAATGATGACCGCCAAACCGCAGGCCAAGACAGTATAAACACACGAAATCATTTGATATATACAGTATAAACCCGCAAACAATTTAATATATACACTTTAAAAAAAAGGATGACGCCTTGTGTTAATGGACAAAAGTCCTGGTAGTCAAATATCTTAAATATTTAGATAATTTAACTTGCATTAATAGCTAAGTTCAACTAGAATGGTCGAGCAAACTGAAAAATAAAGGTATAACATGACCTTTAAACAAAATTCCCCACCTAAATATAAAAAAAAAACAGAATGAGAAATAGTCCTTCTGTTAAAAAAGTAACACGATGAGAGTATTCCTCGTGTCTAACAATGGGAAAGGACCTGAATGTAGAAATTAGTCAATTTCAAGTTCCCAAAATAATTGGGATGTAAATTACAAAGTGGGGAATACAGCGCACAAATCGGCATATTACATTTTAAAAAGAGCTTGTAAGTAGCAACAAAACCTACATGTCTCCTATTACAAGTATGTTTTAAAGATTTGTTGACAAAAAGGTTTTGGTAAAGTCGTAATCTAGCGGTCTTGGAATAACTGCTGAAAGAATAACTGTTGTTATTAACTGATTGTAGTAATAATCAAAATCAACCAATTTATATTATTAGTACCTACATGAATCAGCACAACATCAAGGTTGACAAATGCAGATCCAGACTTTATCAAATAGTCTACATCCTCAATTTTAGCGCCCGGAAAAGCTTGCTGGACATAATGGTAGTTTTTAAAATGTTTTACATGTTTGCCAATTGAATCACATATCAACGTAGCAGTCCTTTTCCCTGAAACGATATGGTAAAACAGACATGTTTAGGAATATTTAACCGCAACATTTCGCATTCGCTTAGCAACATGTAACTTTTTTTCGGAAGATAATGTGCGAATGAAAAACAACTGTTGCGCTACTTGGACGGCTAGTTAAACGACCAATCAAATGCTTTGTTATTGCAGGGCCTCTATCTGATAGAAAAACAATTAGGGTAATATACTCGACTTGAAAACAGTTGTCGCTAATTATTCATTTTTAATAGATTGAAAATATCACAACAAACCCAAACTCTGCAAAGGGGCCCGATAAAGGGAAAATTGTAAGCAAATTGTAGTGCATATTATTGATAACACTTGAGTTGTCTTGATTATATTTTTTTAAAAGAGATATCACCTAGCGTTTTCTCATGAAAAAAAGAATATAAAAAAAAACTACGATGCAATTCTACTGTCAAAATACGATTCGGCCGAAAAAAGATACTACATTATGCTTACGTGTTGAAAAATGGAGTAGGTCGGTATAACATCTTTTTCTCCCCTCGCCAACGAAGTTGCGAAGTGATATAGTAACGCTAGCGTCCGTCCGTCCGTATCATCCTTGTGAACATTCTAAAATCATCATCCTTCAATGGATTTTGACCAAACTTGGTACAGACTTAGTCCTAAGAGAATCTGGAACCCTAGTGACTTTCAAGGTTATAGGTCAAAGGTCAAGGTCACCGGATCAAATTTCTAGGCGAGGGGATACGCCACGCTTTGTGTTGCCCTTGTTTTAATTTTTACACAAAGCTTGCTGAATCCTCCCTTTTCTGTCGTTTTCGTGTAGAATCCGTCAATGTTTTTGTTTCTGCCATGTGATTTTTCTTTAACAAACAATTTCGCGCATGCGCAAACGCTTTACCGAATGAGTTCACTGTGTAGGTCATATGAATGTATGAACATTGGATTCTTTACTGGATTGAATAAAATAAAACGGCGACGTATTTCCTTCGTTCTAGGCCATTTACGTATGATATTATGAAAAATTTCAACTGCAATTAGTATAAAACATCGAATATTGGCAACTTTTAATATAGCAAAAAAATCAATTATGACAGCTTGTATGCCTTTAAGGTATAATTGTCTACTATATACACATCCGTAAGTAAATATATGTTGTAATGTAATTTGTATTAGATTTAAGAATAAATTTCAGATTATTAATCATAAACCTTATATTTATATTTTATCAAATTTCTACTTTAAAAGAAGTTCAACTTCATAGTTTCTAATATTTTATGCAAAAAGTGTATATTATTATTTACTTCTCTGTAACTATATGTATTTGGCTTATGAGAATAAAATTCATTCATTAATTTTTTCAATATTTTATGCAAAAATTGAGAAAAATTAATCAGCATTTCGGAGATTACATTGTTCGTGTGTTTCAAAATATTACAAGAAAAATAATAACAAATAATGGTTTATTCAGTTTAACAGATAGCAATCGTTAATATTGTAGTAAAAAAAAAAAAAAAAAAAGATAATCAGAAGAAATATAATAAGCTATTGTAGCAAGTCTCTGATAGGTGAAAGCATTTAATATTAGTAGAAGTCACTTGTAAGTGAAACGCCTTTAATACTGTAGTAAGTCTATCATTTCATGGCTGATTACAGCTTTCCATTCTGCTATTTATACATGTATATCTAACTCTTTTCGTTGCATTCCTTTTCCTTAATTTTATACCAAGAGTTGTTGGTTTTGTACATCCCATAGGGCCTCCTACGTGCATTCTGGCATAATCATGACACGTGTTGGTACATTTCCAGCCATCGTATCTCTTTATGTAGGCACGCACACATTTCTTGGAACATTCATAGTCCTTAGCACATTCCTCAAAACCTACAAACAGTACACCAATGTCAAAGAAATCATTTACATTTATAATTATATGTTGGATTGTGAGTGAGTGAGTGATTGTTGATTAACGCCAACTCAGCAATATTTCAGCTATATCATGGCGAGAACAAATTATTTTTCAATGAGATGAAGATGAGGTCCGCTTTGTACTAGACCAACACGCTTAGTATATCGTGGCGATCAGCTTTATTTATGGAGGAACCGAGGGACCAGGAGAAAACCACCAACCTGTCACAAGTCACTGACAAAATTTATCACATAATGTTGTATCGAGTACATCTCACCACTAAAGTTGTTAGTTCCAATCCGCACATGACGAGGTGTACTCGATACAACACTATGTGATAAAGTTTGTCAGTGAACTTCGACAGGTCGGGGGTTTGTCCGGGTATTCCGCTTTCCTCCACCAATAAAACTGACCTTCACGATATAACTGAAATATTGTTGAAAGTAGCGTTAAACACCATATACCAAACCAAACCATCAACAAGTAATTGAGAGAGTTCTATATTGTATATTATTAGAACTATTTCCATTACAGCAGGCATCAATGTGATGCCTTTCTCACGATAATCGTATGATCATTAGAAGCAAAATAACCGCTGTAGATACATAGAAATACTTACTGTTTCCTGGTTTGCCACAGTCTAGCCAATAAACCTTGTTGATCTTGAAGAGACCACAAGAGGAGGTACCACCATCGTCGTCGCATTGTAGAGTTGCATCACAATTCGTCTCTGCTTTAACATAGAAATATTATGTGAATTTAGTTGTTTCAAAGGCAACATTTCAACTCTTTAAACGTACAATAATCAACTTAAATGCAATTGAGTCGGCACAATTAATTGGAGATAACCATATTGTTAATGTTAGAGTGTTATGGTGTTTCACATAACGTTTAACAATTTTTCCAGTTATATCGTGGCGGTCAGTTTTATTGGTGGAGGTAACCGACCCGAGTACGCGGACAAAACTTTTCTCCACATTTTCTACAATGTACATAATTTAATCAATATAAATGATATCCTGCATGTTTTATTTTACAATTGATAGTCTTTCTTTTAAACATGGGACTTCATGTTTGTTATTCTTTCCATTATGCTACAAAAATTGTTCCTTAAGCCTCTTTTCAATATAAAGTTATCGAGTCTGTGTGCCAACCTTCACTTAAAACAGTGATAGATCAAACGAAAATCTAGAAAATGAAAAACATCGCCGATCAAAAATTCTGGACAGAGCTCAGCCGCTGACGCAAAAGCTACTCAACAAGGCTACGTTGCTCTTACGTTCAAGTCGTCGCTACAAATATTCTACAGTCGTCATCACAATCTGGTTGACCGTTACGAAATATCTATATCTCAAAAGACAATGGATCTTTTACTTTTTATGTAGATATTTCTTTCTTCTATCACTGCCAATACTTTAACTGGACTTGATTATATATATGAGTAACACAGCGGGTGTCTTATAAGAAACCGGAACGACTTACCCTTCGTGAGCTTCTGAGTTCATCCCCGTTTTTTTGTGGGGTTCGTGTGGCTCATCTTTTTAGTTTTTTGTATTGTCCTATTGTGTGTATTTACGTTCCGAGTTCCGTGTGATTTGTGTTTGTACAGTGGTGTCCAACAAATATTGTGTTGTGTTTTTATTTTGTTTTCCTTCGTATTGTGTGCCTCATGTTGCCAATGTCTTTGGATTGTCATTTTTTGATTGGCCCTTCGGTATTATCTAATGTTTATTCCCTTATGAAACCTTCATTAGTTTCAGTGGATATCTACAATTACTTACGTCACAGGTACACTGAAGACACTTGTCAGAGATTCCTGCTGAAAAAAATAAATGTAGAATACTTTAATGCGGAATATCATCGTCGTTAATCCATGGATGATCACGCTCCGAT
Organism: Gigantidas platifrons; assembly: GCA_002080005.1. NCBI lineage: Eukaryota > Metazoa > Mollusca > Bivalvia > Mytilida > Modiolidae > Gigantidas > Gigantidas platifrons. The sequence continues at coordinate 868,123 of MJUT01057482.1, forward strand.
TAATCTCCACTCATCACAATCACGTTTCGATTACTCCCCACTCGTCGTGATGAGTAGAGAGTATAGAAGCGTGATCAGTTATGAGTTATGGACGATTGGTAAAATATGTTCATTCATAAATTGATATCCGCGATTAAATTGAGTTCCGAATTACAATTTGTATTAATGATTTTAACAACCCTACTTCACCAATCACTCCCTGAAAAAAAAAAAAAAAACCAAACAAATCAAATATAGATAAAAGGCCATTGGCCACTGGTCCCCCGACGCCAAGGTTATATGGTAAGATTAAATTTTGAAACTACTGTAAACTAGAGGTTCAGGTGAGCCTGTATCACTCACCTGACTTAAATAATTCTGAAAGGGGACCACCCAGGGGCCATTTTGAAGTAAAAAAAAGGGCAGTAACTCTGGTTAGATTTGTCGAAAAATCATCATTATCGAACTTGACCTAGATATTCATGAGTTACATTTACATACCAAACCTAGTTTCAATCGGACTTCTTGTTCACAAGTTATAATTTGGAAACCAAAAAAATAGCAATTTTGAAGAATAAAAAGGGATGTAACTCTGGTAAGATTTCTCGAAAAAATGACCGCGATCAAACTTGACCTAGATATGCATGAGGTACACTTACATACCAAACCTAGTTTCAATCTGACTATTTGTTCCCAAGTTATCATCTGGAAACCAAATATTTAGCAATTTTGAGGTATAAAAAGGGGCACAACTCTAGTAAAAATTGTCGAAAAATTGTCATAACTGAACTTGACCTAGATATTCATAAGATACACTTACATGCCACACCTAGCTTCAATCTGACTTTTCATTCTCAAGTTATCATCTGGAAACCAATTCGGGACACACGGACGAAGTATAAAAAGGGATGTAACTCTGGTAAGATTTGTCGAAAAATTATCGCTATCGAACTTGACCTAGATATTCATGAGATACACTTACATACCAACCAAACCTAGTTTCAATCTGACTATTTGTTCCCAAGTTATCATCTGGAAACCAAATATTTAGCAATTTTGAGGTATAAAAAGGGACACAACTCTAGTAAAAATTGTCGAAAAATTGTCATTAACGAACTTGACCTAGATATTCATAAGATACACTTGCATGCCACACCTAGCTTCAATCTGACTTTTCATTCACAAGTTATCATCTGGAAACCAAGCACACGGACGGACGGAGGACACCCATTTCTATATTCCCCTTCGACGAAGCGTCGGGGGACAAAAATATAAATAAGAAGTGTTTAACTAGACACTATAAATAGCCCCACAATAAAAAAAAAATACTCACAAAAAAACTTATCACAAATATATATTTGATATGTAAATTATTATTTCGGGTAATAAAAACAATTGTGTTGTCATGACACATTCATGGGCACCAATCACCCTAGTCGTTGAGAGAGCAACGGGTACGATTATATTTATAGCTACATACCTCCTAATCCAAAATTGACTTTTGTAGTCAGGACCATGAAAACAACGAGCAAAAGAACAGACAATTCCGACATCATATAACAGAGAACAAAATACATACTTATCAAGGCATATATGTTGCAGCACAGGCGGCCACGATCGTGTAATAGTTGCATTATCATCTTCCTATTGTCCTGTGCAATCAGTGCCTATCAGTACTATTTTTGTAAGTTAGATTTTTGTTCGTGGTATAAGTTGGCAGCCAGCTGGTCTCGCACTGCATAGGTAAATGTAAATTAATTTGTACAATAATACCCCCAGCAAAGCTATTGTAAATGCGGCCTCTAATATCACATACAGGCCGATGATACAGGTCGCTGTACTTTAATAATTTGACCCATTTTTGGGACAAGGTTGATATCGTTTACGTAATGCAGTTCTCTGACGTCACACTATTGTCCGAACAGGGATTATTTTTAAGAGTCTACAGTTTATTCTTTTGTTCTTGAATATATGAACTTTAACCTTTTACTGTTTTAGGCTTAAAAACGCGTTTTACTTATTTTTGGGCTTTCGTGTGTCGAACCACTGCTGGGCTTTTCAAAGTCTATTTTGACTTTCAAAACTTCCATCTAACCACTCGGCTACGGTGACCACACTACTATACGCTATAATTAGTATATTTGACTCTTGATAGTAAGCTTTGAAAAAAAAATATCAACAGTTTGTTTAAAAAAACAATATACAAGACACGATACAAGTATTTCAGATCTGGCATAATTTATGTTCAGAACTGACGAGTATGTGAACTTTTAAAATGTATTTTCGCAATACAAAAACGAACCGACCGCAAGTAATAACAAATCAGACAGACCAGAGGTGAAAATTAGGGACACTTGAAAGACCTTGAGATATCTAAATATAACCGAGAATCGAAAGGACGTTGACCGATACAAATTTGTCGTTTTATTTTTGTTAATTGTTGTCTTATTTGGCTTTCTAAACATTAAAAGTGTAAAAATATACGCCATACCATATTTTTTTTTCAACAACACTATTATTGTACAAGTTAGATACATTATTATTGAAACAATATAATTTGCACCTTGGCCTTCACCTGAGTACTCATGCTGAAAAAGAAACCCGTTATATCCAATACGGGCCGCTTCCTTTGTTTTAATAGTACTGTATCCTATACTTACCACACGTTGGTGGCAATGGAGGTCTTTACTATTATACAAAGATATCCTGTATGGACTAATAAAATCATGGCGGCAATCGTGGAGAAATATTCATTGGTGAAAATGCAGATTGCCACGCGACAATTACGATGTGTACTGTTTAGTGCCATATGACAATGTACAATAAGGAAATATAATCGGTCGTAAGAGCTCCTCAAAACATATGTTATCTCGTCATTTTGTATATAAATGCCGACTATAAATAAATCTTACTTATTTGGATGGTGTCACATGACAATTAGGATATATATCATATATTATATGGAGGATATGATAGGGAAAGGTTGCCTAGTAACGGGGCTCCAACGACTACTAAAAACTAACAATATATAAATAACATATAGTTGAGAGGGTGATTGATCAGATTGTTACCCTGAGAAAAACATTGTCAACCGAGGCGAAGCTGAGGTTGACAATGTCTTTTTCGAAGGGTAACAATCTGATGTATCACACTCTCAACTATATGTTATTGAATTTGTTATACTGAACGTTTTCACTTTCTCGTTGGCAATGATGTTTTTTTTTCATTTTAATGTTTCATTTCATATTCAGTCTATTAATTTTTACAGGTGTCCAGAAAATTTGTGCAGCCTATCACCAATGCGGTGTGGGTTCGTGCCCAGCTTTGTAAATTACAAAAAAGGGTGCACTCGACTCGCAGCTGCAAGTGATAAAGTTTATAGTGCAGTTGCTTCCCCAGGGTCGGTAGTTCCATGATATAACTGAATTATTGCTAAAAGTGACGTTAAACACCAAAATTCAAATTCAATTCAGTAATTTTGCTAGAACCTAGAATTCTTAACCACCCAGCACTAGAGTGGCAGATATAGTTATATTCTTGCATATAAAAAGACAAATATTTTTTAACAATCTTTAACAAAGAAAAACATGATAACATCACATGTAATATTCAACAACAGCTGAAATTAAATGGGTTTTTTTAAAGTTCAAAGAAAGAACAGTTTTAAAAGAATAATTTTAAATTTACTTTTGAATGTTGAAATTAACTATGCAGTTATTGATATTTGGACACACATTTAATGTCGAATTGTTCCATCAAGGTTGCACATTGTTCATTGACATGAACATTTTTGGATGCAGATGTAGGTTCTCCTTATTTTGAACACCAGTAACGCAAACGTCATTCTGATTTGCACATGTTGCAATGTTAGTATTTGTCTGAATTTCTTCATAAACAGTTTTTGAATCAGATAATAAAGCTTCAATTTCTGCTGCACTGAGTCCAAATACTGATGGTGTATTCAAGTCTTTTGTTGGCTCAGCTTGAAGCGCACTATTCAAACTATCTGATATTTCTCACTGTTTACCTTTGCTCAGTCTTTTTGAATAGCTACGAATGGATGATTCGCTCCGATGTCCACTTGTTCTCATAATGTGTCGTGCCTCTACTCCAGCATTATCCATAACACTTATTGATGTCGTACGGACGGAATGATTTGCGTAGCGCTGAGAAAGTTTAGCTTTAATAGATATTTCCGGCATCATCTGAGCTAACAGGTTATTTCCTACTGGCGATTTACAGTAACAGGTTTCATCATTACAGTCAAAAGAATCTTTTGGGCGTTGCCATAAATCAATAATGTCAGGATGAAGTTTTCCTAGATATAATTTGAATGAATATACAGGACAACGAGGATCATCTACTCTGGCATACATTCTGCCGTCTCCGATAGTGTCATCTGGAGTTGCAGCATCACGATGATTTTTGTCGTATTCATCAGTTTGTTGATATGCATACTCACGTCCACTTGAATGAGTTTTAATTACGAAAGGTTTTTTTTTTTACATTGATCTTTGGTTTTCATTATCCCTTCTACACAAATAAAATGTAACGTCAAACCAGACTTTCTTCTGTATGCCATAGGGAGTAGTGGTATGCATCACAAGACTGTCAGTTCTATACATTTTCCTCAAATCCTCATGTCAAATAGCAGGTTTATGGTCCGTGCCTGCATATCCCTTTTTCTTTAAATCTACGAGAACCGCCCTGAACACATCTTTTGAACTTGTAAATTCAACGTCATTGCTAAAGTCAATGGAACAGTTTTCTTTCAAATATTTTGAGATCCCATACCTTATGTTCGTGATAGAAGCCTTTGTCATGTGATGTCCGTCCTTTTTTCGTAAAGAAGCAAAAAAAAATCTCAATGTTTCGTTCAGTTTGTCCTTTGGAAACCTTTCGAAGGCGGAATCTTCGCCAAGGAAACTGCGGAAACTATCAACGCTACGGGCAATGCATCTTTTTGTCGATTTCGAGTCCTTTTCGTCAAGTAAATGTGAGATATGCGCCTCCGTCACACCAGCAAACATTTTGCTTGTGTACGTCTGCTTGATCGGTGTCAGTTAAGCGCTTGAGGGACGTTTGAAATCGCTTCAATTTCAAGCGCACAATTGATTCATAATTGAGGCTCTAAATGAGAGAGTGACAGTATAAAATTACAAACCTCTGAACCATGTATCAGAGCACAATGTTACCTTCGTCTTATCCAATAAAATTAAAGCTTACTTACATAAAGTATAATAATGTAAATTGTTTTAGGTGCAAGGTCCAAGGAGCGACATGTTTTACAAACACGAGGCACTTATAAATTTATGTCCCGTCCTAATGGCGAGTCGAGTATTTGATTCATTCAAAACAACCAGCAGACGACAGTTCTTGGAATATCTTGTACTATTCAACCGGTAAACTATGTCATACCATTTACCATACACTGGGGTCGACGGACGTAAATATGTTAGTGCTATGTAAATATAGATTCATCTGGCTCTTGCAGTAGATTATAATATTTCTGGTAGCAGGAGGCTGGTATCTTTCTGCTATAACCAAAACGTCAAAAATATTTTGAATAGAAGTTGCTAAATTTCATTGTTAATAACCATCGTAAAGAAATGGCGGGAATTCTCATGCAGAAATTTAATCACCGTAGTGATTAGAAATATTGCGAATACATGTATTTAACCAACTAGTTAAGCAAGCTAAATATAGACGAAATAGAAGACATTCGGGAAAGGTAAAGCAAACAATACTATGAAAGCAAGAATCACAAATCTTCGGAGATATCGACTATTTAATAAATAAAGCGATTCATTGCACTTTTCAATTTGTGTAAGGATTAAATATTAATATTTTTATAACTAATTAATGGGAGTATGAAAAGTTTCTATTGCTATTAATACATATGCTTTTTAATTTCACAATTTTACATGCAAGAAAGAAATGAGTTTCATCTTCACGAACATTGCATTTGTAGTAAAACAAAGTATGTTTCTACTTACCTGTTTTTGGACTGCGTGTTGCAATGCCAGTGGTTTGAAACGTCTATTTGACAGTTTCGTCTTCTTAATAATATAGATTTCGAGTGACTGTGTAGATTAACAAATTCAGCTTAAGGCTGTAATCGTAGAAATCTTTTTTACATCCGTGTTTAGAGAGTACATTATCCAGTTTAATCCCTATTATTGCTACATGTACACGTATATTACAAACACGCTTGTATTATACATGCAGATAATCCCGAAATTGCAATCACTTTCATTCTTTGCTAAAATAACACATTTCTTATTGCTCGGTCGATACAACATTATGTGATCAAGTTTGTCAGTGACTTGCGGCAGGTCGGAGGTTTCCTCCACCAATAAAACTGACCGCCCCGATAAAACTGAAATATTGTTGAAAGTGGCGTTATACACCATAAACCTAAGCCCAAAATCTAAAATTATTTCTATACACTTTTCCCAACGTTATACGTTTTTCCCATCTTCATACACATTTCCCATCTCTATACACTTTTCCAATCTTTATACACTTTGCCCATGGTAGTTGGATTTAAAACTACCTATGCAATCAGTGCCTATCAACACTAACATTGTGATTTCGAATCTCTCTCAGGCGAGGTGTACTCGATACAACATTATGTGATAAAGTTTGTCAGTGACTTGCGACAGGTCGTTGGTTCTCTGCGGGTTCCTCCACCAATAAAACTGACCGCCACAATATAGCTGAAATATTGTTGAAAGTGGCGTTAAACACCATAACCACAACCCCTAACCCCCTTTTACATTTAAAACATGGCAAACTAAGTAAAGTCTCATGTAGAGCAAAAACTGCTTACCCCCCCGACCCCCCGGATGATTTGACTTCCCCCCCCCAAGGTTTTTAGTGTAGTTCGGGCTGCTCGATCTTTAGTTGTTTGTGTAGTGTTTTGTATATCATTGTTTGTCAGTTTTTCTTTTAGACATTATATTGTCTGTCCTCCTTCGATTTATGGCTTGTGATTACCACTTTGGTATCTTCAAACTTTTGTTAAAGTAATATTTTCATCGACTAGCTACCGGATGTATATATTGCTTTTAAGTAGAATTTCATATTTTTACAATGCAAACTTTATTTTCATATAAATCAATAAAGATTTATGACAGAACATATATAAAATGTTAGTTAGAAAAAGCAAGGAAAGATTATACATTAATTGGCTATCCTATTGAGGCTCATTGGTTTACCTACTCCCGAAGATTGTATCTAATCATTTGAGTTTCCATTATTTGACTATGAGCGTGTCGTGTTCTCTAAATAAACATTAGAGAATACAAAAGAGGCAATAAAAAAGGACAATCTAGCGAAACTGGCAAGATAGCTACGTTTGTATTACCGATTGTTCATGTGTGTAGTATTCATTTACCTCACTTTTAGCAAAGATATTTCCACCTAGCTATAGTACAAGAATTCATACTAAAACAAGAATAGAGGATAATATAAATATTTCAATTTAGATATTTAAATTACATAAACAAATGCACAATGTGATTTGCCCTACGATAAAGGGGATATTTCATAAAAGAACATAAAGTTTTTGAATCGTTAATATATTGGGTATTACTAATATCTCTGATGTGTCGAGTTTTATCCAAATGGTCAAACGCTAAAATACCAAATGATCTGCGTAGATCTTTGTATGTCGGTTTGACATGTAGAACATGAATTTCCCCTTCTACTAAATATTTATTATTATATTTGCAAAATAGGGGTGGAGGCTGGGATTTTCATTGTGCTCGTAATTTTTTTTTCAGCACCTTCCTCAGTCAAAAATTTTTTTTCTCATGAGAAGGAAACCAAAAGTTGCTTTTCCTATCATATAGAACAGAAATACATACTAGTACTTAATGGTTGATAAATGATCATTATAGAGTGAAGTACAGGAAACAGCCTTTTAATTTGAATAAAAAATAACTATCCAGTTTAAAAATAATCCCCCCAAAAAATAGAAAGGTAACCGGACATGAAACGATTAATTTATTTAAAAAATTTACAATCGATAGACCTTCTTGTTTCGCCCCTAAAGCTGTCGTCACACGTTGATCATGTCGCTCATAGTTTCAAGCAATTGTAGGAGTATAAAGATGATTTTTTTTAAAAACAATATTGATTCAGTTGTCAACCCTTAAAACTATTTACATTGGTTGGCGTGGCTAACCTATTGTTGGAGGTTAACCCTGAACTCCTCTATGGAGCTGGCCCCATCTGTAGTGTCTGGTAGGTGGTTCCATTCTTGTGCTGTTCTTTGGAAGGAGTTTCTGAGAGTGTCATAATTGGACCTCTACTTGAAGAACCTATGTTGACCTCTGGTTCTGCTGTCACCAGGTCTGAGATATAAGTCTCGGTCGATGTCCACGAGTCGATGCTGGATCTTATACATCATAGCGAGTCTGTTTATCCTCCTCCGTTGTTCTAAAGTCTGCCTCTCAAGTGATGTTATCATGTTTGTCACGCATCCTTGTTTTCTGCTGGTGTAATCATTTATGACGAAGCGGGCAGCTCTTCTTTGTACATTTTCGAATGTCTGTATCATGGTTTGGGTGGTGGGATCACAAACCATTACTGCATATTCCAGGGTTGGTCGTAGGATCGTGAGGTAGCTGGTTTCTCTCACTTGTTTCATTTTGATCAACTGCCGATTGGTCCGATCAAAATTGTTTGTTTACAACAAGAGAAGTGGATCAGCGGGGGTAAGACATTCGATATTTTATGCCTTTTCTGTCGGAGTTATGAATTGATTTGTGCGTGAAAAGGATGATTATATATTTCTTTATGAAAGCTATTATTTGTTTTCTTATATCATTGACACTTCGGTGGACTTTGAACCACATTTTTACAAATAATCATGTCAAAATTTAACGCTATGAACTTTCATCATTTATTTTACAAAACATGTACATAAACACATACGAGCAGCACGACCCACAGGGGTTTGTTACGATTTGTTTTATCCCTCGACTGCTCTCATGTGTCTCATGTGTACAAAAATGTATTTTTAGAGTAGTCAAGGGATAAGAACAATCGTAACAAGCCCCTGTGCACGACCCCCGGATGAAAAGGATACTCTTGTTTAAATGATAGACATTTGACTCATCAGTCACTTGAAGTTTCAAAAACTAAGGGGCTCAATGAGTTAGGTCGCTGGATCTAACAACT
>MJUT01057482.1:895389-907630 GCA_002080005.1 Gigantidas platifrons
AGGCTTGTATGAGCTGTTAGATCCAGCGGCCTATTAAAAAGAAATAACTAGTGCAACGACCATTTCTGTTCTACATTGACAGTCACAATCAAGTTGACATTATGATAACTTTCAACGAAACGTAATTTATTTGACATTACCTTGTTTCCATCTGCGCATGGAAAAAGTGGACTAGTTTTGGTGAAAAATGGCAGATGGCTTTATGGAATGCCTCAAGTCCAGATGTTTGTTCTGCAGGTGATAATTTCCTGATGTCAGTCAACAGAAGTCTCCCTTTAATAATGTGCTCTAGTTCCTCATATGCTCTCGAGTCTGCAAAAAAAAAGCAATAATATTCATTCAAACTCGACCGTCATTAAAGTTATTTCAATATTTGCATTCAAAGTATGTGTCTTTAATCCTAAAGTTGGCCACTTTCATTTTTTTTCTATATGGCAAACAGTACTGTAATATAATAACAGTTATAAAGGAAATCTCTTCTTATTCTGATTCCCCAGACGATATCACCATCTCCATATTTATTAAATGAGGGATTTAAACATAAATACCTTTCTTAATCCAGTCTCTTTCATCAACATCGCCATGTTCACATTTTTGAAAGTTCTCACCATGGCCCTCATGGATGTTGCACACATGGTTCAAGATGGATAGCCATTTTTCATACACCATTTGGCCATCTCATTTACTACTCATGGCACACCAGTATGCATGGTTGCTGATTGATCTTGCCCAGGAACCAACAATTTGGCATCGTTTCTTTTTACTCTTGCCAATAGCCTCTAGTTTCTTGAAAATACCTAATAACAAAAAAAAACATGTTTCTTATTGAGCTTTTTCATTATTTTTTTTTACAGCTACCTATACATGATAATTTATATTTTTTTAGGGACCGTCATGGATCATATGGTAGTTGGTTTTACAACTATCTATGCAATTAGTGCCTATCACCACTGATGTTGAGAGTTTGAATCTTGAATCAGAGCGAGGTGTGCAACATTATGTGATAAACGTTTATCAGTGACTAGCGACAGGTCGGTGATTTCCTTCGTGTCCTCTGGTTTCCTCCACCAATAAAACTGACTGCCACAATATAGATGGGTGGTGGTGGAATTAGTTGGAGAAAGTCATTGCTAAGTGAATTGATTCTGTATGTTATGCATGGTAACAAATTTAGATAATTTTCAACCAAGTGCAAATATACATGTACATGTATGAAGTTTTTTTAACTTTTGAAATGTTGTTTGCTCAACTAAATTGAGAACTTTTGACTTCATGATGTGTGCAATTAATAAGCAGTGATTTCTTTACTAAAACATACCTTTAGCAACATGCCAGCAGTCAAACCAATGAGTTATGTTTGGGTGATTTTCTCTTATGTATTTCTTTATTTGGTTATGCCGATCAGTTACTAAATGAGATATCTGGAGCTCTTCCTCATCGAGTAGTCTCTGCAGACATCTTTGTAGCCCCTCGAGTTCCATTGCATATGAATTTTTAACTTCATTTTTCTGAAATACATGAATGTTAAGTTATATATTGAGTAATGGAAACTTGAATATGATAAATATACTGAACAAATAGTATTAATCTCTCAGATCACAAGCTTTACTATATTTGTTTAACTGTACAACATTTTAAAACTATATATTCAATGTATATAAAAACCAATTAAGTCGGTTTCTGAAGTAGGAATCTGACGGGTCCAAAAACGCTTCCCACAATATGACATACCTATATGAAGCTTGTGACCAAATATCAGATTTCTGCAATCAATAGTTACTGAGAAAAATGAGACGAAAAATATCTTGGGACGGACGGAGGTATAAAAATGTGATAAATTAAATCATACAGTACCTGTACAAGTTCTACTGCTATGATTTTATTTGCCTTCAGGTCCATAAGAGTATATGAGGAATATTTTGCTGTATGCCCAGGGGAACAACATCTTCCATCCCCTCCTAACCTCAATGGCTCTTCAGAGTTCCTGGCTGCTGTTATTAAATCACATTGCTGTGACTGCCATACAGATTCTACTGTTGGTACCAAATACAGATTGTGTATGTTCATATATGTGCCAATAGTAAAAAGCTGAATAGAAGCATGGTTACAAAGAGTCAGGAATTTGCTTGGGCTGCTTCCAGAAAATAAAATAGCACCTGCTATGATCAAGTTTCCAAGTGGCATGGAACCAGATGTTGGTTGACGTTCCCATTTCCTTACTTTATGACAGTTGGCACAAGTACTCCTAACCTGAATATAGCTTCCAATGGCTTTTTTCCCTCAAACACTGCATGTAGAACCACATGCAGAACATTCATTTAATAAAATGTCCAAACACGACTCAAATATAATGAATTTGCGTTCCTTGGCTGGGTTGATTTCCTCAGATGCTTGTTGCCCGTCATTAGAATGTTGTTTCTCGGGTACCCAGTCTGGATCACTGTCTGGATTGTCATCAACTGATAAAAAGCTGGTATCTAATGGATCCTCTACACTAGTAACCTCAGTTTGTGTGCTTCTCGTAATCATGCGAACAGGATTTCTTTGTTGTATTTCAATCTCTGTCTGTATACTGACATGGTGTCTTTTCTGAAATTGGAATGATGACTTCAGTGACTTTTTAATAAGTCATAAGTTTATTGATTCACCAATCATGGGCCCACAGGGGACATATATACAATATGAGCATTTATTACAATTGTTTTATAACATAACAAAAAAGATGGACGAAAAAAACAAAAACCAGCACTAATATTTTCACCACTAGTTTAGAGCCATAGTCTTAGGTATGTATTGATCCCTCTAACAATTGAGGAGGAAATAAAATGTATCTTAAAATAATATGTAAATTCATACATTTGTATTAGAATAGCAATATGTTTTACTTAGTATTCAGTTAGTGTCTCAGATTTTTCTTAGTTAATGTAGTGAAGCCATCATTCAATCAATAAATCTGTGATGTAAAGAAATTCGGAAAATGTTGCTATAAGTATCTATTTTTCAGTCCAGAAAGTTATATTTTTACATAATACATTTCCTGTATGGGCGAAACATGAAGTGAAAACTGCTCATTTCTAGTAACTAGTGGGTCCGGGTGGCTCAATGAGTTAGGTAGTTGGATTACCTAACAACCCATATAAGCATATCACCAATATGACGTGGGTTCGTGTCCGGCTTTGTAAATTACAAAAACGGTGCACTCGACTCGTATTCAGAAGTGATCAAGTTTACCCGTTGCTTGTCCATGGTCGGTAATTCTCTACGGGTACTCCGGCTTCATCCACCACTAAAACTGCTTGCCATGATATAGCTGAAATATTGCTGAAAGTGGCATTAAATGCCAAAAATAAAAAAAATCTAGTAGCTAATTAACTTACAACCAAGCCATAAGATGTATGAACTGACTGTGAGTGCGATTCTTTCCTTTATTGTTGATCAGTTGTTGGTGTTTCAAATAATGTTGAAGGGATGTCTCTTTCATCTTCATCATGATCAATGACCTCTTCACTGGATTCTGTGTTGCAAGCCAATGCCTCCTCTAAAACCTTCAAGAAACATATTAACTGTTTAGTGTTATTAAAATACTAGTATGTATTTCCAAAAAAATTATTTAATATTAATTGTAATTTTTTAAGACAGTAAAATAATTAGTGCTAAATGTAAAAATTGATATTTTTATGTTCTGGTGATGACAGAAGATGAAAACTCAGTGGGGATGGTGGGCTGACTAGAAAAATATATAAAGGGATCATGAGGTACACCAGTATGTAACAATTTTCACTAGTTTTTTGTGTGGCAATTTTACTTTTGAAAAAAAAAATGCTTTAACAGTAGAAAGGGGAGGAGGCAGAAATACTTGTGCCCCCTCAACACTGCCAACCTCTCTTTCAACTAATTAAGGATACAATGACGACAACTTGTAAACAAAATTATATAGAACACTGAAAAAAAAGGGGGGGGGGTGAATATTACACACAATCGTGTGCTTTCCTATCAATGTTTAAACATGTAGTGATTGCCTTTTAATCCCTCTTTAACTAAATATAATAATCGCCGCAAAAGGGAATGTAACATACAAAAATGTACCTCCTTTCGTCGTCTTTTTTCTAGAGCTGTCGAAACTCTGCCATGTGGTGTGGGACTCTCTGCGACTGCAAGCCATGTTTAGTTTCCGGGTTCGAATGGTCAAAAATTGATGGTACTGCTCCCTGAATCAATATTTTTGCTTTTGTTTGGAAGCCAATTGACACCGCTAAGTCTGGATTGACAACAAACTGGTCCTTCTCGAAATGTCTCTCACAAAGTTGTGTGTACTGACTTGGCTGAAATGCGTCTCTTTTCAATCGTACTGTCCATATTTTTCTTAATTTTGCATCTTTCGGAAACAGATACATGCTGATTCCATGTCCAGACTTAACTGTACAATTTAAAGCTGCGCACTGAACCATAACTTGGTAACTTTCTTGATATATAAGTAGAAGATATAAATATTGCACATGTGATTCACTCGGATTTGTTTTTGTCTCTTGTGACGTATCACGGAAGGGGAGGTAACTCAAATACATCTTTGGAAAATCGATCGCACAGGTAAATTTAAATACCTAATATAGACGAGAATCGGTGACATATGACAAAAAGTAACGGACGGGTGATTTTTATATATATCGAGGTCTTGTTTGGGGATATTAATATATATTTTATGAAAATCATTGTATATGACCTTTAACCTTTAAACACATGATACACTTAAATTTGTGTTGTAGTTTGTATACAGTTATAGTATATATTACCTTACATTATGATGTGATACACATACACAGACATAATGCTTATTTGATTTTGTACTTAATATTTTGAATTATTTTTAAATTTTATTTACATGTATATTATTTGCCTACGTTGACTTTGCATTGAATTATTCTATACTTTATTGTAGTTACATGTAATAACCAATTGAGTGTTGAGATAGTATTGTCATTTGTATATGACAGAGTATTCAGTATAGTAAATTGAAACATACTTTCTATAGTTGAAAGCTAGTTATACTTGTGTAGTATAATATTGTAACTTGATGATTGATTTTTGGTCAAATTTATTTCAATTTTGATTTTTTTGTGAATTTTTTATTGGTAGTTATATAGTGGTGGTATTGAACTTATATAGTTGTAGAACTGAATGTATATATATTTTTGTAAGCTATGATTTTGTGTGAATGTAGATTTGGTGGAATAAGAGTATTTTGTTTGCACGTCAATACTAACAGACTAATATTTCTTATTTGCAATTAATCTGTTAGACTTAATAAGACTTGACATATGTGACATACCAGACGTGTAATTGATCATTGATTAGTACTTGACATAGTTGTATTTGTGATTGTGACTGCGAGGTATCACTTATTGATAGTGACTTAGTTCAGTTCTGATTGATTTATTGACAGGCTGTAGTATTGCATTCTTCTGTTGTGACTGACTGTAATTCGTTGTTTATTATCAGGTATATTAGACTTTGACTGATACAACAGAGTTTGTATTTGTTTGTGACCTGTGACCAGCAGTTTGTTTTTAGTCAGTAGAATTTTGAAACTTGAAACTAAAGGGGAATTTTGACTAATTTTTTTTCCAACATTTTTTTTTGACTTTTGAGTAACTTTACTCAGGAAGCATTGCTTCACTTTTGGAAAAGGTTTTATGCCATAAAAACCTAGCGTTGAAACTTGATACTTGAATCTTGTGATTTACCTGATTGTACTTTACATATTTGTACATTGTTTATTTCAATTGAATTGTGTAATGAATTACTTGTTGCACAACTGTTTAGCTTATATATGTGCATGTGCATGTTTGTTTAGCATACCTTACTTTGAGGTGTAGTAGTTACATCTGTAGTGCTTCTGCACTCAGAAACTTTGTTTAACTGATATTGATTTTAAAAATAAAAAGTTATTAAACAGACAGTGATTTTATTGATAACTAATGTAGTTGTTTATTCCAGATAGACGTTTCAGAATTTCAGAACTTTAATTCTGTTGTAGAAAATTTGTTTCTCTTTTAGGTTTATTTTTGTTTCAGTTAACCATCATCGACACTTCAAAAAGGTTAGTAAAACATTTTTACTAGGCATGTTTTGAATTAATTTTAGGTTACTTGTCTATTTCGTATCAAATGGATCCTATGGATGATCACTTACCCGAACAATATGGTTCGCAGAGGAAACGTCGTCGACGCCGACACAGAAAACGTAAACAGCGACCTTACTGGGATGACAATGAATCAGCTGATCCTGATTACTCATATACTCATCCACCTGCTCCGACTCATACTTATCCACCTACTCTGACTCACACTCATCACGACTATGAACCTATCATCTGTTTTCGTTGTGGTGAACCAGGACACATAGCTATTGGATGTCGAGTTAGGATGGATCACTCCAGACAGGCCTACAACTTTCAGCAGATGAACGCTGAAGATAGAACATACGCCTACCAACAGCAGTCAACTAGAGAAACTACTGGACTTTTGGGAAGTCCCAACGAAGTAACCATAAAGGTCAATGGAATTACTGCTTCAGCCCTCTTAGATACTGGTTCTACAGTTAGCACTGTAAGCGAATCTTTCTATCTGCAGTACCTCGCTAACCAACCTATCCAGACACTCAACCGTATACTACACATCGAATGTGCTGACGGAGAAGAAATGCCATACCTAGGTTACATCACAGTCGACTTAGAGCTACCAGGAACTTCAACATCAGATAGATCTCAACATTGCCTACTCTTAGTTGTACCAGACAGCACGTACAAGAGCAACGTACCTTTGCTGATTGGCACCAACGTACTAAAGGTAGCAATGGATGATGTAAAGCAACGCTTCGGAGTCAGATTCCTACAGGAAGCAGAGTTATTTACGCCATGGTACCTGACATTCCGTTGCCTACTACTAAGGGAGAAAGAACTGCACAAGAGATCCTATAAACTGGCAGTCATTAAGTGTGCAGAGAAGAAGAACATACGGATACCACCAAACAGGGATGTCACGTTACAAGGATACACGTCTCAGGAATTGCCATACCAACCTGTTTGTTGTATGATGCAACCTACGGACAAAGCAGCGATCCCTTATGACTTAGACATTGCGCCATCCCTTGTGTCATACCAGTATCGAAGCAATCAACTAGTTCCAGTCCACATAAGCAATGTCACTACTAGAACCATCACCGTTTCACCAGGTGCCATCTTGTGTGAACTTCAGCCAGTTTCGGTAGCTGACATTGACTTACCTGAAGATACTAGCTCTGATGTTCTGCACAATGTCACATTACCAACTGACCTCAGTAACAAACAACTGGAAGAAGGGAAAAGATTACTTCAACAGTTCAGAGACGTGTTCAGCACATCAGACACGGATATAGGACACACAACAGCAGTTCGTCATCACATTGACTTGGTTGAGAACACACCATTCAAGCAACGACATCGACGTATTCCACCAGCGATGTTCGACGAAGTTAGGGACTACTTACGACAGCTACTTGCAGCAGGAATAATCCGTCGTTCCCACTCACCTTGGTCGTCGAATGTCGTTTTATGCCGAAAGAAAGATGGCAAGTTGAGAATGTGTATTGACTATCGCCTTACCAAGGAGTGAAAAAATACTTGATGCACTTGGTGGAAACCATTATTATACAGTATTAGATATGAAATCGTTAAAAAAAAAAAAAAAGTATTAGATATGAAATCCGGTTATCATCAAGTAGAAGTAGAAGAATCGCACAAGCAGAGGACAGCCTTTACAGTAGGACCTCTAGGATTCTACTAATTCAACCGCCTACCCTTTGGCCTAGTGAATAGCCCTGCGACATACCAGAGGCTCATGGAAGAGGTACTTGGAGACTTACACCTAGACATCTGCTTCATTTACCTAGACGATCTGATTATCATCTCCAAAACCTACGAAGAACACATTGATAGACTATAAAGAGTTTTACAGCGACTACGTGAAAGCGGCTTGAAACTCTCACCAACGAAATGCACGTTCTTCCAGGAGAAAGTGAGGTACATCGGCCACATAGTCTCGAAAGATGGCATTGAACCTGATCCAGCTAAAATCGAAAAAGTCAGTAATTGGCCACGTCCTAATACACCAGAAGAAGTTCGACAATTTCTTGGATTCATCGGTTACTACAGAAAGTTTGTTAAGGACTTCTCGAAGATAGCTAGGCCACTGACAGACTTGATGCCAGTACCAAAGAAAAAAACGAGATGCAAAGCCAAGTCGCCCACTACAACATCATGGATCTGGGGTCAATAACAGGAAAACGCATTCCAACAACTAAAGAGACAACTACAGAAGCCACCTATACTTGGATTTCCACAGTACAACAAGCCATTTGAACTCCATACTGATGCATCCATGCTCGGACTTGGAGCTGTACTGTATCAAGAACAAGATAACCAGAAGCGAGTGATAGCATATGCCAGCAGAGGACTTAGTAAACCAGAGAAGAACTACCCAGTACACAAACTAGAATTTCTTGCTTTGAAATGGGCTGTCACTGAAAAGTACGATGACTGTCTCTACGGGAACACATTCACTGTACTAACTGACAACAACCCGTTGACATATGTGCTTACATCAGCCAAACTAGATGCCACTGGTCATCGTTGGATTGCAGCCCTGGCATCATACAACTTCAGTATCATGTACAGACCAGGAAGTAGCAACGCTGATGCTGATGGCCTCTCCAGATTACCAGGACTACTTGGAAAGAACAACATTTCCAATATCAGCACAGATTCCGTAAAAGCCATCTGCAACTTACAACATGTTCAACCCTATGTACAGTGTTTGTCGTTGTCTGTCACTTCAGCTGATGCACCACCTTTGGCAAACAGACACCTGATAGATGTTAATGCTGAACAGAAAAGAGACAATACTATGAAAGAATGGGTATATTGGATAGAGGAACATCGAAAGCCAACGAAAGAACAACTTGAAAGAAATCCACTCAACACATGGTTCATCAATAACTTCGAGAAGTTCAAACTGATTGATAACATACTATATAGAAGGATCAACACCAACGGCGAATTAGTCAGACAACTTGTCCTGCCAGAGACCTGTATTGCTACAGTCATGACTTCGTTTCATGATGATATGGGACATCAGGGCCGCGACAAGACACTATCACTCGTCAAAGATCGCTTTGTATGGTATGGTATGACCAGAGATGTCGAAACGTTGATTACCAACTGCAACAGATGCATACGTAGAAAGAAACCAACCAACGAGAGAGCAGCACTTATTAACATCGAGTCATCTCGACCACTGGAATTAGTATGCATGGATTATCTATCACTTGAGAGATCCAAAGGCGGATATGAGAACATCCTTGTCATAACCGACCATTTTACACGGTATGCCATAGCTATCCCAACAAGAAACCAGACTGCAGACCACTGCAGAAGCCTTCTTCAATAACTTTGTCGTACATTATGGTTTGCCAAAAAGAATCCATTCCGACCAAGGGGCCAACTTTGAACCACACCTTACCATCCTATGGGGAACGGCATGACAGAACGTTTCAACCGAACGCTACTCAACATGCTTGGTACCTTAGACTCAAATCAAAAGAAGGACTGGAAGTCGCATGTTGCTGGACTCGTCCATGCGTATAACTGTACTCGACAAACGACTACTGGGTTTTCCCCGTACTTCCTGATGTTTGGTAGAACACCTAGATTACCGGTTGACATCGCTTTTGGTTTAGAAGTTGAGGGAAAGAAAGAACCATCTACAAAGTACGTTGAGACCATGAAAGAGAGATTGAAGAAGGCATATGAACTTGCATCCAGATCAGTTAGAACAGCGCAAGAACGACAGAAATCTGGATACGACAAGAAAGTACGAGCAGCCATTCTGCAGCCCGGTGACAGAGTATTAGTTAAAATAGTTGCCTTCGACGGGAAACATAAGATCGCAGACAAGTGGGAAGAGGAACCATACAGGATTGTTAGCCAACCTAACAGAGACATCCCAGTGTATGTGGTTCAGCGAGAGAATGGGGAAGGACGGAAGAGAACATTGCACATAAACCTCCTTCTGCCAATCGGATTCCTGCCGGAAGATGAGAATTCGGAGAAACCGAATGAGATAAATCCTGCACCCAAACGGCAACGACTTAGGAAGCCAAGGAAGAAACCGAGGAAGTCCGACAACAACGAGACACAGTTGAGTTAGAATCGGATGAGGAGTCGGAGCAGGAGTATTATGTGATTTATAGACCTGATGAAGAGCCACAGAACAACACCAACAGTGATGCACATCATGTGGATAGTGATCAGGCAAGAACTATCAATTTCACTGATGACGGTCATGTTGAAGTTGATAGGGGACAGGGCACTAGTTTTGTAGAGGACGCTCTACCTTCAGCAGACATGAATGATACTGATGAACCAATCCCTGTCAGTGATGATGGTATAACTGTAGAAGCGGTTGGTCAAGACACAGAAGAACACACTTCTGATGTACCAGATGACAGCGCGCTGACAGACACATCACTTGAGGAAACGGCAGATGTACTCACAACTCCAAGATTGTTACCAACACCACCACCACCACGACAAAGACAACGTCGTGTTCTACCAATACCACCGCAACAACAACCAGATTCACCAGTGACAAGACCACAGAGGAACAGACGACCACCTCAGTACCTCTCGGACTATGTCACATCCAAACAGGCTACCACTCTACCAGAATGGATGATGAAGGTGAATTGGTTAAAGCAGGAAGCTAAGGACGGAAAATTCAAGGGACTAGAGATGGAATTAGCCAGGACCATCATGGAAATAATGAAAGGAACCGCCTAGATTTGCACTGTCGAGGTCGTCAGATTTCAGAAGAGGGGGAACCATTCTGATGACATGGAAGTCATTTTTCAACAGAGGGGAGGATATAGCAGAGTGATATTTTCATCACTTATTAAATTAATATTTAGGATACATTTAATTGTTTGTTATTCTTTTAAATAAAATTAACATTGAAATTAATACTAGTATTTGCAAACGATTTATTAAACTTTTTGCAGAGTATTTCTATTAAGGGTTTTACCCTGAGAAATTTCTAACTTTACTGTGAGTACCTTTTACTCTAAAGTTCATGTAAATGATTATGGGGGGTTATATTTGAAACGGATTTCATTGGTTGTTTTCGTCTGGCGGGAAATGTTAATTTCCTCGTGCAAGGCTAGACAGACGAACACTGGACATTGAACGACTTGGTCGTATATATACTAGACAGAAGACTTGATAAAAATTGTCCAAAAATTACCAACTGAGACAAAATAACATGTAATAACTGTAAGTTGCACTTCTTTTAACTGTTTCTAATTATTTATTCACATTTACAAATTTCACAACGATATCACATTTTCCGATTAAACCTTCACCCCTTTTTGGTCGCACGTCCGTAATATCTGAGTGAGTGAAAGACACGAGTGCATTGTATTTAATTCAGTTATATCTAGGTCGGTATTTTTAAATGTTATTAGCAGTGTAATTACACACTATTATTTTAATGATAGAAAGCTTTTGTCGCTTGGTCCGATTCATGGATGAACGGACAAGATACAGATGTAAACAAATCAGTACAGTGGGAGCGCCAACCACCATTTCCGTACCTCCACTCATGTTACGTATTGTCCACAGATTCAAGGGAGAATACTCCAATATTGGTATAGATGGCGCTCGCGGCGCTTCACGTCATTTATTTGTTTACGTTACATGTGTGTGGTTTTTTATGAAATAAAGTAGAAAAAATAATAAACTATGCATATTTTTTTAATTTGTTGGTATCTTAAGTATGTTTACTATATGATTGAATCGTACTGATCATTAACTGTGAAATATATATCTTATAATCGGCTTTGAAAATCGGAAATTGCTTTGATGTTTTTGGAAATAAAATTATGGCGGGTAAATACCCTGGTCTAATTATAACTGACTATTAAGCATCCTATTAGTTGTTTAAATATAAAATGATCAAAAATAGATATGAAAATGATTAGAGATTCCAAAAAAATGCATAATTACCCATCATTCATTGCAAATATGCTAGAGAGGCTGTGTGTAGAAAGGTTAAAATCTATGTTGTTTACATCGAGACGCGACTAGAGAAAACGGTTTTATAAGATCTTTAACTCACTTTAAATGTTTTTTATTTGTTTTACAGTGGATCTG
>MJUT01057482.1:916574-937276 GCA_002080005.1 Gigantidas platifrons
AAAAACAAAGAAATCAAATTAACACATAGAACTATTAATAAAAGGTTTCAGTGAGTGCATCCAGACCTGTGTAACAAATTGATATCATAACTGTAGATAAACTTACACACAGATTNTATTAATATCATAGAGTGCATTAAATTATACATGAAGGTGCTCTCCATATGGACACTAATAATGTCTGAATTTCTTTAAGAGTCAGTCTAAACAAACTGATCTCTCAAATAGAGAAAAAATTAATATAAACCTTCTAGATCTAGAAGAACTTATTAAAGAAAATATAGTTAACAATTTCAAAATTATCCAATTCCAGCTACATAAGTTTTAAAACTCGGAGAAAAACTATGACTAAATGGTTCTGACAACATTACTGGGTGTCCGTATCCTTTGATAGAAAATCAAATCTGCTATTTTTGTCTCATATACTGACGTATCACCGGCTTCGACTACTGGATATAATATGACGGGTGTCGTATGCAAAGCAGGACATGCTTATCATTTCGGTGCACCTAATATCAACTCGCAGTTTTATAGGAGTTTGCGGATATCCAAGTTTTAGTATAGTGTTGTTTCCTTGTATGTTTTGCTGTTTGTGCTTGTCCCGCCTACTGTTCATACAAACTTGACTAATGCCTTTGTCGGATGCATAGATATCTTTTACTTAGATATTCCTCTCTCTTATTATTTCAAACTTTGCACAATTACTGCACACATATCGAATGTGTGCACTTTATATTTTCATCATATTTGGTGGCGATTTAGGTCCAGGCCCGACTTTGATTGCATTTGTACTTTCGACCGGCTATATATTCTCTTCGTAACATGAAAATATGACACGTTTTTTTTTTCAGTTTGAAGTAAAACTTTTGAACTTATCAACAAAATCCAACCAACTTTGTTATTTCAAATTCAGTGCCTATTTCCTAAAATCCCAATTTTATGCTTCCACATCATTACAGGTCTAGCGACGCCACTGCTCATGACAAATCAGGTATGCAGGTAAACTTGTTTCTGATAGTTCAGTTACAAACTACTAATAATCAACGTAAAGAAGAAGTGAATATATTTTTTTCAGAAAGTAAGGAAACTTATGAATGATATAAATAGCGGGAAAACTCTAAAACTAAAAATCGAAAACCCCACCCAACGATTAGACGTCATAATAAGGTGTGTTAATAATCCGATTAAAGGTATGCAGTGCATAGCGTCATATTTAGACCAACGATAGTTTTGCATATATAAAGCAAGAAAATGTTTTAGATAAGATGTCTGTTACTAAAAAGTTAGGAATTTAAGCCTTTTTTTTTTTATCTCATATTTCATATGATCATATATGGAATATACTTGTATTGCGCCTTTCTTTGTTTTGTCGAAATTAGCTACACACACTGGCGAGCCGTTCCTATAAACAAGTGTTTGTTTTTATTTAGTAAATACTTTATATTAATTTGAGTTGGACAAATTAGAACAGGAATATGATATTGTTTTGAAAGCGACATGCCTGAGAGCTATTGTAAAGGGTAAACACTGGGTTTTTATTGGCCATATATTAGCAACATGCCATATTTAGGGTAATATATCATTTCTAAAAATAAAATTAATTTTCGAACATTTTGGATTCATAAAAACACGGACAGTATTTCTTTATCTTGTTATTATTGACAGTCAGTCATTAAAGCAGATAGGTTGGTTATTTATTACAAAAAAAGTACACAAATCAGAAAAAAGTCTACATTAGTTTTTCATGAATCTATACGTAAGTGAGTGTGTTGATGAATCTTACAACAGCCGTAAGAACACTCGACGATACAAAAAATTCTCACATTTAATAGTAGAAACCCGTCGAGTTTCTGTCAACCACTGTTTCACAGGCAGCGATTGTCTTACAACAGCCGTCAGAACACTCGAAGGGCCATATAAGCTATTGCCATCACTTTGCGTCCGTCGTCGTCGTCCGTCGTCCGACGTCTGTCGTCCACCGTACGTCGTAAACTTTTTCAAAATTATTCTCCTCTGAAACTACTTGACCAATTGGAACCAAACTTTGTCTGAATCATCACCAGGGTGTCTAGTTTCAAAATTGTGTCCGGTGATGCCGTGCACCAATCAACACATTCTCTATCCAGAGTTGTCGTTCCTGCTATGCTACACAACATCTCTGTCAACGCTCATTACACAAGATTTTTGTAAAATTTAGAACACTGTCGTGTACCCGAGTAGGATCGGTCTTTTCAAGATGGCGACACAGCCAAAAGAAAAAAGATAGGTCTCTAATTTAAGCACGTTTCAAGCCATTTAATCGAAAGATCCAGCCTAAACTCATTGTTAACACAATAGCCTGATTACAGGAAACCCTCGATCTTCCCAATTTTGCATCTTGGCCAGACCCATTTTGTACATTTCGTTTGAAACCTTTCTCGATTTGTGGTACGATGATCAACCTCGCAAAAACACGTTTTCTCTCTATTTCCGTGGCTCATGTCGGCAATGTCATACCCAGATAGTAACTTCCTGGCTTGGGAGGACTCCGCATTACGTTTATTATGTGGAAAGTGATGAACAACTGGAAATGTCAGTCGCCGAAAGTTTGTTTACGTCTAGGATCGGACACGGTCTTTTTTCGTTAAATTTGTTCGGGAGTGGACATGATATTTGATGTAATGTTGGTCTAAATTTTGATAGGGATCGGTCACAAATTTTTCGACTTCTAAACTATTCCAATATATGTGCATAAAAAAATTGATTTTTGAAAATTTTAAATATCGAGAAGTTGCACTCGACCTACATTATTTCATTTCCAAACACCCCATTTCATTATTTTCATTAATATAATTTCTCAAGTGTAATAAAATATTTTTTTTTTATAGTTGTTCCTTATGGTTGAACCAACTCAGTACTTCGGTAGTAACATGTATTTATGTTTTTTTTTTCTTTATCAGAATACATTCTCCTGCAAAGTTAATTCCAGAGCTTCCTAGTTAGTTTCTCTTATTGTTCCGATTGCCTTACTGGATCTCTGCACCTGAAATAATTAAAATGAGATTTTCAAAAGATGAGCTTCGGTAAGCGTGTTAAAATCTCCTTTTGAACTATTGAAGGTGTAGAAATCCAATGGTCCACGATAATAGGTAGATATCATAATATTTGTTTTCTATATACATTTGTATATGTGTGATTAGGCTAATACAGGAGCCACTTACCCAGTCGATGCGCTTGGCCTGGGAAGTTTTATGAAACCGAGCCCTTGTCTTTTCCCTTTGGCGTTCACGCATTTCATACACCTGTTGCTTTTATTTTGCATTCTTTTTTCTGATGTTTTATTTACATTATTTTCCTGATATTTTTATTTGCATTCTTTTTCTGTTTTTTTTTTTTTTTTTATATTTGCATTCTTTTTCTGATGTTCTATTTGTATTCCTTTTCTGATTTTTTTTTATTTGCACTGTCGGATTCAACTCTAATGCCTAATATCTTCAATTTCTCGTCTTTATGACAGGTACAACCATGTTCAATTATGATCTGATCTAGGGCAGTTTCATATGCTCAATAGTAGCTTCTTCTTCTTCTTCTTCTTTGAATAAATGTATCCTTCTTTCCAGAGTAATGTCGCATTGAAAAAACTATGTACATGTGGTCAGGTAGCACATGTACCTACAAAAATGCCATTTGATTTAAGTATTATATATACCATGGATCTTACGAATTAACTTACGAACGAATCCGTATATATACGGTTTGTAACAGAAATTACACGATTGACAAAAGGGTGTTCTCTCCGACGTCCGCGTTAACCATGGAATAACATGTAGATCTTGAAAGCTCCTCCCACTTCCATAGAAACTTAAGAAATAATTCATGGTAGCCCGAATTTATATTATTTTTACCACGGGTAGGCACTTTATGCCAATTAGCCCGAATTTATATTATTTTTACCACGGGTAGGCACTTTATGCCAATTATTTTACCCCGATCGTCAGCGAGGGGTAAAATATAGACATAAAGTGACTACCCGTGGTAAAAATAATATAAATCAGTTCGGGCTACCATGAATTATTTCGATTCTAATATGTAAAAAATGGTAAAATATCGTTATAAATTGTCGATGACGTCATAAATTACAATGGGTGCAACAGACGGCCTAATAACAGATTTTCTCATCACTATAGCCAATGAAAAGATCTCATTTGAGGTCAGTGTAGCTACAAATAAACCTCATTCATAATTCTCATCCTACAACAGATTTTCTGTATACACATCGGTTGATAAAATGCCGACTATAACCAATGGAAAGATCTCATTTGAGGTCAAGTTCGTACAAATTACTTTGACCACGGGTTTGGACTCAATGCGTTTGAAGGACGTCATATTAGAATTTACTATTATTCTCATATGATGTCATAATCATGGAATAACATCAAGATCTTTATGTTAGACCATGGTTTGTAAAAGTTCACTATTTTTAAGTTTATTACTGCATAAAAACGTCAAAGGAAAAATGCGTATTTATGTTACAATATCTTGATATCTCGATACGTTTAGTGACATAAATATTAAGTATAACTATATTAACTTTATATTGTAACATAAATACGCATTTTTCTTTTGATGTTTTTATGCAATAATCAACTTAAAAATAATGAACTTTTACAAACCATGGTCTAACATGAAGATCTTAATGTTATTCCATGATTTTGACGTCAGATCTTGATGTTATTCCATGATTTTGACGTCATCATGTAATTTCTGTTACCAAACATATATACCATGGATCTTACTCGTGAACTTTTTTAAACCAACTCATCCTTCGGATTCGTTGGTCTAAATAAGTTAATTCGTAAGATCCATGGTATATATAATACGTAACGCTGATAATTGTCATCATATGTTTGTAATCCATCTCATGATTCCAATATTCGTGACCGATCCCTACCAAATTTAGACCGATCCCAACCAAAATTACGTCAAATATCATGTCCACTCCCGAACAAATTTAACGAAAAAAGACCGTGTCCGATCCTAGACGTAAACAAACATTCGACGACTGATATTTCCAGTTTTTCATCACTTTCCACATAATAAACATAATGCGGAGCCCTCCCAAGCCAGGAAGTTACTATCTGTGTATGACATTGCCGACATGAGCCACGGGAAAAGAGAGAAAACGTGTTTTTGGGGGGTTGATCATCGTGCCACAAATCGAGAAAGGTTTCAAACGAAATGTACGAAATGGGTCTTGCCAAGATTCAAAATTGGGAAGATCGAGGGTTCCCTGTCATCAGACTGTTGTGTTAACAATGCGTTTAGGCTGGATCCTTCGATTAAATGGCTTGAAACGTGCTTAAATTAGAGACCTATCTTTTTTCTTTTGGCTGTGTCGCCATCTTGAAAAGACCGTTCCTACTCGGGTACACGACAGTGTAGAAACAGTAAAAAAAATCTACTTAAAATTGTTTTAATTATTGTAAATATCAATGAAGATGAAAATAAATCACTCATTTCAAATCAATTCTCTCCTAAAAATGATTTGTGATCGTTTTTAACTTTTTAATTTTTACCTCCGCAAAATAGTTCTCCAAGAAGTGGGGGATGAAATCATTTTTAAGAGAGAATTGGTTTGAAATGAGTGATTTATTTTCGTCTTTATTGATATTTAAAATAATTAAAACTATTTTAAGTACATTTTTTTTTACTGTTTCTAAGTTTTACAAGAATCTTGTAAAATGAGCGTTGACAGAGATGTTGTGTAGCGTAGCAGGAACGACAACTCTGGATAGAGAATGCAATCAACATGGTCGTTGTTACTAAAAATAGAACATATGGTAAAATTCAAAAAAAAAAACAACCCAAAAACCGTTAACAATATCAAAATTCTGACATGATCTAAAAATGACCAGCACAGCAAGTTATAAATACCCTGCAATTCTGAAGTAAATCTGATTGCCCATCTTGGAGTTATTGCCCTTTTTTCATCAAATTTTCAAAATTTTAATACTTTTCGTCCATTATTTAAAAAACTATAAGAGATAGATGTTAAGTTTAAACTGCAAATATGTTCAGCGTGACAAGATTTACCTATCCCTGCAATTTTGAAGTAAATCTGTTTACCCATCTTGGAGTTATTGCTCTTTTTAGCTCACCTGGCCAAAGGCCAAGTGAGCTTTTGCCATCACTTGGCGTCCGTCGTCCGTCCGTCCGTCTGTCCGGCCGTCGTACGTCGTAAGCTTTTTAAAAAATCTTTTCTCTGAAATTACTAGACCAATTGTACCCAAACTTGGTCTGAATCATCCCTAGCGTGTTTAGTTTAAAATTTGTGTCCGGTGATGGCATGCATCAATCAACATGGCTGCTGTTACTAAAAGTAGAACATATGGTAAAATTGCAGGTTTTGGGTAATAACTCAGAAACCGTTAGTAATATCAAAAATCTGACATGGGATAAAAATGTGCAGCATGTTAAGATCTACCTACCCTGAAATTTTGAAGTGAATCCTATTACCCATTTTGGAGTTATTGCCCATTTTCATCAAATTTTAAAAATTTTAATTCTTTTTGTTCTTTATTTAAAAAACTATAAGAGATTGCTTTTAAGTTTAAATTATAAAAATGTGCAGCATGTCAAGATCTACTTGCCTTGCAATTTTGAAGTAAATATGATCACTCTTCTTGGAGTTATTGCCCTTTTTTCATCAAATTTTTAAAATTTTAATACTTTTCGTCTTATATTTCAAAAACTATAAGAAATAAAGGTTAAGTGTAATGCCAAAATGTGCAGCATGTCCAAATGTACCTGCCCTGCAAATTTTAAGTAAATCCCATAACCCATTTAGGAGTTCTTGCCCTTTTTCATCAATTTTTTTTTAAATTGTAATACTTTTCGTCTTATATTTCAAAAACTATAAGAAATACAGGTTAGGTTTATCACAAAAAAAGTTCAGCATGTCAAGATCTACCTACCCTGCAATTTTTAAGTAAATCTCATTACCCATTTAGGAATTATTGCCCTTTTTTCATCAAATTTATAAAAAAAAAAAACAACAAACTTTTCGTCTTATATTTCAAAAACTTTAAGAGATAAAGGTTAAGTTTTATCCCAAAAATGTGCTGCATGTCAAGATCTACATACTCTGCAATTTTTAAGTATATCCCATTACCCATTTAGGAGTTATTGCCCTTTTTTCCATCAAATTTTCAAAATGTTAATACTTTTCGTTTTATGCCCAAAATTTAATTAGCAACTGAATTTTCAGCACGAAAGCAAAAAATGTTAAGCTACCAGCCTCTTTGTTTGTTTGTTTTTTTTTTTGATTTGCGTGTTATTTTTGCAGGCTTTCATCCTTCATATCCACTCCAAAAGCTTTCCCCCCCACTTTCGGATTCATTTCTAAAGCTTGATCCTCGCCTCTGTAACCCTTTGTTACTGCACTGCATATGTATAATGTACAGAAAACATCGGATTGGACGAAAGGCAGTCGATCCGAGCTTTTATAGATTTAAAAAGTCGAAATTTCAAGATTATAATGTCGATTTTTTTTAATTTAACAAGAAGTGGAGACTTTGACATTTTTTATGAGTGTTCCTAATATGCTTCCGTAGCTCGTAGATTTCATCGCATTTTCATTTTAAACAAACGATAACAATAAAAAAAAAAATGTCACTATTTTAGATAGAAGCTGACCATTTTGATTCTCTGGGAGCGGAATATAGGCGATTATAAATTAATGATGCAAACAAATTGTATTTCGTAATGGTCATACACGAACGATTCCTTAGTTATTTTACCTAGTATGGCAGTTGTACTTTCTCATTTTGTTAGTTTGCAGATAACGGGAAAATACAGTTTAAAAAAATCATTCCATCTAGCAAGGATTTATATATATAAATCCTTGCATCTAGTTACTTTGTAAAACAGCTGTATTTCCAAAATCAAGAAAATTCAAACAAAAATGTTTTATAAAGTAATGGACATCTGTACCTCAAGTCAATACGGATAGACAATACACTAATTGTTTTCACATTTTTATTTTTATTAATATCATAATCAATAATGTTATTTTCCAAGGCACAAATCCGTAACAAATGACTAATACAAACCTCCACATTTAAACATTCACGTGACCCAACACTTCTCCGGAACACGCCACGATTCTCACCTGCTACCTAATTTAAATTAATTGGACAGTTAATTGACACAATATCAAGGTAAGTTACATTTTCATACTATATTATCATAGATTTTACTCATACACCGCAGTAACGGGTGTTTCTTGGATTTTAAAAATTGCTACCGGAAAAATGGCTTCCTACATAAGACTCCGAGGCGCGGACATCAGAAATAAAAAAATAAATAGAAAACAGTAAATAGTAAATAACAAAAAATAATAAAAAGGAAAAATAAAATTAAAACATGTAAAGTAAACATCGCGCCTATCGGAGTCTTATATTGTAGGACTAGATTTAACAATGTGATCGTTCCTCATGACAAATCAGGTCTACAGGTCAAATTCAATTCTATAAGATCAAACGTTTCTGATAGTTCAGTTACAACCTATTAATAATGAACGTAAAGAGGAAGTGAATATAATTTTTTCCAGAAAGATCGTGAATCAAGGTCACAGTGTGGGAACGGAAATATATTATGGTAAATAATTGTGAGGTTAAGTCTGGAATTTAGGCAAATACCTATACAGATCAAACTGAAACTTGTAAAAGTGCAAAAATAACAGATCTATATGACAAAACATCGATAGTCTATTTTTCTTGTGAAGGCTCATCATTGGGCATTTTCCTCTCTAGTTTTCATAATAAAGTTAATTTGACACTCATAGTTTAATTTAATATCCAATTAATTGTGTCAAATCATTGATCGTCATTGATTTTTCAGCTTGAAAAAGCTTTTTTGATGGAATTTTTAGGGTAATATATCATTTCTAAAAATAAAATTAATTTTGGAACATTCTGGATTCATAGAACTGACATCTATTAATACACTACTATAAAACACGGACAGTATTTCTTTATCTTGTTATTATTGACAGTCATTAAAGCAGGTACAATGTAGGTTGATTATTTATTTCCAGAAAATCATCGAAGTTTTGAGGTTCTGAAAAGGGATTTGAAAATTAAAATTAGACATTAACATATCAAATTGGTCATATACACGATTCTTATAGTGTATTTGAGGTAGATTTATGTATTTACTAGAAACCAAAACCATAAAATTGAGGGAAAATAATTGTATTCATAGTGATATATTCAAGCCACTCCTGTCAAAGGGTCTACATTTTATACACTGCAATGCGAGATCACTGTTACCCAAGATATCCGAACTTCGGTTAATAGGTGCCAGGACCAAAGCTGCTGTCCTGTGCATAACAGAAACATGGCTTGATAACTCTGTGACAAACACTGAAGTGAAAATTGATGGGTGTAGCCTATTGAGGAAAGATCGAAGTCGTACAGGAGGAGGCGTATGTGCATATATCCGAGGAGATCTAGCCTTCACTCAGAGAACAGACCTTCAACAAACTGAATTAGAAGCGATATGGTTCGACATACTACTTCCTAAGACCAAACCAATCCTTGTCGGCAATGTATACAGACCACCCAAAGAGACTGACTTTATTAATAAATTTGAAGAAACACTTTGTAAAATAAACCCTGAATATGAGACCTTTATTTTTGGTGATTTTAATGTTTGTGTGTTGCATAAAATGGCTAAGTTATGTAGAGATTATTTAAGTTTGCTAAAAATATTTAATCTGAAGCAAATTATAACTAATCCAACTAGAGTCACAAATTCAAGTAGTACTTTAATAGATCATATAATTGTCAGTAGAGATGACAAAATAAGTCTATCTGGTGTAATAGCATCTGGTCTCAGTGACCATTATATGACCTTTTGTACAAGGAAAGGTAACAGAAAGGGCACAAATAAACAAGAAAGTAATACAATTAAAATCCAAACTACAAAGAACTATGATAAATCAATTTTTGAAGACAAACTAATGAGTTTAGATTGGTCAGAACTTTATTTATGCAGAAATGTAAACATTGCATGGGAAATATTCAAAAAACTATTTATGTCAGTTCTAAATGAAATAGCTCATATGAAAGAAATAAAGATGAAATGCAAAACAGAGCCATGGATTACTCTTGAAATATTAGAACTAATTCGAGAGAGAGATCAAAATCTAGTAAATTATAACAAGATAGGTGATAGTAAATTTTATATCGCATATTGCTTACTTCGAAATAAAGTACAAAGAAAGGTTAAAGATGCCAAAGAAAGCTATTTTGAAAATAAAATAGAAGAAAATAGAAATAATCCCAAAAAACTTTGGCAACAATTCAAAAACTTAGGTTATAGTCACAAACAGAAAGAATCTGCAAATATAGTGTTAGAAACTGATAAAGAAGTTACTCATGATGCTGATAAAATTGTCAACCATTTTAATGTTTTTTTCACTACTATTGCCGAGTCTCTGGTGGCAAAACTACCTAAAGCTGAGTATGTATATGACACTTGTTCGAATATTTTCAATTTTTTTTTATAGAAAAGTGTTTTGTCAGAATTTATTTTTAGAACTGTCATCTGTAAAAGAGGAATTTGTACTCAAAGAACTTGAAAAATTAAATATCAGTAAAAGTACAGGCTTAGACAGTATACCGTCAAGATTTCTTAAGGATGGGGCACAAGTTCTTGTAAAACCTATCACTTTTATTATTAATCTATCTATCAATAGTGGTACAGTGCCTATTGACATGAAACAAGCCAGGGTTTGTCCAATCTATAAGAAAAATAGTACCGTATTTAGGGTACTATAATGCGCATTGGTGCATAATGCGCACCCCCTCTTGGCCTTGAAAATCTCCAGAAAAAAACTTGTTCGTGTCTATAATGCGCATGGACTTTTGAAAAAAATCGTGGTCGGAAATGTAAGAATTAAATGTCAATCGTATATATTTTTGATAGCTTTGAGCTTGTCTCTTCTTCTGAGTGAATATTCGAGCTATTTATATTCTTTAAACTTGAATAATATTGAAAAATATTAATTCTTTTAAGTTTTAATATGTCGTTTTCCTACAATTTTCCGACATGTAATTTTCCGGTCTGAAAAAGAGTGAAACACATTGTTCTTGTCTATAATGCGCATCCCTCCTACAAAATAAATAATCTGGGTAAAATCCCACGCATTATACACCAGTAAATACGGTAGATTGGATGTAGGAAATTACAGACCTGTAAGCATTCTTGTTGTTGTATCCAAAATACTAGAAAGAGCTGTGTATAATCAGCTGGAATACTATTTAAATAAGAATAATTTATTATATGAGTTACAATCTGGATTTAGATCTAAATACTCAACAGATACTTGTTTAATACATTTACTTGACCACATTAAGTCACAGACTGCACAAGGACTCTATACTGGCATGATTATGCTCGACCTACAAAAGGCATTTGACACTGTAGATCATCGTATATTATGTAAAAAACTTCAAACCATAGGAGTTCTATCAATTAAATGGTTTGAATCCTATTTAACTGACCGCCAGCAGAAAGTTAGTGCTAACGGCACAGAATCCGATTTTCTCTGTGTCAAATGTGGGGTCCCACAGGGAAGTATATTGGGTCCGTTACTTTTTTTATGTTACAAATGTATGTAAATGACATGTCTGCCAGTGTAGGGTCCGACTGCAAGCTGTTGCTATATGCGGATGATAGTACAATTTTATTTTCTGATAAAAACCCTGATATTATTTCGTCAAAGCTAAGTAAAGAACTTCAATCTTGTAGTAAATGGCTTGTTGATAACAAATTAAGCCTCCATTTGGGCAAAACGGAGTGCATTCTTTTTGGTACTAAAAGAAAACTCAAGAAAATTAAGGAGTTTAGCGTCACATGCAACAATCACACTATTTTAGCACAAAATAGTGTTAAATATTTAGGCTTACAAATTGATCAGTTCATATCTGGTGACATTATAGTAAATAGTATTTTGCAAAAAGCAAATGCAAGATTGAAATTTTTATATAGAAATGCAAAATGTTTATGGAAAACTCAAGAAAAACACTGAGTATGGCATTAATTCAGTGCCACTTTGACTATGCTTGTTCGTCTTGGTTTAATGGTGTCAACAAAACTTTTCAAAACAAATTACAAGTAATGCAAATTAAAACAAAATTATAAGATTTATAAAAGGTTTAGACTATAGGCATAGAATTGATTATCCTATATTTAACAATGTTAGATATTTAAATGTCAATAACAGAGTAAGACAAATGAGACTCAACCATGCTCATAAAATATTTTATAACAAATGTCCTCATTATATGAAAACAAATTCTGTGAAAACACGAGATATTAATACTCATAACACTAGATTTAGTGAATATAATTTTTATATACCAGCTGTAAATGGGCATTCAGCAAATACTTTCTACTATAATGCCATCAAAGATTGGAATAGCCTTCCAGTAGATATTAAGAAAACTAAAAGTTAATTTGCATTTAAATCTAAAGTTAAGGGGTTTCTCTTTGATAAAATGAAAGATACATTTAATGATGTTTATACTGTTTAAATGAAGGTTTTGTACTTTTATACTTTTATATATCTGGTAAACCAGATTATTTTTTTCCCTGCCTAAGTCTTGAGCCAGTTGCTGTTTATTTTTTATTTGTTTAACCTATAAGTTATTTTTTCTTCTGGGGACCCCATTGGAAATAAGTCTCCAGGCTTTCATGGGATATCCTCGGTTAAATATCAACTATGGGTCAAAATTTAATTTTTAACACAACCTGTATTCAGGCCTCAATTTTATAGTGTGTATGTTCCATTTGGATATCTGTTAATGTTCTATGTAATAGGCAAAAATATATATATAATTCATAAAATGTACATGTTGGGATGTGTATGTCATAAATGTTTGTATTTTGATTATAAATGTAATGTTGATATTTAATCGAAATAAATCTAATCTAATCTAAACATTGTTTTACTCATACCAAGCTTACAAGTGCATAATTACAGAACCAAAACCAGCAATGAAAGAAAATTAAGAGATCAAAGATATACAATAATCCCCAATCAATAATTTCCATATTTTTTCATATCATTACTTCTATATTTGAAATCAAAATATCCATTATGTTCATTAAAATACGTTTTAATAATCAGGGCGAACGGACCCACTTGTAGGGCGAATGAACCCAGGGCGAACGGACCCGATACCCGTATTTTCCATGCAACGCAGGGGTGGATACAGGGGGGAGGGGCGCACCCCGCGCGCGCCCCCTAAAATTGGAAAAATATGATTTTTTTGCGTAAAATCGTGATTTTTCACACGAAATACCCCAAAAATTTATTTTAAGTGCGCCCCCCTAACTTGAAATCCTGGATCCGCCCCTGCAACGTGTCTTTAGAAGAACAAATCTGGCTTGCCGAATGCATTTATTTGGCGGACTACTTCAAACTTATGGGAAAAAAAGAAAAAACAGAATGAAATGTCTTTCTTGATCATATGGTAGGTATAAAAACAACAGGTGAACAAATATCAATCATTTGCCACAATGGAACCATATTTGACAAACCCCGGGAAAAAACTGGACTGGCCATCAAAAGACACGTTGGAGTCCGAGCGAATCCAAAACAGACCTCCGCTTTGGTTGGCAATCGGTCTTGGGAACAGATCGTCGGGGGTATATATGCAAATTAGTACGAATATGACAGTAAACCAGAGGCACAACAGCTCATGGGGGCCCACACGATTAGTGCATTCCATCCGTTTATTTTTCAGAAATCGGGGAAATCGACAATAAGAAATTTAGCAATACGTCGCCATTTTCCGAGTGATTTTGTTTCTTACCTTGTGTTTATTTCTAGTATTCGTGTGGACCCAGGACCCACAAATAGAGGCCCTACATCGTTACTAACCCTCCAACCTCCATTCCACGTGACAAAAATCACTAAGGATTAGATTCCTTTGAAGAAGAGGTAAGAAAACTGAACGTGCTATGTAACCAGTTAAATGCTTAAATAGTAAGTGCTACAAGTACTAGTTATATAGAAACAAAAATACAGACAAAAATTAAGATTGCTTTACATCTACATGATGACCGTTTTCCTGGCAATAAAACACGAACCCCTCAATTTACGAGAAGATCGAGGCTTATACACAGTAGGTCCTCCTAAAACCCATGTTTAAATGATGGTCTTATTTTATAATCGAGCCAAATCTGTAACCAACACATTAGCTTCTGTACCATTGGCAGTAAACCTTTGCCTACCAGTACATGTCTCGGCTTAATATCAGATGAGCCTCTGTCATCTACAAAATCGGTAAAATTAAATAACAACTAGCCAAGAGTAAAATCAATTTAAAAATACATGTACGAAACAAAGGTACCCTAGCAGCGACCGTTTCACTAAAGTGATCGTAAATCGTAAGTATAAAATCACTCTTAAGATTTCCTTACGTGCACGTATACGTGCGTTTCACTAAACTAGTCCTAAACTTAAGAGTTACGACTTACGACTTACGACGAGTAACATCTCCTATAATCATTAGAAGCGCGAATATGAGGTTCACGTTGGTCAGAACATGTAAAACATAATATTGTTTTTTTTTTATCAAACAGTGATATATATATACATTGTCTGTTTAATGTTAGTTTATGTTTGTATTGCTATACCCAAAAGGGTTTTATATGAAATAAAGATTATTATTATCATTATAATGGAGGTAAAAAGATATATTGTACCATACAATAAATAAATTTGTAGCAAATGCTTGAATTTGATTGGTTAGAATTTTTTATCCATCATGTCATAGATAACATTTTTAACCGGAAGTCACATGTTGGGGTTTCAATTGGGAAAATTTTTAATTTTAAATCTTTTTAAGCAATTATTATCCGTCAAAATATTTTTAGGACAAGAAAAAGAAATAATTAGGAATTAATTTATAAGGATTGATCACAATTTTTTGTTCGGTTCATTCGAAATAAACTCAAAAATGTGGTACACACCCTTGCGTAATCCGCTTCGCGGGTTACACAGTGTGTACCACATGTTTGAGTTTATTTCTTCATGAACCGAAAAAAAAATTGAGATCAATCCTAAAAGAATTGTATAATATATCGGAGCCTCGGAGGCTGGTTACATTAATAATCACATTTTCAATGTGTTTTAAAAATACATTTTTAATATTTAACTAATTCTAAAACTCTAAAGTGATTTTTGAAATGAATAAACCAAAGCTATTAGAAAAAATTGTTAAATGTAAAATTTTTACCGAAATTTGAGAAGAAATTTATTTTATGGAATATATTCTAATAAATTTCATGCTATATCAGGCGCGTACATTTGTAGCTGCCCTTACGCAAAAAATCAATTGCTTGCACATCATTTCGGCAAAACAATTATTTTTTGGCTTGCACTAAAACATATTATTACTGACATGGAAAGAATCCCACTTTTCAGTATAATTAATAATAATAATTTTATTGTCATATAAGCAAACATAAAGCTTGTGACAAAATAACAAACAAATAAACGTAGTAATGAAATACATGTACATAACAAATCAATGATCTGGTTTGTTAGTCTGAGGGTCCCCTGCCCTCAGTTCCACCGAACTCTTCAAAAAGGAGCCAAGATTTGTAACCTGTCGAAAATCTGTTGGATTCAGAATACATTTCATTTTGTCAATTTCAGAATTTGTAGAGTCAAAATTGGATAAAAAATTATTTCTGATATTTGTATTTCTTTGGCAATGGAAAAAGAAATGAAATTCATCATCAATACTCTTACTTTTGCAAAAATTACAAATTCTAAGATTTCGGGGTACTTTTTTTTTATATCTACCCAATTCGACTTCTGAATTGTGATCACAAATTCTAAATTTTGTTATAAGTGTGCGAAATTCAAAATTTGGGTGTGACAAATAAAATTCCCTCTCATCATTAAGTTTTAAATGCTTGTATAAGAATAATTTATTTTGCTCTGTCAAGCATTCAATATAAAGATTAGAGAGTTTAATATAGTGATTTTTAAGTTCTGGTTTCAAAGATTTTATGTCTTTCTTTGGTTTATAAGAGGATAGCTTGTCCATTTCTATCATATCTTTTGTCATCATGTCATTAATGTAGGTGTACCAACAGTATACATTCTGAGAATCTAGGACCTTGCAGACTTCAAAGGATTCCTTAAGTAGAGGGTTAATATTGTTATTATGTAATCTAGCAAAATAGAGTAGAGATTGAACTTTAATATAATTTTCTAAAGGCAATCTCCCCAATTCCAACCGAGAGGCTAAAGTTGAAGATCTCTTTATCACTCCCAATATATATTTACAAAAGGATAAATGTACTTTTTCAAAGGGAGTTTTGTCTGTAAAACTACCAAAGTCTACATTTTGATTATTATCTTTATAACGTGTTTTTCTGAAGAAGGGTGATATTGACCTTTATTCCGACAGATCAACCGAGCTGATCATCCCGCTGATAATCCTAGCCAGTATTGGCAGCAGTCTATGTACCACCCGTTTCTGGACTACACAACAGAGCTTACCGCGAGATTACTTGAAAATGGCGGCAGATACCAGGCACAATACTTGATACCAATGAACTTGCCTAGACTAACACCAGAAACCGTAGACATTATATTTGACACATACAAAACCGATTTACGTTGCGACATAGTTATGTTTAAAGCCGAAATCAAAAGGTGGAAAGCCCGTTGGCCAACGTTGACAACCGCTAAATCATCGAATCTGAACGATACCCTTAACGCCACAAATGAAGAGCTCTATCCTTCGATCAGCACCGTTTTGTTGATCAATACTTTACACTATGCCTGTCAGCACAGCTACGACGGAGAGGTCATTCTCTGCTCTCCGTCGCCTTAAAACGTACTTGATGACAACAATGCTGCAGGACCGCCTGACTTCTTTAGCCGTACTGCATGTGACAGAGACATTGACATCGACAGAGTCATGCGCTCATTTACTTTAGGACAACCTCGTCATATTGACTTTGGCTACGGACATTAAATTCAAACATAAAAAAAAATAACGCAAACTACTACATGTATGTGTTTTTATTTCTACAACAGGAACTCATTACTTTCATCATTTTGAATTATTTTGTATTGCCAAATTTGTATTACAAATATACAAAATAACACTTCAAACAAGTGGACAATATGGAAATATGTACAGATTGCGAATTAAAAGGTGCATGCAATAATGTGTTCCTATTTTTGTTTCAATATTTTTTCAGTTGTACTTTGTGACATCTCCGTTAATCAGCAAAGCTTTTTAAAATGCAAATATTTAGTATCCATCAGAACAAACATTGATGAATCGCTAAAAATAAAATTTTAATAACCAAGGTAGACGGTATATATAAAACTGAATTTATATGAACAAGTCGCAGGTTCTAGGAATCATTTTTTAAACAGGTGTTGTACCTCATATTTCCTTTGTTCATATATATTAACTTCCTGAAGTGTTCTCTCAACCGATGCATGTTTTCTACATATAAAACGTGATGGTAAAAAAAGGAGCGATTTAACAACAGGAATTACCCTCTCTAATTGCTAGAAAGGCTGGGCTTCCGGGGGCTCCGCCCCCTGGTCCCCCTACCAGGGCCAGCTCTGGACCCGCTAGGGGCCTTAAGCAGCACCCAAGACCCCTCGCCGAAGTTCTTTGATTGCACATAGTTTTACTTCCAGCTACACCCCTGTATATGTAAGGGGAAATTTCAAAAATGTGACCATTGATTTGGCAATACATTCAAATTCTGCACCAAATATTCCGTTTGCGGTGCATTTCAGTTGCGCGGAAAAAATCTTACATTTACGTGAAGAACTTAACACATGACAATTGCGCGAATTTTTTTTAAAGTAGAAAAAAAAGTAAAAGTAATCTTTATTTAAAGTTGGAAGACATATATACAAATAAACAGGCAAACATGAGCTCTGTAGAGCTCTTAAACCGACTGATGTTATTAAAAACAAATAACAATGACACACAGAATACACCATGCATACATATAAAAACAGTCATAGACATACACCAGTAAACACACATCCACATAAATAAACAAAAGCAGCACTGAGCAGGCGACTGATAAAAATAAATAGCACAAGTTTAAACATTAAAAACCTCATAAAAAGCAAGGCTGAACACAAAACAAACGGGTGGCAAGAAGAGAATCAACCATGAATGCAGTGAGGAGTACTATGATCTACATGAGCTACAGGAACAATTTTCAGAGAAACACCATGTAGAAATAACATTTTTGAAGTTACCAAAAGTTGAAAGACTCCAGTGCCTTCTTCCAGTCTTCGATAACACGCACTAATGTAGATTAGCAGCCATAGCCTGCTCTAAATGCTGCAAGAAAAGGATTGAAAGAGGTTTTAAACGATGATCCGAAAGTTGAGTTTCTATGGCTGTCTCGAAAATTTTTGAAATTGACGGGAGGACACTTACAGGCATATAATTGCCTTTTTCAAGAACACTATTTTTCTTATGAATAGGTGCCACTTTATGGACGGTTTTGAGAGAGTCTGGAAAAGTTGGTGGACAGCGAAAGATTAACAAGATCCGTTATTGGTTTGACAATCATAGGCTTAGAATGACGGAGAAGTTTTGGCGATATACCATCTATTCCCGTAGCCTTTTTTACATTGATTTTACTAATGCGTTTTGATACAAAGTCTTCAGTTATTGGTTGCAAATCATTCATTGATTCATACTCATATATACTTGTTGTTTATTTCTATAATGTTGGGATGATTTTCATCTACTTTTGTATTACTATCACCAATATTCTTGGCTACATTAACGAAAAAATTGTTAAAGGTCTCACAAATTTTTTGCTCATCAGTTTCAATTATATTTTGTTCTTGTAAAATAATATCTTTCTGATTTGTAGAACACTTGTTAGTTAGAAAAGAATTAACAGTGGGCCAAAAATCTTTTGCCTTAGGGCCACCAGTTCATCTTTCTATAAAGTAATTGTTTATGGATCATTTTTTAAGTTTGGCTACTAGATTTCTTTGGGTTCTATATGCCTCCCGGTTAATCTTGTGAGTTTATTTGTTTTTAAATCTATTGTAAAGCATCCTTTTCTTATACACTGCAGATTTTAATTGTTTATTCATATATGGTGTTTGTTGTGGTAAGATCTTCCTTTGTTTAACAGGTGCATGTTTGTTTGCAACTTCAATAAATTTTACCTTTCTTTAAAGTATATTTCGTATTTTCATAATATTTTATGGTTTTTATAAGCACTGTTGCTGCAACTTCTTTTTTACCTCTCTTGTCAACCAGAAATGACTTAATCTCTCACCCCTGCCCACCACAGGGAAGGGGAGGGGTAGTATTTGGATAGTTTTATTGCATCACTGTATTCACACATATAAAATAAAAGAACCGCCTAGCGCATGAATGCGCGACGTATCCCCCCGCACTTGCATACTATTTAGTTTTATATATTTATAGAAAGCAGCCTTCCAGTCTTAATGTATAACATACTTACAAGCCACATGCAAAGATTATTCAAATCTATCCATGTTTACTAAAGTTATCACATAAACAAGATACAATTCACAAAATTGGTGATTTTTCAACCAAAAACTAACATTTTCCCCCAAAACACTTGCTTCAAATATTTCCATGTTAGAACCAATCCAAGATAATAATAATTACAAGCTACTTGCAAAATATTATTCAAATCTATCCATGTTTACTAAAGTTATTGTGTAAACAAGACACGATTCTCAAAATTGGTGAATTTTCAACCAAAAACTAAGATTTTCCTTCAAAACCCTTGCTTCAAATATTTCCATGTTAGAACTCATTCAAGATAATAAAAATTACAAGCCACATGCAAAAAATTATTCAACTCTATCCATGTTTACTCAAGTTATCGCGTAAACAAGACTCAATTCTCAAAATTGTTGATTTTTCAACCAAATATTAAGATTTTTCCCCAAAACCCTTGCTTCAAATATTTCCATGTAAGAACCCATCCAAGATAATGACATTTACAAGCCATACGCACCAAATTATTCAAATTTATCCATGCTTACTAAAGTTATCGCGTAAACAAGACACAATTCTCAAAATTGGTGATTTTTCAACCAAAAACCATGATTTCTCCCAAAACCCTTGCTTCAAATATTTCCATGTTAGAACCCATCCAAGATAATGATAATTACAAGCCACATGCAAAAAATTATTCAAATCTATCCATGTTTACTCAAGTTATCGCGTAAACAAGAAAGTGTGACGGATGGACAGACAAACAGACGACCGCTATTACTATATCCCCTCACCGCTATCGCGGGGGGATAATAATATGCTTCATCAACACATTTTGACCCCCTACCCATGGTATTTTGACCCCCCCCCTTTACCCATGGCACTTTGACCCCCTACCCATGGTATATCGTACCCACTATCCATGGTATTTTGACCTCTCTACCCACGGTATTTTGACCCCCTATCCATGATATTTTGACCCTCCTACCCATGGTATTTTGATACCCCTACCCATGGTATTTTGACCCCCCCCCATCCATGGTATTTTGACCCTCCAACCTGTGGTATTTTGACCCCCCTACCCATGGCATATGAATCCCCCTACCCATGGTATTTTGACTCCCACCTATCCATGGTATTTTGACCCCC
>MJUT01057482.1:937644-972201 GCA_002080005.1 Gigantidas platifrons
CATACCCATGGCATATCGATCCCCCCTACCCATGGTATTTCGACCCCCATACCCATGGTATTTTGACCCCCGTACCCATGGTATTTTGACCCTCCTACCCATGGTATATCAAACCCTCTCTTATGGTGTTATGAACCCCTCTCGTTTGGTAGAAATGAGGGGTGTCAATTTACCATGAGGGGGTTCAAAATACAATGACAAAAAATCTACCCCAGGGTCAATATATCATATGAAAATTGACCCCAGGGTCAATATACCATGGAGGTCAAAATACCATGACACCGGTATATCATTTTTAGAAATTCTCAACCACATAATTATATCAGGAAACTTACCGGTATATAATTAAAAGGCTCAGTGGGCTGGGCCTGTGTCACTCACCTTTTATTCTGTTTTGAGGAAACTTTATACAGAACCTTCCATATGTGCTTCCTACCAAATTTCGGTTCATTTGGCTACTCAGTTTCAGCCTGTGGTGGCCACGATTGTAAACGGATATGGATGAAATGAGCAATCTTTATACAGGACCTTCCATTGATGCTTCCTATTAAGTTTCGGTTCATTTGGCCGAACTGTTTCAGAGGAGATTTTTAGAAATCGACCAATCAGAAACAAGAATTACATGTGGAGGCCATGCTTGTTAACGAATCGGGAAGAAATGAGCAGTCTTTATAGAAGACTTTCTGTAGATGCTTCCTACCAACTTTCGGTTTATTTGGCTAAGTGGTTTCAGAGGAAAACACTTTTAGAAATCAGTGAATCAGAAACAAGAATTGCCTGTGACAGTCATGTTTGTTAACGTATCTGGACGAAATAAGCAAATTTTATAGAGGACCTTCCATAGATGCTTCCTACCAAGTTTCAGTTCATTTGGCCAAGCGGTTTCTGAGGAGAAGATTTTTTAGAAATCAACCAATCAGAAACAAGAATTGCCTGTGTGCAATCTTTATAGACGACCTTCCATAGAGGCTTCCTATCCAGTTTCAGATAAGATTAAAATGTGAAAAGCTAAGTGATGACAAAAGCCCACATTGTCTTTGGCAAGGTGAGCTAAAAAGGAAAATGGAAAAAAAACTTCACTCTCTGTAATGTCTGCCATTTTAAATGGAGGGCGGGGCTGTCAGACACAAATTTGAAAGGAGATCATCCCAGCTGAATTTGATGCAGCAGTTTTAGAGGAGAAGATATAAATGTGATATTTTATAAAGATATGGCTAATTTGCATAATTGATAAAAATCGGCTGAAAGAAATATTTCACAAAAAATATAGGGATATGTTAAAATACTTCTTGCTATGTAGCTGCAGTTATAATTTCAACTCACTTTGACTTATAATAAAGAAACCATAGATTGGCTTCAGAAAATATCAAAATGTGATATTTTAGCAAAATATGCATTATTTGCACAATCTAAAAATCAGCTAAAAGAAAAAAACAGAATTTATATGTTAACAGCAGTAGACAATTAAAGAAATTTCTATTTTAAGTAAGATCAGTCATCATGAATCTGATGTTCAATTGTAACCCATTAAAGTAGGACTTCAATAAAACAAGAATTGCCTATGATGACCATATTTGTTAACACATCGGGAAGAAATGAGTATTATTGGTAGAGAATCTTCCATAGATACTTCCTACCAAGCTTTGGTTCATTTGGCCAAGCGGTTTCAGAGAAGAAGATTCAAATGTGAAAAGTTAACAGACGACCAAAAAGCTCACTTGGCCTTTGGCCAGGTGAACTAGAAATGCAAAACAATTATTCTTGCTCACTTCCTACCAAGCTTTGGTTCATTTAACCAAGTAGTTCCAGAGAAGAATTCAACCAGAAACAAGGTCTTGAAGGACTGTCTATAATGGTAGCCATGCTAGTTGTCAATGGGCACAAAATGAAAAGGATTTGTAGAGAACATCTAAGTAATAAATCATACAAAGTAACAATTCATTGGGCCTTGTACTTTCAGAGAAATAAAATAAAAATTATACCAGCCAATCAGAAACAAGAATTTCCTATGGTTGCCATGTATGTTTTCCAATCTGGACCAAATGATGCAACTTTAGACAGAACATGCCATAGCTGCTTCCTTAATCAAATTTCATTTAATTTGGCCAAATTGTTTAAGAGAAGATTTTTCTAATTGGTCAATCACAAACAAGAACCACCTATGGTAACCATATTAGTTGTACAGGACCTCCCATACATCATTCCGACAAAGTAACAATTCATTGTGCCTCCTAGCTTCAGAGAAGATATTTAAAATTTCAGCCATTCAGAAACACAAATTGCCCATGGCAACCATCTTTTTTGTCCAACTGGGATGAAATGAGAATATCTTTAAAGGACCTTCTATAGATTCTTCCTGTAAAATTTCACATTATTTGGCAAGCTGTTTCAGAAAAGATTTTTAGAAATAGACCAACCAGAAAACAAGAATTCCTTTGGCTGCCATGCTTGTTAACTAAATGAATATAGAGGACCTTCCATGGATGCTTCCTATCAACATGTCTACCCATGGACTGTTTTTTCAGTGAACTAGCACTATAAAAATTCAACTCAGCATGTTGGTCTAATACAAAGCGGACCT
The DNA here is from genome assembly GCA_002080005.1 of Gigantidas platifrons. NCBI lineage: Eukaryota > Metazoa > Mollusca > Bivalvia > Mytilida > Modiolidae > Gigantidas > Gigantidas platifrons. Next base: position 940,226 of record MJUT01057482.1, read on the forward strand.
CATCATTGTTTCATCAAAGTGTAACTTGTTCTCGCCATGAAATAGATGAAGAATTGCTGACTTGGATTTTTAAATTAATTTTTCTCAAAATCAGCCAGATGTGCAAATTTTGAGCAAAAATCGACAAAACACATTATTTTCATCAAAACCTGCAACATATGTGATAGTTTCATTGTGATGGAACTACTGTTCAAATATTAGCTCATTTGGTAGAAACATGTGGCTTTATTGGTTTTACCTTCATGATCTATTAAAAGTAACAAGCAGCCATGTTGAATGACAGGCTGTGTCATCAGATAAAGTTTTAAAAGTAGACACCCTAAGAATGTTTCAGGTCAACTTTGGATGACACTGACAGAGCGGTTTCAGAAGAGATTTTTAAAATAGTCTTAGTTGGATGGACGATGACAAACACCAAGTGTTGACAATAGCTCACTTGATCCTTTGAGTCTGGTGAGATAATAGGCTTCATTTATCAGATAAATATTACTTTACTGGACTAAAAATATTCTAGTACAGTGGTGAATATCTAATACTGGACTGAAAGTTTAGTTTTATGCAAATTTATTAACAGTCATCACATTTTAATGCTCATGTATCTGTATAATGAAGTAGTTTCTCATGACGAATGTATCACAAAAGTTATATCTTAAAACTCTTCAAAATATGTATATCAAATCAAATTATGTTAAAACATTTATGGATACATCAAGAACATAATATACATACATATATTAACAATTCATAAATTAACAATAGGCTCAGCTGAACCTGTATCACTTACCTGGTTATTCATAAAATTAACATTTAATCATTTCTAGATTTTGAGAAAAATCATTGACCCATTAAAATGACATGTTTGGCCCTCATACCTCTTAAATGACAAAAGCTTCAACAAATCTGTGGGGAACCTACCAGCAAAGAATTTTTCAAAGGACTTCCATTGAAAAAATTGCAAGCAAATCAGACCTATGGATTCATTTGATCCAATTTATCTCAGAAACCAAGAGCTAGGTCAAATCTTGTTGACAAACAGGCAGGAAATTTCACAGGGAATCTAAGAGTAAAAAACCCTCAAAATCGGAATGAAATAAAAAAAATTAAGTTCGAAGTTGATTATTTTTTTACTGTTTGAAATGTCTGCTAATAGTAATGGCAGCCATCTTGGATCAAAGATAATTTCAGCTCAAGTTTCTAAGGAGAAGATCTTAGGTGATTTTTTTCTCTCAAAATGTTATATCAGTATAAATCATTTGAAAGAAAAATTTCACTGAAAAATCCAAAATATATGTTAATCTACTTCTTGTTATGTAGCTGCTGTTAAAATTTGAGCTCATTTTGACTTATAATAAAGCAACAACAGACAATTAAAGAAATTTCTATTTTAAGCCAAATTTGGTTTAGCAGATTCAGAGGACAAGATTTAAATGTGATTTCAAAACATGCCTATTTGCATAATCGTTATAATCTGTTCAACGAAATATTTACCAATAAAACCCTGAATGTGTTACTTGTTGCCATATGCATATAGCTGCTGTTTACATTTGAGCTCATTTTGACTTGTAATAAAGCAGCAACAGATAATAAAAGAAATTTTAAGTAACAGCAACCATCAGACTGTCGGACACAATTTTGATAGGGTGCCACATAAGGAGCATCCAACAAAATTTGGTTTAATTTGGTTCAGTGGTTTTAGAGAAGAATATTTAAATGCTTAAGATTATGACAGACACCAAGTGATGGCAAGGCTTTGGTCACGTGAGCTAAAAAGAGTTATCATGTTGGGTATTGTTCCATTTGGCTCCCTTTAACCCCTTTTATCTCTAAAACTGCTAGGTCAAATTTGTTTGAAAAATGCAGACAACAAATTTGATAAAGAATCTAAAGATAAAATCATCAAAATGGTACTTAAAATAAAAATTCAAAATTTAGGGTTTTGGCACCATTTTTGACTCTCTTATATTTTGGAAATTATCTTTTCAATGAAAACTAGAACTGTCCGCATAGCGGGACTAATACCCCCCGCTTCACTCTGACTGTGTCCAAGATTATTGAAAACTAAGTCTACACGGAAAATATATTATTTGTCAAATCATAATGTTTAACACATTCAACAAAAATAAAAACGTCGTAGCATAAAAACTGTAAGAGGAGTTGCACGGACAAACCATGTACCCTTTCAGCCAAATTCACAAATAAAAAAAAATAACTAAGTTCAACAATCTATATTTTTGGTAAAAATGCACAAAAATCAAAATCCTTACCACATGCACATCTTTGATATATGTACAAATGATCCGCAAAATAAAAACTTCCTGGCGTAAAAACTTTAGGAGGAGTTGCACGGACAAACCATGTACCCTTTTTGTCAAATTCATAAAAAAATGATAAAAGTTCAACAATCTATATTTTTGGTAAAAATGCACAAAAATCAAAATCCTTACCACATGCACATCTTTGATATATGTACAAATGATCTGCAAAATAAAAACTTCCTAGCAGAAAAACTGTAGGAGGAGTTGCACGGACAAACCATGTACCCTCTATGCGGACAGACAGACAGATAGGGTGAAACCTATATACCCCCCCAAACTTTGTTTGCGGGGGTATAAAAATGTTACATTTTATGAACGAGGAGGACGATCACCCAAGTGATGACAATACCTCATCTGACCAGGTGAGCTAAAAATAACTGGACGTATATCTATACATCACAACTTATACCGGTACTCAAAATCACTTTCTTTACTTCATGATCAAGGGGACTAGAAAAATTTCCACATGAATATAACCTTAAATTACACATTACCATGTACTTGAGATTCTATCATTGCACCATGTGCCACTATATTTAACAAAAGAATATTATCTGACCGACATCATCAAATATGGTTCAAGCGAGAAAAAATATATAACTATTTCCCGTTTTCAGGGAATCATACATGGCAGAAATTTGCAATACATTTTTTATGTGATTACAATTTCAAGAATATTGGCATAACTTACAGATTTATTTGTTGCTGTTAATTTACTGACAATCAAGGATAAGTCAAGATTCTCCAAGTAAACAATTTGATACAATATACATAACTACATGTATATTGGAGAAATCAATAATATTGCATAATTTGTATAATGTTTCAATTCCAATAAACAACACTTCAACTCATTTCGAAATCATACATTTTCAATGTGACATGTGATTGTGTCTATATCTTGTTCATGTCAGAGATTGTGTTGACTCAAGTTCACCAGAATCTTTTAATATGTCAATACACAAACGTAACAGGTGACTAAATAACTATTATGTCTATAGTTATCTACTGTTCTATAAATAGACCATTGTCATGAATAATCCAGTCTTCTTGAATGAGTCTGTAGCCACATCATTCTAAAATATAAAAAAAAAACACAACTAGAAGTAAATGGCTCAGTGATTTTCCTACTCATTTGTATCTGGGGCCCGGGTCTCTTATAATTGGGAAAATTAGCACGTAAATGATGTGAATTGGGAAAAGATGGGAATAGCAATAAATTTATTAGTTTGTAATAGAATAGCGATCAATTAGCAATCTGTATAGAGGACCTTCCATAGATGCTTCCTACTAAGTTTCGGTTCATTTGGCCAAGCGGTTGCAGAGAAGATTTTTTAGAAATCGACCAATCAGAAACAAGAATTGCCTGTGGTGGCCATGTTTGTAAACGGACCAGCACAAAATGAGCAATCTTGATAGAGGACCTTTCATAGATGCTTCCTACTAAGTTTCAGTTCATTTGGTCAAGCGGTTTCAGAGGAGAAGATTTATAGAAATCGACCAATTAGAAAAAAAATTGCCTGTGGTGGCCATGTTTGTTAACGAATCAGGCCAAAATGAGCAATCGTTATAGAGGACCTGCCATAGATGCTTCCTACCAAGTTTCGGTTCATTTGGTCAAGCGGTGTCAGAGGAGAATAATCTTAAGAAATCAACCAATCAGAAACAAGAATTGCCTGTGGCAGCCATGTTTGTCCACAGATCGGACAAAATGAGCAATCTTTATAGAGGACCTTTCATAGATGTTTCCTACCAAGATTCGATTCATTTGGCCAAGCGGTTTCAGAGGAGAAGATTTAAAAAAATTGGCCAATCAGAACAAGAATTTCCTGTGGTAGTCATGTTTGTTAATGGATCGGGGTGAAATGTGCATTCTTTATAGAGGACCTTCCTACCAAGTTTCAGTTAATTTTGCTAAGAGGTTTCAGAGGAGAATATTAAATTGTGACAAGTCAACGGATGACAAGTGATGGCAAAAGGTCACATTGCCTTTGGTTGATTGATTGATTGATTTTTGGGGTTTAACGTCACTTTCAGCAATATTTCAGCTATATCATGGTGACCAGTTTTAGTGGTGGAAGAAGCCGGAGTACCCAGAGAACCACCGACCATGGGCAAGCAAATGGTAAACTTTATCACCTGCGGCTGCGTGTCGTGCAGTGATGTTTAGGTTGTCCTGTTTTTTCTCAACATAGATTTATGACAATGTAATATTTTCTTGACACAGACGTCTGTTTTTTGAATAGCATTGTTGTACGACTTTGATAAGTCTATATTCTGTCGTACTGAATATTAAATACCGGTAATATTATCATATACTTGCTCAAGATATGTTTAATTTTGCATATGTCATAAATTCGAAATGCAACAAGTCATATCTCCAGGGGGTGTAATAACCTGATCCGTATTACAAAAGAATAGTAAATATGAAATAATGCCATTTATAAATTTATAGAAACAAACGGAACAATTTCCAAGTATCTTGATTTTTGGTGATCTGTCAATCTGTTTGGAAGATGCTACTTTTCCGGAAGTCACGTTCATTTCGCACTTGCATTTGATAACATGTACAAAAGCATGCATGACAAAAGCTATGTCAAGAAGTTTTACATTATTAATGCGGTAAATATTTTTTTTTAATAGAAATTGACCTTCTATTTTATATCAAGATCCTACATGTATAAATGCAACAACGTTAATTCCTTTTAAAGGAAATAACCCTTAAGGAAAATGGCCATTCTACTTCATGTATCAATGCATGTGTTACCCATTTTTTTCAGTGGGTAACAGATCGACACCCATATACCAAATATCAAGTCAATATCTCAAAGCATAGCAAAAAAAAGTGGTGACAACTGTTTTATTTCGGAATTACGGAATAACGGACATGGGTAACACTATATATCCCGGCCACTTAGTGGCTGGGACATAAAAAAACCCATCAACAATGTGAAAATCAGACAAATGAAAGTGGTGATTCATTGATGGATGATTGCTTCATTAAATTACTAAAATAAGGATGAGGGAGATCATGAGGCTGTGAGCATACCAGTACATCTGGGGGGGGAGGGGGGTCAGTCAGTAAATGAGGTGGGTTAAAAGACATAGGATCCAGTAGAGGCACATTTTTAGAATGGCTGGTGACATTGCATGCAGTTTTTCTAGAAAAATTGGTGCCATTCATAGGCCAGGACAGCCATCTTCGATTTCACAAGACTCCAAAAAATAACATTTCTTCATAACCCACAGAAGAACATTTTGGTCAGTCCAGCGACTTTATATGAAGTAGTTTAAGAAAAATTATATCATGTCTAGGCCAATCAGAGGCTAGGAGGGCCATTTTTGATTTTGAATCGGTAATTTTTTTTTACCCTGATGACCCTAGAGGAACATTTCTCAATTGTCTGGCAACTTCACAAATAGCAGTTCTGGAGAAGAAGTAAAAAAATGTAGGACAAGCAGAGGCCTTGGCAGCCATCTTGGATAACTAATCACTTCAAAAATATACAACACTTCTCCATAATCATGATCCCTAGAAGTAAGCATGGTGACTGGGCATGAAGTGGTTCTGAAGAAGTTGAAAATGTTAAAAGTTTGCGACATAAAGACAGATGGATGCCAGACATTTCTCCATCTGAAAAGTTTAACTCTACCTCTGGCTCATGTGATTTAACAAAAAATATAGGACAAGCGGGATTTGGTATGGACAAGTCACTTTTTTCTGATAACATGTTCATGGACAGCAGAATATTTGAGTATTTCCACAATACTGAGAAGTCAATAATGTCAATGAGATGCCAAAGCAGACATCTTGCATTTCAAATTGTTCCAAAAACAAGTTAAATATGTTACAGCCAATCAGAAACCAGAACGATAGAATTGGTCCATAAAGTAACAACATTTCTGGAAAGTCTGGTGACTTTGCATACAGTAATTCACGAGAAGAAATCATTAATGTTACAGCCAATCAGGCTGGTCATCTTGGATTTGGAACTGCTCCACATCTATAAGGAGACATTTTAAGTCATTCTGGTTACTTGGCTTGTAGCACAGTTCTGGAAAACGTTTCTCAACCAATCAGAGGCCAGGATGGCCATCTTGGAATTCGACTTGCTACAACATATAAAAATGCTTCTTAAAATCCTATAGAGGGAAACTTCTGGTAATTTGATAACTTCACTGTTAAGAAGTCAAAATTGTCTCTGTCTATCAACCATGAGAGGCACCTTACTTAAGTTATTATTACCCGTTAAGATTTCCTGGTTCTGAAGCTACCTTAGCTTTCAGTGTTGTCTGAAATGATGTCATGGTATCGATCAGCTGTTGACGTTCCTTTCCCTAGAAAATAACAATTAGGCCATAATTAAAAAAAAAATGATTGACCGAAAGTGACCAATTGGAAATAAAAAATGTGCTGACCCAAATTATCTTTTGGGGCAAAATAAAAACTTTTTTTAATTTCCAGATATTTTCCAGTTCCTATGCGATAATTAATCTCGATCAGGGCAAGGTGTACAACATGATGTGATAAAGTCAGTGACTTGCGACAGGTCAGTGATTTTCTCTGGGTCCTCCGGTTTCCTCCACCAATAAAAACTGACCGTCACGGTATAGCTGAAATATTGTTGAAGTGGCATTAAACACCATCAAACAAACAAACATCAATAAATTTATTCCAATGCAATATCCTTTTTTTTATCATATACTTACTCACTCAAGATATGCTTAATTTTATATATGTTATAAATTCGAAATGTAACAAGTCATATCTCCAGGGGGTGTATTAACCTGTTCCGTATTACATGGAGGGGGGGAGGAGGAGGAGGAGTGTAATAATGTATGTCGCATTACATGGGGGGTGTACCGTTTTTAGGTACGTATAGCATGCGGTCTTATGCTTTAAAATGATAATTTGTAGGTGGGGTGCGTTTTATGCATAAGAGCTAGTAACAGACACTTTTTTTCAGGTCACGCAGAGAGTTGCCGGTAGCATAGCTTCGAATTCGGGGACGGCAATATTCCCAATTATCGGTGAATTATTGTTCAAATAACATTAATTGTGTTCCTTATATATGTGTTATTTAAAATAAAATTGAAAAAAAAATATATTTATTGCTTTTTCATTGCCTTTTTGAAAGGTATGTAAATATTCTCGATGTTTGTCAATAATAATCCTTGTACATTGGTATTGTTGTTCGGAATTAATTGTCCATACGAATGCAGGAATCACTGTCAAATGTTTGCTATCAGAGGTGTGATATTTAACTTTTTTTCAATCTATTTTTTTCCTGGGGTGAAATTACCTGTGTTTGGGTATTGAACCTTTGTTTGAATTATCGATTTTTACAGCACTTCAGCACTTGACAAGGTCAAGGACAGTATATTGTATAACAAGGTGTGAAAAAACAATTGAACTTACTGGGACACCTGTCAATATTATACATGTATAATATAATGTAGCAGTGGCACAATATAAGTACACTTCAAAAGAAATTATAATCTCTTTGATCAGGTCTTAATTAATGTTATTACTTTTGTATTGTTTTCACTTTATTTGAATCGATCGTATTTACTTCCTATTTTAAGCTTGACCCAAGCTTGCCTATCTTTGATCACATGAACGGTTCATTATTTGATGAATTAATACTGATTAAAGATTAAACATATCTACATATTTATTATTTAAAACAACCATAATTCACGTAAAGAACGACAAAAAAATCAACTGCTCCATCCGTATCATTTCCATTGCTGTTTTGAACTTGTTTTCAAATTAAACATTACTGATAAACTTCCTGCATTCACAAAACAGCTAATTTTCGCTTGCAAAATGTAGAATAATCGGTTTAAACTCTTTTAACAAAACTAATTTAACATTTCCCTGTCTAAAATTTATTAAAAATACATGGATTAACAAATACGTGATCTGTGGTAAGCAGTATTTTGTCGTTTGAACGAGGATTTCTGCCGTGAATTTTTTACTGAATTTCCTGCGTTCTATAGAAAGGAACTAGAATTTTCCCAGATTTTTTGGGGAGGAAAGGGGGTGCGTTCTATGCACCAGAGCGCTTAATAGACACAAAAAGACGGTAGATTTTTCAAAATGGCAACGAAAATTTTGAATGAGATAAGGTATTTAGGTTTTCAATTGTAATTATAGTCTTTTTTTGGGGGGGGGGGGGATTTTTTCCCTTTAGAATTCACGTTTTTTTTTGTAAGATCAGTTTTCTTTATTAATGTATGGTTGTTTAACTTCTGTCTGTCGTCTGCTACTGTCAAAATGGATAATGGAGATAACATGGAAAATGCTCGTTATACATCCACATGCCTCGGGCCATTATGACTAACCTTGGACATATAACTGGTCCATTATGAAAACACCCATTTATTAATACTTTTATTAACCAGTAAATTTCAATTTTAGGGAATCTTCATTCTTTTTGAAGAAGGCCATAATGTACCAGTCTATTGTGGCCTTCTGTCGGTCCATCATGGCCATAATGGACCGGTAAAAGCCATAATAGACCGGCAAAGCATTTTGGAGCAAAATAATGTTCTTGCTCTATAAATACAAACCAGTCTGTAGTATTCATAATATAACCAACTGGTTAATAATATATGATATATATGAACTCTGACAATTAATTAAAAAAATTTTGGTCCATTATTAAAAGAGTTACCCATTAGGTCTCTATGTTAATTATATTTTCTGAAGTGTAAGACTTTGCATGGAGTGAGTACAAATAGTGTAAGAGCCCTACCATCAAAGCAAAATAACAGACATGAGCTTTCAATGTATATTTCATTGTACCATGTGACATAGAACATTTAAATATCAAAAGGCTACTCATTAACTGACCATTAAGGTGATAGTCAATTGTTATAGATGTCCTTTAATATTTAAATGTCCTATGTTACATGGTACAGTCACTCCATCCAGATTTCTACATTTTAGAAAATATAATTAACATAGAAACATAATGGGTAACTTTTTTAATAATAGACCAAATTTGCTTAAATTAATTGTCCGAGTTTGTATATATCATATATTAATAAACATCTAGAAAAAAAATTGTTGATTTGAAAACTGGATTTTTAATAATTTTTTTCTGAAGATTTATAGAAATCAAATGGACTATACCTTTTACTTGTTTACAAATAAAAACAATTTAAAATAAAAAATCTGTATACACATACAGTATAAGGAATAAGTAACTAAAGTAAGCACAGATATTTTCATATATTCAGTTACATCCACTGGAAACTAGGCACTGTATGTATGCTGACTGACATAAATTTACTCAAAGTCGCATGAAGACTCCCTGTCTAATTCGACTGCTTACTAAATTGCCCTCAAACGTCATTATAGACATGTTTGATATTACAAAAAAATGCATTCCTAACAAAATTAGTATTTTTTTATAGGTCAGATGGATCAGGACAAGACCTGATTAAATTTAATTATTGCTGGAATTATTGTATGACATATACACATTCAGCATCTCTAGAACCTTTTTGCGTACCCATTTACGTTCACGAGTTAAAAATTATAAGTACATGTAGGTAGTTCATTCCCGTTTAGAAAATGTGGGAGTTTATCAGCAGCATTAAACCTGCACAAAAGAAGGAAATAGAAGAAGATAAAATTTCAAATTGCCACAAGTATTTAAAAAGCCTGTATTACCTGAATAAATGGATTTTTAAAATGAACACTTCTTGTCCAAATGTTTTCATTTTTCTTTAAAATCAACTGAAAAATACTGGGTCTCTAAAATTATTGCTGGGCTCCTAGAAATTAAAAGTCCGTAGCCCAGTTGGACCCTGATAAAAAAATATTTAAGATTCATCTCTGAAACTGGTCATGAAATTTACTAGTAACAAAAACTTCAGGCAAGTAGTTTTCCACTTTCTGACAAGTAAAATTTAACTGTTACTTGTTCGATGGGACAAATTGGTTCAAAAGTTAATGTTGATTCCTGTAAAGTTTCTGGGAAGACAATTTTAATATAACTTTTTTTTTCTCTCAAAAAATGCATAATCAGTATAAATCTCCTGAAAGACAAATTTTACAGTAAAACCTGGCAGAAATGTTGATCTTACTAAATAAAGCAGTAATAAGACACTCTAGAAATTTCTAGCTCCCAGAATCAATTTCAGAAGGGGATCACCCAAAGACTATCATATAACAATTTGGTTTAATTTAATTCAGCAAAATCAGACGAGGAGATTTAAATGTGTAAATTTACGATGTTTGACGTATATACGGGCAACGGATGACACAAGAGATAACAAAAGCTCACATTGCCTTTGGCCAGGTGAGCCAAATATTGCCTATTACTGCTCATGTTAAACTTTGGACCCTTCTGATGTCTTCTATTGTACCAGGATGAATATCCATTTGAAAAGGATACCTAACACCATTCAAAATTACATTTCCATTTCTTGCTCTTAAAAAATTAATTCTAATGCAACTCCATGGACACTAGTGTATTTATTTGTGCAAGCTTGAATTTGTGTGTCAAAACAATAATTTGTGCCATTTATACTTGTATTTTGATCACTGGTTCTTCAGAATAAAAAACTTTACCTTTACCTATCAAACATTACCTTTTATTATAATAGTCATTGAATTTAATGCAATTTCAAAGTCCAACGGCTGTAAGTTGGCCAAACATCATTGGACCAGAACGAAATGTAAACTTAACACGGTCAAAAATCATTGGACCGGAACGAAACGTAAACTTAACCTGTAACTCATCATTATACACTCATATACCAAAAATCAAGTCAATATCTCCAAGCATAGCGAAAAAAGTGGTGACAACTAGATATTTGGCCAAATTTCAAAGTCCAAGGGCCATAACTCGACCAAAGATTATTGGACCGGAACGAAATGTAAACTTGATCTGTAACTTATCATTATACACCCACATACCAAATATCTCAAAGCATAGCGAAAAAAAGTGGCGACAACTGTTTTATTTCGGAATTATGGACATGGTCGGGTAACACTATATGTCCCAGCCACTTAGTGGCGGGGACATAAAAATTCCCCATGTAATCATTGGGATCCCCATTGCTCAAACATCATAGACCTGTGACCTTTGTACAAATTAAAAACTACATATCATAAACATTTTTCATTTTTTATTTCCTTGTACATTTTCATCCTTATTTCTTTATAATTAATTAAAAAATTTATTCTAATGCAGCATAAATTATGTAAAACTTTGGACCCAAAGGCACTGACCCTGGGGTCCTCATTTATGCAAGCTTGAATCTGTGAATTGAAATGATGATTCATGTCACTAATACATTTTGTACTTGAATTCAATTACTGATTCTTAAGAAAACAACTTATTCAACCTTATTTTGTACTAATCTGAATCTCCTGTTCCCAAGAACCATCCCGGCTACAGTTGGTTCCACTTGTCTGTGTAGTTTCAAAGGAGAATGTACAAGGAACGAATGGAAAGATGAAAAGTGATGACAATGTCGCAAAAGTTCTTTCAGGTCAGGTGAGATAAAAGGGATTATTAAAAAAAAAATCCAGAAGAATTCTTCTACTAGAACAAATGCTAAAACAGACGGATGATGACAGTTCCACAACATAATGACCGCATAAAAAATGGGTGCACATTTGAACTGTCAATACAAACCTTTCCAGTACTAAGTTTGTTGATGGCTGTCAGAATCTGTGAACGAGACTGCATATTTGATATACCCAATTCTTTAAGATCTTGATCTGTCAATGTTAAGAATGCTTCCATGTCAACCTGTCAACAATTATTACAAAGATAATATTATGACTACAATTTAAGGTTGGCAGACAATGTCTAATTTCAATGATTCTGTTTTCATCGGCCACATATTTTTGGTATGTATATATATTTCCTACACAGCTCTCTAGAAGTTGAAGTTTGGTTTACTTGTACAAATAATATTTTAGAAACAGGTACATGCACTCTCTTTTCTAATAAATATATTGATTCAGGTAAACTAGAGGCTCAGTGGGCTGAGCCTGTGTCGCACACCTTTTTTTCTGCTTTGAGGAAACTTAATACAGAACCTTCCATACATGTAGATGCTTCCTACCAAGTTTCGATTCATATGGCTAAGCAGTTTCAAAGGAGAAGATTTTTAAGAAATTGACCAATCAGAAACAAGAATTGCATGTGGTCGCCATGTTTGATAACTGATTGGGACGAAATGAGCAATCTTCATATAGGACCTTCAATAGATGCTTCCTACAAAGTTTCGGTGGTAGCCATGTTTCTTAACCGATCGGGACGAATTGAGCAATCTTAATAGAGGACATTCCATAGATGATTCCTACCAAACTGCGGTGGTAGCCATGTTTGTTAACGATCGGCACGAAATGAGCAATCTTCATAGAGGACATTCCATAGATGCTTCCTACCAAGTTTCAGTTCATTTGGCCAATCGGTTTCAGAGGAGAAGATTTTTAAAATCGGCCAATCAGAAACAAGAATTGCCTGTGGTGGCCATGTTTGGTAATGGATCATAACAAATTGTGCATTCTTTAGAGAGGACCTGCCATAGATGCTTCCTACCAAGTTTCAGTTCATTTGGCCGAGGGTTTTCAGAGGAGAAGATTAAAATGTGAAAAGTAAACGGATGACAGACGACGGACACCAAGTGATGGCAAAAGCTCATATTGCCTTTGGCAAAATTTGTTATAAAGAATATTAAAATGTGAATACCTACTTGCAATGTATAGAATAAACATGTTACACTATATCAGCATTAGTTAATTTTTAAGGGAGATAATGGCAAGAGTTATCTTTCTTTTAACAGTTTAAGCAAGAGTTATCTTTCTTTTAACAGAGGAGAAGATTTTTTAGAAATCAACCAATCAGAAATAAGAATTGCCTGTGGTGGCCATGTTTGTTAATGGATCGGGACAAAATGCGCAATCTTTAGAGAGGACCTTCCACAGATGGTTCCTACCAAGTTTCGGTTCATTTGACCAAGCGGTTTCAGAGCAGAAGATTTTTTAAAATCTGCCAATCAGAAACAAGAGTCGCCTGTGGTGGCCATGTTTATTAATGGATCGGGACGAAATGAGCAATCTTTATAGAGGACCTTCCATAGATGCTTTCTACCAAGTCTCAGTTCATTTGGCTTCAGAGGAGAAGATTAAAATGTGAAAAGTTAACGGATGACAGATGACGGACGACAAGTGATGGCAAAAGCTCACATAGCCTTTGACAAGGTGAGCTAAAAAGAGGGAATCTTCATTAATTTATTCTTAAAAAGATTCCACATTAAAGGTTTCTAATTGCAGTCGTTTTTCCTAATGTCTTTGTTATTTGTTAAATTTCCATTAACAACCCACTGCCATTTCAACAATTTTTAATAATATTTAAAAATACTTTGTTTCTTATAAAAACTCATGTAAAATTCAATTTCTGTATTTGATCCTAAGATATCATTACATAAGATTAAAAAAAAACTTACCTCCTGTTCTTCAAAAATTGGTTGGTACTTCTCTAAAGATAATTTTTTCAGTATTCCTGATAGCTCTGTAAAATAACCGACAAATATTTATTGCCAAGGCAATAATAAAAGCTAGATAACATGGTGGACATTTCAAAAGCATTAGATTTTGAATACCACTTTCAATAATTGTTCAGGTCTGATAAAGGAGTGAGTGTTGATTGACACCAACTTAGCAATTTTTAAGCTATATCATGGCCAGAACAAGTTAATTTTCAATAAAATGATGATGAGGTCCCCTTTGTACTATACCAAGACGCTTCACTGAATATTTATATTGCCAGCTCACTGAAACAACAGTCTGCGGATAGACATGATGTCGCCCCACTCAGAGACATTATCCTGAATCCGAGCCAACCAGTCTTTGTTCTTTCTCCTTAATGCTGCCTGCTTAGCAGAAGCAACTTCATTCTCTTTGGTTTGACCCAATTGGGGCTCAAATCCAAGATCTGCCACACTCTAAAAGAGTATGCTAACCATGACAGAACTGATGTGGTTATATTTGATAAAGGTGAAAAATGAATATTCCTATATTGCAAGTAATTCTTGATAGCATGTCCAGGTTGTGAATTACAGATTGTGTTGTCTGCTGGTACATTACCAGCATACTGAATTCAATCTGCATTGTGTTAGGAACTGTCTTCAATATATAATGTTGAAGTCATAGGGATCAAAGTATTTTTAATGTTTTTTTAATTTCTGGCAACTTCGATGATCATCGGACACTCTGGTAATACATATGTACATTCTTCTGTTATATACATGTATATATATAGTTTTTGGTCTTTATGATTGATCGATGATAAACACATCGAAGTTGCCAGAAATTAAACTAGAGGCTCAGTGGGTTGAGCCTGTGTCGCTCACTTTTCATTCTGCTTTGAGGAAACTTAATACAGAACCTTCCATAGGTGCTTCCCACCAAATTTCGGTTCATTTTGTCAAAGCAGTTTCAGAGAAGAAGATTTTTAGAAATCAACCAATCTAAAACAAGAATTGCCTGTGGCAGCCATGTTTGTTAATGGATCAAAACGAAATGAGCAATCTCTATAGAGGACCTTCCATAGATGCTTCCACCAAGTTTCATATCATTTGGCCCAGCGGTTTCAGAGGAAAAGCTGTTTTAGAAATCGACCAATAAGAAACAAGAATTGCCTATGACGGCCATGTCTGTTAACAGATCAAAAGGGAATGAGAAATTCCCATAGAGGACCTTCCATAGATGCTTCCTACTATGTTTCGGTCAATTTGGCCCAGCTGTTTCTGAGTAGAAGATTTTTTAGAAATCGACCAATTAGATACAAAAATTGCCTGTGGTGGCCATGTTTGTTAATGGATCGGGACGAAATTAGCAATCTGTATAGAGGACTTTCAATAAATGCTTCCAACCAAGTTTCGGTTCATTTGGCAAAGCAGTTTCAGAGGAGAAGATTAGATATCGACCAATTAGAAACAAGAATTGCCTGTGGCAGCCATGCTTGTTAATGGATCAAAACGAAATGAGCAATCTCTATTGAGGACCTCCTATAGATGCATCCTACCAAGTGTCGATTCATTTGGCAAAGCGGTTTCAGAGCAGAAGATTTTTTTAGAAATTAACCAATAAGAAACAAGAATTGTCTGTGGTGGCCATGTTAGTTAACGCAATGGGACAACAACCAATAAGAAACAAGAATTGTCTGTGGTGGCCATGTTAGTTAACACAACGGGACAAAATTAGCAATCGTAACAGAGGATCTTCCATAGATGCTTCCTACCAAGTTTCGGTTCATTTGCCCAAACGGTTTCAGAGAAGAAGAATAAAACAAATCAGCCAATCAGAAACATGATAAGCCCGTCGTTAACATTCATACAATATTTGTAAAGACTTTCTATCCCATAACTCTGGAATGAAAAATCGAAATTTTACCAAAAAGTATACAGACCGTACGACTATCAATTCCAATAACTGTGCGAAGTTTGAAGTGAATTGGCCAAGGGGTCCTCAATTTACAGTGCGACATACGAAAAATCACCTACAATTTGATGAATAAAGTCCCATAACTCTGGAATGAAAAATTGAAATTTAACCAAAAAGTATACAGACCATAAGACTATCAATTCCAATAACTATGCAAAGTTTGAAGTGAATTGGCCAAGGGGTTCTCAATTTGCAGTGTGACATACGAAAAATCGCCTACAATTTGATGAATAAAGTCCCATAACTCTGGAATGAAAAATTGAAATTTCACCATGAAGTATACAGACCGTAAGACCATCAATGCCAATAATTCTGTGAAATTTGAAGTGAATTGGCCAAGGGGTTCTTAAGTTAGAGCGTGACATGTGAAACGGACGGACGGACAGTCGGACACTGGTATACCATAATACGTCCTGTCCTAAAGACGGGCGCATAAAAATCAGCCAATCAGAAACAAGAGTCGCCTGTGGCGGCCATGTTTGTTAACGGATAGGGACGAAATGAGCAATCTTTACAGAGGACCTTCCATAGATGCTTCCTACCAGGTTTCAGTTCATTTGGCCAAGAGGTTTCAGAGTAGAAGATTTTTTTAAATCGGCCCATCAGAAACGAGAATTGTCTGTGTTGGCCATGTTTGTTAATGGATTGGGACGAAATGAGCAATTTTTATACAGGACCTTCCATAGATGCTTCCTACCAAGTTTCAGTTCATTTGGCTGAGAGGTTTCAGAGGAGAAGATTAAAATGTGAAAAGTTAACGGACGACGGATGCCATGTGATGGCAAAAGCTCAAATTGCTTTGGCAAGGTGTTCTAAAAAAATAGAGTTACATGTATATATCTATTACAAATGCAGTTTTTTCAGTTTTTTAACAGTAATATTTCTTGGGTACCAGTACTTCATAATTCAATATTTTTCAAAAACCTGATTATTTATTATAAATAAAAGTAAAGGATTAAAACGGTATTTGCTATAGTAAGCAATTCAAAATATTTGAAATTCAAAAAAATTTCTTTGAACCTATCGTAGTGTATAATACACACCACCCCTATCCCCAAAAATCCCTTTAAGGGTAAATTTCTGCAGCTAATACAAAGCTTTTTACGGTACTCACCATCTTGTGTATCATGTTCTTCTAATGATCCTAACAAATGGTGGTTGTCATCAGGATACTATAAATAGAAGCTTACATTATGTCAATGTAACAAAATGAAAATATTAAATGTTCTCATTAGAATGTCTATGTTAACAATGCTGGTATTAGGTCTCATTAGAATGTCTATGTTAACAATGCTGGTATTAGGTCTCATTAGAATGTCTGTTAACAATGCTGGTATTAGGTCTCATTAGAATGTCTATGTTAACAATGCTGGTATTAGGTCTCATTAGAATGTCTATGTTAACAATGCTGGTATTAGGTGTCTGTGTTAGGGGTTATACTGTTTAACACCACTTTCAACAATATTTCATATATTGTGGCAGTCAATATTATTGGTGGAGGAAACCAGAATACCCTAAAAAAACCACTGACCTGCCGCAATTCACTAACAAAGTTTATCACATAATGTTATATGTGATACATCTCGCCTGAGTGGGATTTGAATTCACGACGTTAGTGGTGAGAGGTGTCTATTATTACATCTATCATTTAAGTTAAGATCAAAGGTACATCTTATAGTTATCACAAAAACTAGAGGCTTGCATGAACATGTATCCAACAACTTGTTCTTCTTCTATATTGATTTGATTTTGATTTCTGGTGTTTAACGCCACTTTCAACAATATTTCAGCTATATCATGGCGACCAGTTTTAGTGGTGGAAGAAGCCGGAGTATCCGGAGAGAACCACCGACCATGGCAAGCAACTGGTAAACTTTATGACTTGCGGCTGTGAGTCGAGTGCACCCTTTTTTGTAATTTACAAAGCCGGGGGCGAACCCATGCCGTATTGGTGATAGGCTTGTATGAGTTGCTAGGTAATCCATCTACCTAACTCATTGAGCCACCCGGGCCCTTCTTCTATATTGACCTATTACATATCATACCATATGATAAATTTGACCTCCAGAAACCATGCACCACGGGGCCTAAACTTGCTTATATTTACATTGTTGTCAGAAGATATGACCCAAAGCTGTATCAGATGAAGAAGACGTTTGGGCACTCAGGAATAGGTGTCAAAAATATTACTGTCGTGTCAAAATGTTTTACGGGTTTCATAAAAACATCAGCAAAACAAGACATTGTCGTAGTGAAAGCATGCAGCCATTAATTATTCAATGGTACAATCGATCATGCATTTAGAAGACCCCAAAATTTGATTAAAGATGAATTTAATAAGTCTGTATAGCCTATTCCTTACTGTTTTGCATTGAAAATCAAATAATATGCTCTATCACAAGGTAAATGGTCCATTTTGTATATACTTCCATGACAATTTGAATGAATGAATATATCCTTGGTTTTCTCTAAGGAGATTTAACATTGCATGGTCATCATTTTTGTTTCTAATGGAATGCCAAGTTATTTATCTCATTTTGTTAATTTTGAATTTATATTTTCTATAGAAATATATGAGTAAATATGAAAACAAAGTTCACGTACATCTGACAATTTGTTTTCATTTACCCTAAGATTTACATTAAGAAATATTACCAGGACATCTGACCAAATGCACGCAATTTTCACTACAGCATAATCAATCACCAAAATCTCCATGTTTATTCATCCGTGAGACATGCAAATAAACCCGGGGAATAAAACATGCACAATCAATAAGATTCAAATAAAGGATATGCCAGTGTGGAATTGTTTCACAAAGAATGATCTCTCAGATGCACTCCAGTTTGAGCAACAACACTGTACTTGGTGACACAAGAGTATAGGATGAAAAGCAACCATTAGATACTAGTAAACTAGTATGAAGGGATAAACTTTGAGTAACTCTTGATTGTGTTAGCAATGTGGCAGCTTTATTTGAGTTAAAATAACATATATATCAAGGTTTCAAACTGACAGCTTACAACAGCTAATTTAAGGTGACCGTACAGGACTCAATTTTGTCTACTAAAATGGTCACGAACAAATTTCGTTTTTGCCAACCAAAATTTAAATCTGGTGTAATTGGGGCTGGCAACTGGAAATTTCAGATAATTTTCAGTCACTGATTTGATTTTAGAGATCACCTTATTGGAAGTCTTTTTTGCCTTGAAAGTAAGGTGAAATTGATGTCATTTAAAGCATAAAATCGATATTGATCTTTATTAATGTGTCATGTGCACATGTGGTCATGATCGTATGGAAGTTGCAAGTTCGAATCAGGCTAAGGCGAGGATTACTCAATACAAACTCATGTGATAACGTCAATGATTTGCGGCAGGTCGGTGGCTTTCTACAGTTTCCTCCACCAACAAACCGACAGTCACGTTATAACTGATATATTGTTGAAAGTGGCATTAAACACATCCCCCCCCCATCCCACCCCAATTTTTTTTACTTTGGCCACTAGATTTTTGGAGTTGGTAAAAAAAAATCCCACTTTGAGGCCTGATGTATTGGCTAAAAATCAGCAAATTACAAATGTTACAGAAAAACTGGAATATATGTAACATACAACTTATTACCATATATACCTACTATTGTCATTTTACCTCGTAACATTAAAAAATGTAGAAGAAATTGTTATTCTAAGAAATGTTCTATTTTGATGGAGGGCAGAGATGTCAGACATGATCAACCAAGGACCCTTTTGTCAAGTTTGGTTAAAATTAGCCTCTGGTTTAAGAGATGTCCAAAAGTTTTTGTACAGGCAACTGATGCCAAGTAATGACAGCATCTCACCTGATTTTGGGTCAGGTAAGCTAAATATATCTTAGAATTTCCTGCAGAAACATGTAAGTGACTTTTGATGTGTGTACAAATGTATTACGATACCTTTCCTGGTGTGGGTGAAGGTGACGGTGTCAATGTTGATGTTGTACTTTCTTTAGATGATGTACTTCGGCCATGT
Organism: Gigantidas platifrons; assembly: GCA_002080005.1. NCBI lineage: Eukaryota > Metazoa > Mollusca > Bivalvia > Mytilida > Modiolidae > Gigantidas > Gigantidas platifrons. Next base: position 960,030 of record MJUT01057482.1, read on the forward strand.
GACCGTATCGGCGTGACAGATGAACTACCACTTGTTGAACTGTTTGGTGATGTAGTATTAGAAGTGAACACAGCAGATATTGGTGGTTTCCTATTAAAAATTAAATACTGAAAATTCACAATGATTAAAATACTAACTAATTAATTTAGAGGGAGATTAAAGATGGGCGTCCAGCTAGTCACCAGAGTTTTTGCTCTGTAGTTTTCTGATAATTTCACTGTGTTTTGGAATGAAATTAAGAAAATTATCAATATCAGCATGTTCAGGACATTATTATCTACAAGTTGATGGAAACTTTATGGTATATATACTCAACAACAAAAGAAACACACCACTTATATTTTGGAAAATATTTTTATAATTTATTTAACAATAATATAATTAACTATTTTCCTACCACTGACGTGCATACACGCATTTATTATCACCCTTCTGATCGTATTGACGGATAAATCCGTGGTAATTAACTCCATGCTACTCGCAGTGACTGATATATCCTCTGTAAACAAACACATGCGCAATCGTAATGACGGATTTTTCCGTTCAAACGGGTAGTGTTAAAACGTGAACGATTGGTCAAATTCTTTGAAAGTTCAAAAGGTGAAACAATGAAATTCATTTTTAGAAATGATTTCTCTGTCATATGATACTTTCGTTTTCTATATTTGTTCACGGAAATTTCCAAAACAGTATGAATGAAAATGAACGTGCATGTTGTTGTAAACAATGGCAGATGAATGGGAATTGTTTCTTTAATTCTGACAACGGTGACAGCGAATTTGAGGGTTTTAGCCCATTGGATATTGATGAAACGGAAACTAGAAGCATCGGGAGTGATATTAGTGTCTCCGAGGTGGACACAGACTCGTCTGATGACGAAAATCCCGACCAAATAGACCAAACGTGGCCGTGAAATTTGAAGAAACCGCAAGTTGCCGATTTTCGTGCACAGATAGGGGAAGATTTTTTAAATTTCACCATGTTTTTTGACAAATATGAAAGCTATCAGACTAACAGAGGAGTTTGGGTTAAAGTCCCATAATTCCTACAAAAATAATAGAATCAAAATGGCAGTATAATATGATCAGCTACACATCATGACCAATTATCCTCCTAAATACAAAAGTTTACGTACCAACTATCTCAGAGGAGTTGTGTTTATGAAATATAACTAAATTGAAATTGCAAGAAAACATTCAAGTCCCATAACTCCCACAAAAATCGTCAAATCAAAATGGCAGGACAATATGATCAACTACACATCATGATCAATCATCTTACTAAATATGAAAGCTTTCGGATCAATGACTGCAGAAGAGTTGCATTCACAAACTGCAGCGGGACGAACGGTCCAACAAAAACGAATGTTCAAACTGGAAAACTATATGCACCCATACTATTGTACGCAGGGCATAAAAATATATTTGAACCCAGATGTAATTCAAGAAGCCCTTAAAATAATCAATCAACTCATTATTCACTGTTAAACTTGCAAACCCTTGTCGGTTATCGCTCTTCATATATGGAACAAGAATCCCAGAGACAACAAAATTGCAAGATCTTATAGTTGAAAGTGATAGACAATTCTTCCTCTAAAGATGCTAAAAAGGATTTATTTTGTAAAAATTTAAATGGAAGTGTATGCAAAGAATTTGAACAAAGATAAAATAAACATAGGGCTATGCAGAGCGTAGCATAACATGGCCACACTATGTCGACAAGAGAAAGTTTAACAAGTATATATTACAAGCAAGTGTGGACAGAGTAACTTGATGGACCCAATGTATTTTGAACATTTGTCTCTTTTTTTCAATTTTAAGCATTGGTCCCTTTCAGCTCTCTTTTATTAAAAAACATATGTCATAAAGAATATAATTAAAAAAAAAAATAGATAAAAATTATAAACTGTTTTGCCTTTCATATATGCAAAATTTTAGAATTTGGTCCCTATTTAGCATCTTTTCATATATTTTTTTTGGGTAACCTCCCTTATGGTGCAGGCCAAGGTGGTTTTATCACTTTTTTAATGGATAAGAGAGGCAAGGTTAACCCAGTAAAATTAGAAGGGTTGTATGAAGTACTTAAGCAAGTGACGAGGTTCTGGCACTGTCTGACATGCATGTGATCTTTCCTGATTTGTGTAGGCGACTCCACAAAATTGATACCAATACCCATACTCCTTCATGTGCTTAATTAATTTTTTTAAAGTCCAATTAATTGCTCTGGCATCCCATAAATATGAATAATTTTGATTTTGATATTTAAATGTTGTATACAATTGAATGCAAATGATTTGATTTTGAATTTTTTTTTTTGGTGTTTAACTTTCAGCAATATTTCAGCTATATCATGGCGACCAGTTTTAGTGGTGGAAAAAGCCGAAGTACCCGGAGAGAACCACCGACCATGGGCAAGCAACTGGTAAACTTTATCACTTGCAGCTGCGAGTCGAGTGCACCCTTCTCTGTAATTTACAAAGCAGGGCGCGAACCCACGAAGTATTAGTGAGTTGTTAAGTAATCCAACTACCTATTAACTCACCCAGGCCCGAATGGAAAAGAATATTATTTTCCAAGTTATAGTGTTTCTTTATTTGTATTATTTGTATTTGTCTCTTCCATATAAAAAACTGCACATTGTCTCAGATTAATAGGTGTGAATAGACTGAATGCAAAAAAAAATTTTTATGTAAAACAATGAGTGGAAATAAATATTCTAAAAAAATATCAAATAAGACTATTTTATTGTTGCCAGTAGTTTGTTAATGCATTAGAAAATAATTTTCTGACTTAAATTGTCTTTTGTAAATATGTATAAAAAATTGCAGAAATTTGCATGATTTCAGTCTCGGTCGTCTTAAAAATATCACAGACTGATGGTGTGGATTGTGTTCTCTCCATACACATACCTTGGCATGCTTTGTCTGTTTGGTATATATGGTGCCACAAATATTGGTGTTGTTCTGTTTGGAGTACTTGAAGGCTCAGTGGAAAACAGTCCATTGTGATAATCAGCTGCAATAAAAAAAAAAATTGATCTATTGATTTATGTAATTGGGCTGTTTAAAAAATATTGCAAAAAACTTACAGCTAATATGATTTTTTTTTATCACATTTTGCCTAATCCACATTAAAGTGTGTAAAACCAACTGGATTTTTCAAATAAATAAGCAATACATTTTTAAGAACATTTTATTGAAAGGAAAATAAACAAAATATAACAGAAAATTCTTAAATTCTAAAGCGATAAAATCCATCTCAGTTGGAATTATATTTTTCTTTTCATTGTCATAAAATGAGTACATCATATAATTTATGTAGCAGAAAAAAAATTCATAACAAGTTAGTATTCTTTAGAAAAATATGCCTTTTTGTTGAAATTTGATGCCATTTTTCAAACCTTGCCTCAACAAGTTTCATTCTGCTTTGAGAAAACTTTATACAGAACCTTCCATGGTGCTTCCTACCAAATTTCGTTTGCCTACTCAGTTTCAGAGGAGAAGATTTTTTTAGAAATCAACCCATCAGAAACAAGAATTGACTGTGGCAGCCATGTTTGTTAACGGATCGGAAATAAATGAGCAATTTTAATAGAGGATGCTTCCAATATTTCGATTCTTTTGACCATTTCAGAGGAGAAGATTTTTTAGTAATCACCCAATCAGAAGCAAGAATCGCCTGTGGTGGCCATGTTTGATATCAGGACGAAATAAGCAATTTTAACAGAGGACCTTCCAAGGATGCTTCCTACAATATTTCAATTCATTTGACCAAGTGGTTTCAGAGAAGAAAATTATTTAGTAATCAACCAATCAGAAACAAGAATCGTCTGTGGTGGCCATGTTTGTTAATGGATCAGGACGAAATGAGCATTCTTTATAGAGGACCTTCCAAGGATGCTCCCTACCAAGTTTCGATTCATTTGGCCAAGCGGTTTCAGAGGAGATTTTTTAGAAATCAACCAATCAGAAACAAGAATGGCCTGCGGCGGCCATGTTTGTTAACGGATCGAGACGAAATGAGCAATCTTTATAGAAGACCTGCCATAGATGCCTCCTACCAAGTTTCGGTTCATTAGGCCAAGCAGTTTCAGAGAAGACAAATTTAAAAAATCAGCTAATCAGAAACGAGAATTGCCTATGGCGGCCATGTTTGTTGATGGATCGGGACAAAATGAGCAATCTTTAGAGAGGATCTTCCATAGATGATTCCTACCAAGTTTCACTTCATTTGGCTGAGGGGTTTCAGAGGAGAAGATTAAAATGTGAAAAGTTAATGGACGACGGACGCCAAGTGATGGCAAAAGCTCACATTGCCTTTGGCAAGGTGAGCTAAAAATTGTTTCACTACTTTTGTAAAATAATAACTTTCTCCTGTTGTTCGGATGCTTCCCAAAGCCACGATATAGCTGACATATTAAATAAATAACACAATATTAAATATATCAAATTTTACCTGAATGACTGGTTGTACCATTGGTTAACCTTGAAGATGACCTGGCATGGATCATAGGACTAGTACCTAAATTGGTACGAGATCTTCCACCCAGAAGTGAGGCCTGCAATAACCAATCATAATAATTAGAAATTAACATTGATTCATCTTTAAATGCATAGTGTCTGCGATATAAAGCAAGTTTCCAAAAAGATGATTTTCAAATGTATTTCTTAGGAAGGGACAAATCTTATTTTGTAAACAAGAGGCCCCTAGGAGCCTGTAATCAGGCACCTGGTTTCAATTTGACTTCTTCAGTTTATAGAAATTAGAAAGGGAGCCAACAAAAGATCATTTCAGCTCAAAATTAGACAATATTAATAAAAGAAATTTCTATTTTTAATAATTGACATCAAACTTTTATCAAATATGCCTACTTTGCATTATAATCATAATATATATCAAGTGAAAGAAAAAATTCATAGAACTAGAGGCTCAACCGGCCTGTGTTGCTCACTTTTCATTCTGTTTTCAGCAAACTTTAGGCAGAACCTTCCATAGATGCTTCCTACCAAGTTTCGGTTCATTTGGCCAAGCAGTTTCAGAGGAGAATAGTTTTTAAAAATCAACCAATCAGAAACAAGAATTGCCTGTGGCAGCCATGTTGGTCAATGGATGGGAATGAAATAAGCAATCTATATAGAGGACCTTTCATAGATGCTTCCTCTCAAGTTTCGGTTCATTTGGCAAATTGGTTTCACAGGAGAAGATCTTTAGAAATCGACCAATCAGAAACAAGAGCTGCCAGCAGTGGCCATGCTTGTTAACGAATCGGGAGGAAATGAGCAATCTTTATAGAGGACCTTCCATAGATGCTTCCTACCCAGTTTCGGTTCATTTGGCCAAGCGGTTTCAGAGATGAAGATTTTTCAGAAATCGGCCAATCAGAAAGAATTGCCTGTGGCCGCCATGCTTGTAGACAAATCACGCCGAAATGAGCAATCTTTATAGAGGACATTCCATAGATGCTTCCAACCAAGTTTCGTTTCATTTGGACAAGTAGTTTTAGTAGAGAAGAATTTTAAGAAATCAACCAATCAGAAACAAGGATTGACTGTGGCGGGACACATATTCTATTTTTAACTAGAACTGAGTTTTTAGCCTTTATTAGTCAATGCTAAACCCTTCTTTTAGTTGAATTTTTTTTTTATGTGTATGATTTATTTTCTAATCAATCTCCTAGTATTTTTTAATAGTTTTTATCTTTTTAATTCACTTCTACTGCTTTAAGCATGTATTTTAATTTTGTAAATGTTCAATTTTTATGGCTGTGTTAAACCCCACTTTTATTATGCACCATTTTGTGAATTTTAACTTTTATTTATAGCTTTTCCTTTTGCCAAATTCATATGCAGTGTTTCACATTTATCTGTGAATAGTTTTATTCTGTATATTGCTTTTTGTTTCTTGTAATTTGAGATTTTTGTTATTTTTTTTAAATGTAAAGCACTTTGAGTAATTTTAATATTAGATAATGAGCTATATAAAAACTATGTAATACTAATAATAATAAATAATAATTATTCAATGTTGTCACATCAGAAACTTTGAGATCTTGGCTTTATTTTGAATAATACAAAATCTGATCCCACATTAGCTGATATTCTGTTCCTTGGCCTTGATAAAAAAAAGAAAGATGTACCATGTCAGGAGTGCAACAAATACTTTAGTAGTTTTTATTTATAAATCAAAATAAACTTTATTTATAAACTTGAAGTATTAAATCTCAATTTCCATTTAAGTACAATATCTTAGCTTTCAATATGATAAGAAAATTGTGGCGTTATTGATTTTATATATTTGATAAGTTCTATTTATAGTAAATGTGGCAATGTTGGTCTGTAAGCAGGGTAATCTGCCACAATATTGGAAGAGGAACATGCAAGGACCATAACTGCCAGATTTGTTTTGATTTGGCTAAATGATTTCTGAGAAGGAAATTTGTAAAAGTATTTTTTGTGAAATTAAAAATTAATTTGGTAAAAATCACCAAAATTCTAAATTTTATAGAACAAGGGATATTTTTCAAAACATGTAGCATCATACCTTCATACTTACCACTGAGCTGGAGGAACCAGGGCCTCTGGCACTGACTGGCTTCCTTGATGAACTGACTGTATCCAAAGCAAAACTTGGTTGTGGTAAAAATGGTGGTATGACAGGTTTCAATGTATCATTTGACAAAGTAGAACTAGGAGGATTAATATCCTGAAAATTATAGTAAAATAAAATGGTAGTTGAACAAACATTAACTGTAAACTTAACTTGAAAAGCAATTATCCTTAAATTACTTAATTGGATTAAAAAAAACTTCTATCCAGCATTGCAAAGTAATTTGAATTGACAAAAAAAAACAACTACCGGATATAGGCTCACCTCACTCTGTAATTATTTATATTATTTTCATAAAAAGTCCTATGTCAAACTCTAACCCATTAAAATATGACTTAAAATAACTGGCTACGCTGAATGCAGCATGATACAACCACAGCATGTTGACTAGGGAATGTTGAACATGTATTTTGCACACAGTAATGTGTTGGATGCAGTAATTTGATGGACTGACTGTAGCTTGGGCATTTGTTTCGTTTTACTATTTCAAGCATTCATTTCTTTTAGGGCCCATTAATTCCTTTACCTTTGGAAACAATAAGAACAAGGGCAACGCAAAGTGTGGCATATCCCCTCACCTAAAAATTTGACCCGGTGACCTTGACCTTTGACCTTGAAAATCAATAGGATTCCAGATTCTCTTAAAGACTAAGTATGTACCAAGTTTGGTCAAAATCCATTGAAGGATGTTGATTCTAGAGTGTTCACAAGGATGTTACATGGTAAAAAATTTGACCCGGTGACCTTGACCTTTGACCTTGAAAATCAATAGGGTTTCAGATTCTCTTAAGGACTAAGCATATACCAAGTTTGGTCAAAATCCATTGAAGGATGTTGATTCTAGAGTGTTCACAAGGATATTATGTGGTAAATATTTGACCCATTGACCTTGATCTTTGACCTATGACCTTGAAAATCAATAGGGTTCCAGATTCTCTTAAGGACTAAGTATGTACCAAGTCTGGTCAAAATCCATTGAAGGATTTTGATTCTAGAGTGTTCACAAGGATATTATGCGGTAAAAATTTGACCCGGTGACCTTAACCTTTGACCTATCACCTTGAAAATCAATAGGGTTTTAGATTCTCTTAAGGACTAAGTATGTACCAAGTGTGGTCCAAATCCATTGAAGGATGTTGATTCTAGAGTGTTCACAAGGATGTTACATGGTAAAAAATTTGACCTGGTGACCTTGACCTTTGACCTTGAAAATCAATAGGGTTTCAGATTCTCTTATGGAATAAGTATGTACCAAGTTTGGTCAAAATCCATTGAAGAATGTTGATTCTGGAGTGTTCACAAGGATGTTATGCAGTAAAAATTTGACCCAGTGATCTTGACCTTTGACCTATGACCTTGAAAATGAATAGGTTTCCAGATTCTCTTAAGGACTAAGTATGTACCAAGTTTGGTCAAAATCCATTGAAGGATGTTGATTCTAGAGTGTTCACAAGGATGTTACGGACGGACGGACGGACGGACGGAAGGAAGCGTTACTCATATCCCTTCGCAACTTCGTTGGCGAGGGGATAACAAGCTAGATCAAATTGGTAATCAACCTTTATTATCCCCCTATACTCTTCAGTGTACATATGGTAGCCCATGCATAACTGTAAAAATTGATAAAACATCATGATTTTTTATTTCCAAAGTGATGTTTTCCTATGGGTTAATTTTGGTATACTTTTTATGTTTTATTTTGGTCATTTCTCTAAAGGATTAGAGAAAATAAATTCTGCTGCATTTTTTTTAAGGTCAAATGTTAGATTGACTAGACTAAATAGCACAATTATTTGTCAACATTGCAGCAGAATAACTTTGACTCCAAAACAGAGGAATATATTAAGAGTAGAGGGTGATCTGATTGGATGAAACTGTACTTGAAAGGTTTTTTTTTTGGAAGCTGAATCACATTTGTTAAAATATAATTTTAAAATTCAACTGTTTTAAATTTGGATGGAGTGGTGGAAAAAATATCACCTAAATTTAGTGCGGAATTAGAAACCTTCCATATCAACTGAAATTTATGGACGAGCCGCAGCACACATTTTTTTAAAAGAAAAAAATTAATTTAGCATTGCTTCTTTCATAAACTGAAAACCAAATTGAATTATCAAGTGTAGTTTTTTTAATAATAATTTTTTCTAATGATTACCCAATGGAAAATGCATTGTAAATAAATGCTCTCTTGTGTTTCCGATTTATGAGATTGAGAAGAAAAGTATTTTCGTTCCGAATGTTAGTTAATAGTCTAAGTCACTTAGATGTTTTTGACAGTTGCAATAATATGAGATTCAAGCGTCATGACAATCAACTCATTTAGGACAAATACGGGAGATTTCTTTTTCCAGTTACATAACACAACCTTAGTTTTAACTCCAATATCTGTAGAATTTTCTGTTGACAATCAGTACAAAATACAGAAAATCTGTAATAGCAAAGCATGATACAACAGTAGTATAGCAGGTGAACAAAGAGTTTAAGACTTCCTCCTTTATCAATTTTTCTGCAAAATAGCTCCAAAACTGTAACTAATAGAGGAAATCTACCAACTAAACCAAAAGTTACAGCACGGAAACCATTGTGTCTACCAACGAGAATAACAACGTCACAGCCATACATAATATGACCTCAAATTTGTTGTGCTCATATTGTAGTTTATTAGATAATACAAACCAATGTATACATTGATGAATTCTCCTTATTCTCAAAAGCAATTCCAGTTAGGGTTGTTCCATAATTGTTTACTGATGTCGTAGGCTGTCCCTGTTCCATAAAATTGTTCATCTTTCTTGTTGGCTGAGTAAGTAATAAAAATTGTATAAAGGGTTCTATGGACCCATGTATATTCCCTGCTTTTCACAGACAGATGTCAGTACAGTTATTAATATATTTTATAGATCATCAATAATATGATATTAAAACAGATTTCCATATTGGCCTAATTATTAGTCTGAGGGTATCTGTATTGGCACCAAGGATTAATAACTAGGCCAATACGGAAATCATCACGTAATGATATATTAATTAACCATAAAATATTGTCTTATATGTTTTATCCTTTCGCTTCAAACAGTTCAACATTTCAATAAATTCACAACAATAACGGGTTTGATTTTTTTTTAACATGAATTGATTTGTCAATGGCTCTTCTGGTTTCATTACATTTACTCTTTCGATGAAACAATTTCATTTGCTTATTTTCTTTCGTTTCCTTTCCATTTTGTTTCATCAGACGACAGTTACAGAGCGTCTCTATCTTATCGTTGATACGTATGTAAAATCTAGAGTGAATCCGTAACACCAATGTTGGCCGGATCAAAGTTGGCCATTACGAAAAAAAATCATCATTGGCCTACTTTGTCCCATAATGGCAGAGTTGTACTATCTGTATGACAAAAGCAGTTTTCATCTTATATGTGTAAATGTTACAACAGTAGACATATTGAAATATGCCGGACCGCCGGACCTGACAGGTAAAAATCAAGCCGGTCTGACGATGTTTTCAGCATATTGGTCCGAAAGTCCGGTAAAAATTTGCTCTCTACTTCGGTCAGGAAACAATTTTCTCTTTGTCAATCCGTCAAACAGTGTCTTTAAAAGTCAATCTTTCTTGAAATAGCATGTTTATTTCTTTAAAAAAGCATTTTCTGTGCATAACTTAGCTTGACCATTGCATAATCCTAATCGAGTAACTTCTCTTAAAGAAATATAATTCGGTCCCAAACATACATTTTTGTAGATCTGCATTCGACTAGATCGGTCTTTAAAATAAACCAAAAACAATTATCATTTGAACTATTTGTATTTTGAAAATATATATTCGTAAGTTTCTTTAGGTTGATAACGTTTGTATTCTTCATTAAATATGTTCTTAAAACCTAATTTCATGGTACATTGTCATTTGTAAAAAAATCGGAACATAGTGGTCCGACATGGTTAGGTACGAAAGATTCATGATTTGAGAAATACAATACGGACGAACCGGAAACCGAAAGATACATAATTTCCAAAACACATTTGAGTCTGCATCTCTTTCAGAGAGTTAGTCGGCAAGGAAAACAAACAATACCTTATTAACTTATGACCACATTAAAAATAGCATTCTGTAAAAATATTAAAAGTGTTCTTGTATTGGTAAACCATCATTTTCTTATCTTAGGTGGAAAAAGGGTGGAGGAGGGGAATTTAATGTCTGGACAGATTTTTTTTTCACAAAGAGCCACACCCCTGTCATAATAACACTTTACACATTAGCCTAATAAAGATATTAAGCCACACCCCTGTCATAATTACACTTTTCACGTTAGCCTAATAAAGCTAGTAAGGCACACCCCTTATCAGAACTACTATTGAGGTATCTTTTTTCTTTATTATTAAATTAAATAACATTTTTCTGCAAATTTTATTGCAGGATAAATACAATATTGGTGTATTGACGGTAAATATAGAATTTATGTGGCTTGGCATGAAACGGATGGATAGACTCGCTAATATAGAATTTATGTGGCTTGGCACGAAATGGATGGAAAGATTCGCTAAATGTGAGTCTTTCCATCCGTTTCGTGCCAAGCCACATAAATTCTATATTTACTGTCAATACACCAATATTGTATATGTATGGCTTGGATGCTATTTCATCACTAAAATAATAAGGCATTGTTTGTAGTTCATTCATGCTCATTAATTAGATGGTCAGTTTAAAGATAGAAACAAAAAGTGATTGTCCACGCTCCTTGATATATGTAACAACGGTATTTTCTACAATCCATCACAAGCTTAGCAATATTCAACAATGAATAGCTAGGTGAATATAGGTTAATACAAATTATTTCATGAAATAGTTCTATTATTTACATGCTACAGACACATTTATACTCACCATTTTTGGACTGTTTCCACTTTTTAATGTAAGATCTTGGACAGAAGTTGACTTTTCTGAAGGCATGTCAACCACACGATTTGACAAATTTAAAGTTCTGCCAATCTTGATATTCCGAAATCTATTTGATAATCTGTTTAACCAGCCCTGCAAATACATTAGAGAATAATCTTATATAAATGTTATCATACTATTTAAAGACCAGAGGCTCTCTAGAGCCTGTATCACTCACCTGATTAATATAGGCAATCAATGAACCAGAGGATCACCTGAGCCTGTATCACTCACCTGATTAATATAGGCAATCAATGAACCAGAGGATCACCTGAGCCTGTATCACTCACCTGATTAATATAGGCAATCAACGAACCAGAGGATCACCTGAGCCTGTATCACTCACCTGATTAATATAGGCAATCAATGAACCAGAGGATCACCTGAGCCTGTATCACTCACCTGATTAATATAGACAATCAATGAACCAGAGGATCACCTGAGCCTGTATCACTCACCTGATTAATATAGGCAATCAATGAACCAGAGGATCACCTGAGCCTGTATCACTCACCTGATTATTATAGGCAATCAATGAACCAGAGGATCACCTGAGCCTGTATCACTCACCTGATTAATATAGACAATCAACAAACCAGAGGATCACCTGAGCCTGTATCACTCACTTGAT
>MJUT01057482.1:991864-1005261 GCA_002080005.1 Gigantidas platifrons
TATACAAATATACTTAACAGTCTGCTCTGATATATTGTCTATACAAATATACTTAACAGTCTGATCTGATACATTGTCTATACAAATATACTTAACAGTCTGCTCTGATATATTGTCTATACAAATATACTTAACAGTCTGATCTGATACATTGTCTATACAAATATACTCAACAGTCTGATCTGATACATTGTCTATACAAATATACTTAACAGTCTGATCTGATATATTGCAGTCAATGACTTTGGGATTTGGAACTTACAAGCCATTCGGGCCAGTACTTATGAGAACTTTACTGTCCCGAATACATATTCACTGGCCCGAAAGTAAATTGACCAAATCTGACATAGATTGAAAGAACGTAATGAAAAGCATCATGATATCACATGTTTATTCTCTTGAATAAAAAAAAGAATGAGTCTCTCTGTTTGGAGCTCCTGCAGTTCGTTCTCCTCATCCTCATCACTCCAATAATAAAACAAATTCTACTCAAATGATGATATCATGTCTTGTAACTCAAGATTTGTCTGGTATATTTATATACTGTCTTGTTCTAACTACTTTATTACAACTGATACAACTATTCACTTTCTATGGTAAATGGATTATGTTATCATGCTAGAATCATGTTGTAAATTATAAATATACTTTCCAGTAAGGCTTGACCAAGCCATTGTTATCAAATCCCAACAAATTTCTTTTCTTGGCTTTGTCCTTTTCTTTTTCACAATACCTTGGCTTGCGTGTTTTTTTTGTTTTTTTTTTACATTTATTAACATTTGAACCACAGAAGTTAAATTATTTTGGGAAAAAGGTGGGGCCGGCATTTTGACGTATTCGTATTTGAGCCATGTCCGGTTCTTTTTCCAGATTTCTAGTAATTTTCTATCCCTTATCTCCTCATACCCACTTTTAAATATGTTTTTCAGCACACTTTCATTTCTGTGAACAACTGCGGTAGGGCCCCGTCAAAATATTAAATAAATTAGCCATAGGTTTTTATTTTTTTATACCGGAAGTTAAACAATATGGAAGGAGTTAAGCAAAAAGACTGTACGCCCCAAAATGATTCGACCCTGGGCTTTAAATATATAAAAAAAATCGCACAAAATATTGTGTAGTCATATATTCATAATACATAATGATCATATGATCGCGACGTTACAAAAATTACGAAATTCTTTCGCCAAGTTTCAGGTAGATTTATAATTGTGATTATAGTGTTTACATTGATTAAGAGGAAATAATCGTGAAAATCGTTGTGTGACAGCTGTTTACACTATGATGGTTTATCGTATGAATGCAGCCTGTCTGCTTGCAAGAATGGCAAGATTACGATTTTCGTTTATCCAACTTTGGCCTAGCTGGAGTAAATCAATTATCGTGTTTTTAACATAAGTGATCTCATAATTTTATTCAAATAATTATTATTGCTCTGTTTCCAGCTTAATTAACTCTAACTCATCTCTTTTATACAATTTTCACACGAAAAAAGCAACCAAAAAAAATAATAATAATAATTAACAGACAGGCATATTTCCTTTACTGGCTTTACAATAATTATTCTGTGACTTTCTGTCACATTACATAATGAAAGATAAAACAGACAAGCCAGCCATTAGTTATTATCTTGGTAATAATTATATAATTATTTGAGATGAAAAAAGTTCAGTACATGCACAGTGATGCAGCATACCCACAGCTTTTTTTCATTTGAGGGTACATGTACCCCCCAACTCCACAAATGTGGGGGTACATGGAATTTTTTGAGGGTACAGTGTGTGGCTCATTATATTACTGTCCAATAAAGCATTGTTTAAAACACCGTGTATGTTTTCATATGATATGGCCATTCCCCAGGAAATATTAATGCTTGTTTGTTTATATCAGTTATATATGTTTCTTTTAAGAAATAAATCGTGGAAGCCAGAATGTCCGGGAGCGACTTACATGTACTTAATGGTAAAGGACACCTTTCACAATGCAATATAGTCAGGTCAGTCTGTTTGCTAGTAGATTTTTATTTAACTAGCAAAGCTTTGCTTGTGGTAAAAAAAAATTATTTCTAGCCCTGATTGTCTATACAATTATACTTCAGTCTGATCTGATGCATTGTCTATACAAATATACTTTAACAGTCTGATCTGATGCATTGTCTATACAAATAAACTTATATATACCCTTTTTAGTGGCGTCTACTATATCTGGTTTCTTATCATCAGATTCTGAAAATGAAACAAAGTTGTTTATTTCAAATATTATTTTCAAAAGTAAAAATAATGTACATTGTACATGTATAAATAATAAATAATAGCGATTTACAAGTATATTATATATGTACATGTAGCTGACAGGTCAACATTATGTAAAAGTAATGTACATGTATAAATTGAGTATAAATAATAAATATTGGAGATTTACAAGTATATTATACATTTACATGTAGCTGACAGGTCAACATTATGTAAAAGTAATGCACATGTATAAATTGAGTATAAATAATAAATATTGGAGATTTACAAGTATATTATACATGTACATGTAGTTGACAGGTCAACATTATGTAAAAGTAATGCACATGTATAAATAATAAACATTGGAGATTTATAAGTATATTATACATTTACATGTAGCTGACAGGTCAACATTATGTAAAAGTAATGTACATGTATAAATAATAAACATTGGAGATTTACAAGTATATTATACATGTACATGTAGTTGACAGGTCAACATTATGTAAAAGTAATGTACATGTATAAATAATAAACATTGGAGATTTACAAGTATATTATACATTTACATGTAGCTGACAGGTCAACATTATGTAAAAGAAATTCAGTTGACACTATTACATAACTGGCTAAACTCTAAACATTGCAGATCTTTACAAAAGCATGAGGAACAAGAGATTCATTCAATGCTTGGAATGAAGAAAGATTGTGGATTCTGATAAGAGTTTGAAGATACCAAAGTGGTAGTCAGAATCCGTATATCAAAGAAGAACAGACAACACAATGGTAGGGAGTCCAACGTCATTATGTGAATCGTTGGAAACATCATCACTGTGGTGACGATAGTCAATGTTTGTGTATTTATTATATTAAAGAAACTAGAAAAGAAGTATGCCCCACACTTGATAATTATGGACAAAGTTGTTTTGTTACGAGTGATTTTTTAAAAATGAAGTGTGTCTGTAAGACACAAATGATGCCCCCGCCTGCCCATAAGAAATTATAAACAAGTCAAAAACTGTAGTAGGAGCCACGCAAACCATGTATCCATTATGTAGCTAGTAAGAAGGAAATGAAGTCTAACTACCTGTCATTTTGCGAAACTTTTTGTTTGGTTCTGAGGAATGTGTAGGGGTATAATGCAAAGAAAACGTCTTGAAGAGCCAAAATGGATTTTCAATATAACTTAATTTCAAGGAAATTCCACTAAGGAATAAGGTTCTGAACTTGTACAATTCCATCCACTAAAGCTTAAGGTTCTGAAATTGCACAATTCCATTCACTAAAGCTTAAGGTTCTGAAATTATACAATTCCATCCACTAAAGCTTAAGGTTCTGAAATTGTACAATTCCATCCACTAAAGCTTATTTTTAAGGTTCTGAAATTGCACAATTCTAACCAGTCAAGCTTAAGGTTCTGAAATTGTACAATTCCATCCACTAAGGCTTAAGGTTCTGAAATTGTACAATTCCAACCAGTCAAGCTTAAGGTTCTGAAATTGTACAATTCCATCCACTAAGGCTTAAGGTTCTGAAAATGTACAATTCCATCAACTAGGGCTTAAGGTTCTGAAATGGAACAATTTCATCCACTAAGGAATAAGGTTCTGCAATTGCACAATTCTATTCATTAAGGCTTAAGGTTCTGAAATTGTACAATTCCATCCACTAAAGTTTAGGGTTCTGAAATTGTACAAATCCATCCAATAAAGCTTAGGGTTCTGAAATTGTACAATTCCATCCACTATTTAAAGCTTAGGGTTCTGAAATTGTACAATTCCATCCACTAAAACTTAAGGTTCTGAAATTGCACAATTCCATCCACTAAAGCTTTGGGTTCTGAAATTGTACAATTCCATCCAATAAAGCTTAAGGTTCTGAA
Source organism: Gigantidas platifrons (assembly GCA_002080005.1). NCBI lineage: Eukaryota > Metazoa > Mollusca > Bivalvia > Mytilida > Modiolidae > Gigantidas > Gigantidas platifrons. The sequence goes on from MJUT01057482.1 coordinate 995,981, forward strand.
ATTGTACAATTCCATCCACTAAAGCTAAGGGTTCTGAAATTGTACAATTCCATCCACTAAGGCTGATGGTTTTGAAATTGTACAATTCCATCCAATAAAGCTTAGGGTTCTGAAATTGTATACAATTCCAAGCACTAAGCTTAAGGAAAATCATTGTGCATTTGAAATCTGGCCTGATAAGATGGGTGGCCTCTCTTGAGGGGGATAATTAATTAGTATTTTACTATCTCAGTGCATTTGAAATTTGGCCTTATAAGATGGGTGACCTTTATTGAGGGGGATAATTAATTAGCATTAATAATAATATATGAAGGGAACAATATGATATGTTGTGGGAACAAAATAATATATTGAGGGAACAAAATAATAAGTTGTGGGAACAAGATATTATATTGAGGGAACAAGTTAATATGTTGTGGGAACAAGATATTATATTGAGGGAACAAAATTATATTTTTTTCTCGTATGGCCTTTGATAATCAGCTACAGTAGATAATACATATTCACACCTCCTGCAGTCAAACCTTACTAATTGTCTTTTGGTGTATTGAATTTCCTAACTCACTGTCAATGTCAAATATATTTATAATAGTTTTTATTTCATTTTTTGCTCAAGAACTAACATAAAAGATTAAGGTAATTTTGCATGATTATATATATTTAATTTTGACATTTTTTTCTCCCTGACTTCTGATCGACTGAAAAATGTCGCCAAATAATTTCTTGGCCAGATTGTCATTTCAATTATTAAATATGATAAAAGAATATTTGAACAGCAATGAACCATACCAATGATTATTTATACCAATTCAGATATTTTGAATTGGTATACCATATGTATAATACAGAACTAATTACATTGTAAGTACAATGTAGTACATGTATGTTTTTGTCTTAATTATTGGAATATTGCAGTCATGTCACATGTGCACATATATAAATAATACAATTGATAAAGCAGGTGTTATAATATTTATCTAATCATTATAAACCTTTACAAATCTGTGAATAGCCATGATAATATACAATTTATTACATACATTTGTACTTGGTACATTTAATTTACATATGGAAGCACTGGAATGCCAACCAGGGGTGGATTCAGGGNGGGGGGGGGGGCACACCCGGCACGCCCTCCCCCCCCACCCCCCCAATAAAGCTTAGGGTTCTGAAATTGTACAATTCCAAGCACTAAAGCTTAAGGAAAATCATTGTGCATTTGAAATCTGGCCTGATAACATGGGTGGCCTCTCTTGAGGGGAATAATTAATTAGTATTTTATTATCTCAGTGCATTTGAAATTTGGCCTTATAAGATGGGTGACCTTTATTGAGGGGGATAATTAATTAGTATTAATAATAATATATGAAGGGAACAATATGATATGTTGTGGGAACAAAATAATATATTGAGGGAACAAGTTAATACATTTTTGTATATTGTGGGAACAAAATAATAAGTTGTGGGAACAAAATATTATATTGAGGGAACAAGTTAATATGTTGTGGGAACAAAATAATAAGTTGTGGGAACAAAATAATATATTGAGGGAATAAGTTAATATGTTGTGGGAACAAAATAATAAGTTGTGGGATTAAAATAATATATTGAGGGAACAAGTTAATATGTTGTGGGAACAAAATAATAAGTTGTGGGAACAAGATATTATATTGAGGGAACAAAATAAAAAAAAAATTCTGGTATGGCCTTTGATAATCAGCTACAGTAGATAATACATATTCACACCTCCTGCAGTCAAACCTTACTAATTGTCTTTTGGTGTATTGAATTTCCTAACTCACTGTCAATGTCAAATATATTTATAATAGTTTTCATTTCATTTTTTGCTCAAGAACTAACATAAAAGATTGAGGTAATTTTGCATGATTATATATAATTAATTTTGACATTTTTTTCTCCCTAATAAGTTCTGACTGAAAAATGTCACCAAATAATTTCTTGGCCAGTTATCATTTCAATTATTAAATAAGATAAAAGAATATTTGAACAGCAATGAACCATACCAATGATTATTTATACCAATTCAGATATTTTGAATTGGTATACATTGTACCATATGTATAATACAGAACTAATTACATTGTAAGTACATGTATGTTTTTGGCTTAATTATTGAAATACAAAAATGTATTGCAGTCATGTGCACAAATATAAATAATACAATTGATAAAGCAGGTGTTGTAATATTTATCTAATCATTATAAACCTTTACAAATCTGTGAATAGCCATGAATATACAATTTATTACCTACTTGGTACATTTATTAATTTATATATGGAAGCACTGGAGTGCCAACCAGGGGCAGATTCAAGGAGGGGCGCATCCGGCGCATGCCCCCCCCCCCCCCTAAAATTGGAAAAAATATGATTTTTTTGCTTAGAATCGTGATTTTTCACACGAAATACCCCCAAAATTTTCGCACCTCCCTCCGCTCGGCACTATTTTTTTTAAGTGCTCCCCCCTAACTTGAAATCCTGGATCCGCCCCTGCCAACCTCATAATCAGTGTTTTCTCTAAAAGCCGACCTCAGGTCAATTTAAATGCTTCAAATACCACAATGAGCAGTTAATATTTCACAGACTCAAAAAGAACTGAGCTAAACGTTTTATTTTGCCTTTTTCAGTGGCTTTTACATTCAATTTGAGTATGGGAAAATCTGGTTATTTTTCAAATATAAATAACATTATATAATTAAGAAGATGTAGGGAACTGTTATCCCAAGTGTCCTATGCATGACCATGCTGCAAATACATGGATCCATTATATTTTAATGCCTCTAGGTGATGAGATAATACACATGAAAGCATTGCTGGGCAACTGAGGTTTTATTTTCCCCATGTAAAATCCGTAATTTCCTGCATAGTCCTATTAACAATAGAAGCATGTATATGGCATTCAGACAAAACCAAAGTCTTGTCTGAGCCTGTATCATTCACATGGTCATTCATACAAGTTATGTTCAATCAAGTCTAGATTTTCAGAAAAAAATATTTTGTTCATTTTACATAAGATGTTATGTTAATCTTTAACCTTTTAAATATGACTTTTGGTCCTCTCATATTTTTTAAACGGTAAAAGCTACACCAAATCTGTTGCCATACTGCAGACAATAATTTTTCAAAGGAATTCAATAGATAAAAACTCCACACAAATTAAATTTAAAATATAATTTTGGGAATTGGTTTCTTTTGGCCCCATTTGACCTCCTTTATCTCATAAACCATAAGATCTAAGTCAACCTCTTGTTGACAAATGCTGGCTGAAAATTTCATAAGGAATCTAAACCAAAAACAAATTCCTATCAAAACTTGAAATAAAAATTGCAAAATTGTGCGTGTTTGCCCTATCTAGACCCCTTTATATCTTGCAAATGTTAGGAAAACAAATTATGTTTCTATATTCCATAATATAAGAATGATATTGACACTGTCTTTTGCACAATGAATGAGATTAAAAGATCAGTACTCGCTTAATCAATCATCCTTGAAATGTCTTAGAGTAATAAAAGGCCGTTGGCCACTGGTCCCCCGACGCCAAGGTTATATGGTAAGATTAAATTTTGAAGCTACTGTAAACTAGAGGTTCAGGTGAGCCTGTATCACTCACCTGACTTAAATAATTCTGAAAGGGGACAACCCAAGGACCATTTTGAAGTAAAACTAGAGGCTCCCAGGAGCCTGTAATCGCTCACCTGGTTTTCAATTTAACATCTACAGTTAATAGAAAATGGGGGTGTTACACATAATTTTGAAAGTGGGCCACCCAAAGATCATTTCAACTCAAATTTCTGAGCAAAAGATTTAGATGTGATTTTTATCTCATGATATTCCTAAATGGAATAAACTGGCTGTAAAAATGTCACAGAAAAACCCAGAATATATGTTAAAATACTCATTGCCATATAGATGCAGTTAAAATTTGAGCTCATTTTGATTTATACTAAAGCAGCAATGGACAATTGAAGAAATGTCTATTTTAGTAACAGCAGCCATCTTGAATGGTGGGTGGGGTTGTCGGACATAATTTTTAAAGGGACCCACCTAGGGACCATCCCTGCCAGGTTTGGTTTAATTTGGTTCAGCGGTTTCAGAGGAGAGGATTTAAATGTGATCTTTTATCAAAATATGCCTAATTTGCATAATCGGTATAAATCAGCTGACAGAAATATTTCACAGAAAAAAAACGGAATATGTTAAACTACCAATTCCCATATAGTGCAGTTAAAATTTGAGCTCATTTTGACTTATACTAAAGTAGCAATGGACAATTGAAGAAATTTCTATTTTTAGTAACTACAGCAGCCATCTTGAATGGAGGATGGGGCTAGCTGTCAGACACAATTTTGAAAGGGACCCACCCAGGGACCATCCCTGCCAGGTTTGGTTTAATTTGGTTCAGTGGTTTCAGAGGAGAAGATTTAAATGTGATCTTTTATCAAAATATGACTAATTTGCATAATCGGTTTAAATCGGCTGAAAGAAAAAATTCACAGAAAAACCTGGAAAATATGTTAAACTACTCCTTGCCATGTAGCTGCAGTTAAAATTTGAGCTCATTTTGACTTATACTAAAGCAGCAACGGACAATTAAAATTTCATCCCCCCTTTTTTCTATTTTTAGCTTGGCGGCCATCTTGGTTGGAAGTCGGGATCACCGGACTTAAATTTGAAAGGGGGCCATCCAAGGACCATTCCACCAAAGTTTGGTCTAAATTGGCTTAGTGGTTTCTGAGGAGAAGATTAGAATGTGAAAAGTTTACGACAGACGACGACGACGACATACGACGGACGAAACCTGATGGCAAAAGCTCACATGGCCTTTGGCCAGGTGAGCTAAAAAGGGCAATAACTCCAAAATGGGTAATGGGATTTACTTCAAAATTGCAGGGTAGTTAGATCTTGACATGCTGAACATGTATGCAGTTTGAATTTAACATCAATCTCTTATAGTTTTTGAAATAAAGGACGAAAACTACAAAATATGCCTAATTTGCATAACCGGTATAAATCGACTGAAAGAAAAATTTCACAGAAAAACCCGTAATATATGTTTAACTACTCATTGCCATGTAACTGCAGTTAAAATTTTAGCTCATTTTGATTTATACTAAAGCAGCAATAGACAATTGAAATTTCATCCCCCCATTTTTCTATTTTTAGCTTGGTGGCCATCTTGGTTTGAAGTCGGGATCACCGGACACAATTTTGGAAGGGGGTCATCCAAGAACCATTCCATCAAAGTTTGGTTGCAATTGGCCCAGTAGTTTCTGAGGAGAAGATTAAAATGTGAAATGTTAACGGACGGACGATGGACGAGACGACGGACGAAAAGTGATGGCAATAGCTCACCTGACCCTTTGGGTCAGGTGAGCTAAAAAAAAAAGGGTGCACTCGACCTGCAGTCGCAAGTGATAAACTTTACCAGTTGCTTGCCCAGGGTCGGTGGTTCTCTCCGGGTACTCCGTCTTCCTCCACCACTAAAACTGGTCGCCATAATTTATCTGAAATATTGCTGAAAGTGGCCTTAAAACACCAGAAATCAAATCAAAATCAAATCCTTGGAGGATATGATACAGTGGCACATTTGAATATAACAAAAGAAAGACAATCCTAATAGGTCAACCACTCTAAAGTCTGTAAATTTCTTACCTTTGAATGTTTTGTTTGTAGTCTTCCTATCAAGATAACTGGCAACTTCACTTTTTCCCATGACAGTTGCCATGTCTAGTGCAGTCCTGTTGTTCATTGACGTTAAGTTGGCATCAGCCCCATTGTCTACTAAAATTTGGGCTGTTTTAAGGTGACCATTAACAGCGGCAAGCATAAGTGGTGTCAGACCTGTAGAGGCTGTTTTATAATTCACATCACAACCACGATCGAGAAAGAAATGTAGCACCGCATCATGTCCATGCTCTGCAGAAACTAATAAAGGGGTAAATTCACACATACATCCATTCCCAGAGTTATTTAAATCAATTCCTGCCTCTACTAGTTTACGAACAACTTGCATATGACCACCTCTGGCCGCTAAAGTTACTGCCAATATTCCATACCTTGTTTTTACACTAATATCAGCTTGCCGCTGCAGCAAAGTTATAACTACATCGGTATGGCCATTACGACAGGCATGCATGAGTGGGGTCCATCCAAAATTATTAGGTTGGTCTAGTGCTGCTCCTTTCATTAGAAGAAGTCTTACAATGTGGTCATGACCATTAGCTGCTGCTATCTAAAAATTAGGAAATAATATCAGATTGAACATTTAATTAATATATTGAAATTATTTTAAATGTTAAGCATCCTCACAAAGCTAATAAGGATACAAGAACAAATCTCTATATACTGTACTTTTAAAATATGCAATATTTCAGAATTTGGGCCACTTTTACACCCCTTTTTGAAAATAAAATAGTACTAGCAAATTTTGTTTATGGCCCATCAATAACCCATTAAAGATGAACAAACTGTATTAAAATTGGATGAAAAATAAAAACTTTAAAATTTTGGAAATTGGCACTTTTCGTCACTCTTTCGGTCAAGTTTATCTGAAAAACAGTAAAAGATAAAGGAAATCCTGCAACATACCACTGAAAGCTCATAACACAATTTCTTAAACAACTAAAATATAAACAGCTGCGCCAAGAGCGCATGATACGCCCGTCGTCAACATTCATACAATATTTGCAAAGACTTTCTTTCCCATAACTCTGGAATGAAAAATTGAAACTTCACCAAAAAGTATACAGACCATAAGACTATCAATTCCAATAACTATTCGAAGTTTGAAGTGAATTGGCCAAGGGGTTCACAATTTACAACGCGACATACGAAAAATCGCCTACAATTTCATTAATAAAGTCCCATTACTCTGGAATGAACAATTGAAATTTCACCAATTGACTATCAATTCCAATAACTATGCGAAGTTTGAAGTGAATTGGCCAAGGGGTTCTCAATTTACAGCGCGACATACGAAAAATCGCCTACGATTTGATGAATAAAGTCCCATTATTATAAACTCTGGAACGAAAAATTGAAATTTCACCAAAAAGTATACAGACTATAAGACTATCAATTCCAATAACTATGCGAAGTTTGAAGTGAATTGACCAAGGGGTTCTCAATTTACAGCACGACATACGAAAAATCGCCTACAATTTGATGAATAAAGTCCCATAACTCTGGAATGAAAAATTGAAATTTCACCAAAAAGTATACAGACCATAAGACTATCAATTCCAATAACTATTCGAAGTTTGAAGTGAATTGGCCAAGGGGTTCACAATTTACAATGCGACATACGAAAAATCGCCTACAATTTCATTAATAAAGTCCCATTACTCTGGAATGAACAATTGAAATTTCACCAATTGACTATCAATTCCAATAACTAAGCGAAGTTTGAAGTGAATTGGCCAGGGGGTTCTCAATTTACAGCGTGACATACGAAAAATCGCCTACAATTTGCTTACAAAGAGAAATGTCATCAATACGACTAATTATATTATAACAGGCATGTCAAAAACAGAATAAACGGAATTAACAATAAAATCTGAACTTCTAACATCAACCAACGTATTTACATTACTTTGACAGTCCGTATCCCTAGCTTCACCGGACGCAATTACGAACGGACACAATTACGAACGAAATAAAATTTATGTCCCCTAATTGTTCCTTCAAAACATGAATTAAAAAAATGCTTTCATAAATAGATACTCCGCTAAATTACTCGTGTTTTGAGAGAAAATTATTCATGCGCAGTTGTTGAATGTTGCAGACGACAGGTTTTCAAATTTGTAAACAGAAAACGATCGACAATTGCACCTGGAATCTATCGCTAAAATTCCTTGAGGTACAATGTACGCATATATCTTATGCCTATAATTGGAAAGAATATGATCTCCTGATTCTATACATATGTAGAACACAGTGAAATTAAATAAAAAACAGTCAATATAATACAATATAATACATTTTCCTTACCTTGATCTATCCCAAAATGTCAAAATCCGTGATGTACCTTATTCATTGAAGAGAAGGAATTCCAAATGCAAACTGGCACACATTTATGGTGTGAATAAAGGAAAGGTTTTTAAGTCATGTGTATTATATACAAATGGATATGTTCACGTACATGAATGAATGCTCTTTCAATTTTAACAGTTGTCATCAAATAATTTACACTAGAAAGGTTATTATTATGTCGTTCGAAATTGTGTCCGGATCTAGGTCACAGAGTGACTAAGACGGTACCTGGTCAAATCGCCCCACTGCAAAATCGCCCCACATTTATCAAAATCGCCCCAACATTAATCAAAATCGCCCCAATATTTAAAAATAAATAAATAATAGTTATTATTATTTTTAGTTTTGACAATAATTGAGATAATATAATTACAGTATAGATAATAAAACTTACAGTACATTAATCGGAAACGTTATTGTTTAATTTTGTCGGTTAAGTGAGGGCAATTATTTGTGTCCACAGGGTTCGACATTAACTTTTTGACCAACTTGTCCATTCGGGCAAGTGCCATATTGATTTTACTTGCCCGAAACTGTAAACTACTAGCCCGAATTCTTAAGTGCCATATATGCATGTACATGTAATGCAGAACTATATACATGTATATGCAATCTACAATGACAGTTCATAGAGTAGAATAACCCCTCATATTAATTATTTACACCTTATGATGTGGGCATAGTGTTAGTGCATCATTTGGTTATTTTTGTTAGAAAATTTAAGTATAAATGTTCTGTAGGACAAATAAAATTGATTGTTGGTTTCCCTTAATATAGGGAAATTTTTAAGGGTCGGCAGGCAGGGTTTTTTTTTTCTTTTTTTAACTCAAAAGATATTGCAAATCAGGGTTTTGCTATCTTTCCCATGAAGGTCAGAAAATATATCATGAAGGTTAAACATTTTGCATCACTCTTGTTTCATTTGATAAATGTGAACATTTCTGTAAATGAACAGCCAGAATGGTTCCACTGGGCACACTGCCGGTTAGTGATGGGGAATCGGAAAATTTTCATAATCGATTATCGGCAATAATCGGAAGGGCATAATCGATTATTAATCGGAAAATAGTTAAGTCTTATCAGAGCATTAATATATTTCAGTTATTGTTGTATATTGTAACTACTAAACTGAATATAACTTTTAATGTGTTTTCATGTGCCAAAAAACGACCAAGGTCCTATTATTTAAATGTCAAACTAAAGCCTACATTTAAAAGGTCATACACACAGAA
>MJUT01057482.1:1005334-1015977 GCA_002080005.1 Gigantidas platifrons
TGCACAATGATCATAAAAAGGATGCAATTAACGAGTTTGGAATAAAATATTCAACATCAAATCCTGTATGGGTCAAATTTCAGGAACATGGGAGCTCCTTTTATGTGAATATTGAAGAAAAAGCATGATTATTGGTGAGCCCGGTATTTGTCCATACAAACTCAATACTCTTTCAGATAATCCTGGTAAACTTAAATACATTATGACAAGTTTGTGATTCATTCAAGCCGTTGTTTGCTTCAGCCATTTTGACTTTGATTAACGTAATTTCGAATACGGATACCGGAAACGGAACCAACAATCCGGATTCGGCGATGTCAGCGATTTTCGATTTTGGAATCGATTATGAGCATCGTTGCCACTCAAACGACCGTTAATCGATCATCGGCGATAATCGTTCCATCACTACTGCCGGTTGCCATTTTATACACACTATACGTCACGTACACGTTTTAGATCATGGTCATTTTACCTTTAAGCACTTTAGCGATCTAGATCAATGACCTTGACAGGTGGAAAAAACATTGAAAAAGCATGGCTGCACTTCATCTCCGCGAATTTTGAAAATGGCTGTAATTGTTTACGATAACAAAAATCTCCATATCACTGAGTTAGAAGACACACGGCCGGTGTTTATTTTATTTATTTTATTGATCAGTAATAAAATATAATGACCCGAACATATCACAGAATCATTTTCACTTGCCCGATTGGACAAGTTGGGTGCCGTTTTCACTTGTCCGAAGACGCATTTCACTTGCCCCGGGCAATCGTTAATGTTGAACCCTGGTCCATGAAATTATTTAAACCTGCTACCATCATGACTGGCATTATTAAACACAATGGCCAGTGACTGCATAGAGTACAAGCAGGTTGTTAGACACAGGCAAGAAGCAATCCAATGCGATGGTTGTGAGAAATGGCAACATCGAAATACAAAAATGTATTTGCAATTACAAATAACATCATTCACGGATAGACATGTCAACCCACACGGACATATTATCCTTCTCCTTAATACTACTGCTTGCTTAGTGGAGAAGCAACAAATACCAATTTTATAGTCTTTGGTTTTACCCAATCGGAGCTCAAACCACGATCTACCACACTCGAGGGGAGAACGCTAACCATTACACCACCGATGCAGTTAATATTTCAATTAAGACTCCATAAAGATACACAAAATATGAAAGATATTTATTAAGATTATCAAACTGATTTACAAACAATAATGAAAACATATACAAAAACATCATAGAGGGCAAAATTATTGTACATATCTTGATTTTATAATCAAGTTAATTTCTTCATTACTAGTGATGGGAATCGGAAGGAATTTCATAATCAATCATTGGTTTCACATGAATAACTAATTCAGGCCTCGACATTAACGTTTGTCCGATACCAGTGAAAACTGACGTCGGACAAGTAGATCTTGTATCATGGTTGTCCGATGGGACAAGTGGAAACAATGACTGTCCTACCTTTTGGAGGTTATTTTCTATGATAAAAATGTGTTGCTTTGTCATTTTGACAGACAAAAACTTCTTAAATAATTATTTTAATGTGTTTAAAAATATCAGTTTCTATTGAAGTACTCTATTGCTAATTATAGCAGTGAACCAAGAGATATTCCGAATGTATTAATGAAATATTCCATTTCCGGTTTGTACATTATCAAAGTACTGAAGTACTGTTTAGCCACATATGATCACAGGCACATGTATTATCTGGCTTTTACAAATGGAAGAACTATTTATAAATTGTTGTTACAAAATCGAAGTATATGTTTGTGTACATTATCAAAGTACTGAAGCACTGTTTAGCCACATATGATCACAGGCACATGTATTATCTGTCTTTTAAAAATGGAAGAACTATTTATAAATTGTTGTTATAAAATGGTAATTAAAAAATGACATACATGTATACTTGATCTGTATCTTTTCAGCGATTTGATTAAGCGACAACTGGAATTTTGTAATTAAAATTCAATTCAAATTCAAATAGTTTATTGATAGTAAACCACCAACGCAAAGAACCACATTGCTGATAATTATTTTCTAGTTTTTGTAATTTTTATTGAATTTTTTCGGACAACTAAAAGATTGAGTCGGACAAGTACTTTTATTAGATAGTTGTCCGAAGGGACAAGTTGAAAAATATGTTAATGTAGAGGCCTGTAATTATCGGTTATAATCGGAAAAAATGATGTTTTGTTGACAACAACCTACATTTTGTATTTTATGCAAATTTTACATCATACCTCTTATATATAATGTATGTATGTTTTTTGTCATGTTTGTACTTTATTTTAAGGTTGTTTGACCAAATTAAAAATGCAGACCTGTTTACCCCGGTTGACCTATAGGAGTAATTTTCTTCCTTGACTGAGAGTAGTTTTTTACTTTTAAGAGTAGTTTTTGTCTAATACACTAGGGGGTTTGAGAGCAATGGCAGTGACTTCTTCAAGCTCAGTCCCTGCTTGCGTTTGGCATGCCGCCATTTATTTTCAGACACATGTTACTAGATCATCAAAGTGTTTGTAAGGAGCATGGATATAAAATAATTTTAAACTGCTCAAACGACAAAGATTCAGTGTTGCGTTCGGATATCTACCATAAGAAACAAGAGTACTTTCTGGCAATTTTTTTTTCAGTTTTGCAACTTGTTGGCGCAGAAATAACTCATGAGGGCGTAGAATTTAGGGGTCAAAAGTGGTAGAAACTACGCTGAAATCGTAGTGGTAAACAGGTATGAAAATGTTATAAGTCTGAGCAGCACCATGTCATAGCCGTGAATGCGTATTTACTTTTCGGTCAGAAATCTAAAATTTTGACGATTTTTTTAGTTTTCACTGTACTTATACTTTTAATGGACGTTAGAAATATAATTTCATTTGCAACAAGTCACAGACATCGTTTATATTTGAGTCCATCGAGTCTTCTCTACCCAGTCTAAAACTCTATGGTTGCTAGTTAACTCGTACCACTGTCAACTCGTACCATGTCAACTCGTACCATCGTCAACTCATACCATTGCAAACTTGTACCATCGTCAACTCGTACCATTTTAAAAATTACCACTATTAAGAGGAAAGCAATTTCGACCAATTGACGAATGGCAATGCTCATGTGATGCTTTTGAAAGAATATTCAAATAGATTGTGCTTTTGAAAGAAAGTGTGTTAAAATTAACAATTAAATTATTTTACATATACTCAAAAGGATGAAGTTGAATAATAATTAATTAATTGGCTTTTAATTTGCATTATTATTTTTTTAATGACAGTAAATTAAGTTGAAAGCAGTTTCAAAATAATTATGTACATATTAAAGAATTTCACTTACCTTGCAAATCCACGTTATTCATAGACGTTTTCAGAAATCGGTGATTACCTAGTTATCGTTTGTGGACACTAGGTGGCGTTACTATCGTCCGCCATTAAGAAAGTACAACAATCGGTTGTTTACACTAGTTACGATTAATCAGTATTCATAATTGGATTAGATAAACACGCTTCAGTTGTTATTTTATGGCTCCTCATGAAACTTTTTTTTTTTCAGATAAAGAAATTCAGATATTCAGATATTTTAATTTGATAAAACTTAAATTCCTTTTCATCTTCACTACAGATCCCTATAAACTAAAGAAATTGACCGACAAAAAGTTTGAATTTGTTTTACAATTTAACACACACAAAATAAATAATAAGACAGAATTGAAAAATACACCTTAAGATGTCACATTCAAAGTTTAAGGGGCATTAGCTACGATTTTGACCAAAAAAAATATATGTTTTGGGAATTGGTAAATAGCTTTAAAATGATGAAATAGAGACCTGTAAATATTTCACATTAAACAGCTAATCGAACCACTTTCTGCCTTTTGAGAACGAAAATTACCATCGATTACTTATTTGTATTTTGTCGCTTATTAACTGCAAACTTGCATTTTTCGTTGTTCATACATGTAATTAACACTGACTAAAATTCACAAAATATAAGAAATAAGTGCATTGTTGTATTGATTTAATGACGATTCGACAAACTCCGTAAACAATGTTGATAATTAATAAGATGACGTCCATTTCTTGATCGATCTCAAAACACGAGCAGTTGCAGGCCTTTTCCCCGATACGCGTACATTTCATAATATTTATAAGTTACAGAAACACGTTTTATTAAGGCATCAAATCATATCTGATAGTTTTTATGGGTAACAAAAATTTACGATTTGGCTAGAGAATGCCCCTTTAAGTTCTTTCTTATCAGTTAGGCACACTTTTTATCATTATTACTTCACTTTAAGACTGATAAACATAGATACAAAATGCAACTATTTTGAGTTTTCGATTTTCAAGCCATCTTCCAATATCTTTGTACTTAAAAAATAAATTTATATATTTTTTTTCTTATAAATGTGTATAAATATCTTCTATAAATTTCAATTTCTTATCTAATTTTTATTCTTATTATGTAACAATATAGTCAGGTTGTTATTTTCATTGAATGGCATCTCAAAATAGATTACTTCACAGTAGGGGGGGTCTTCCTGTATATTGTGTACATCCAGTATATTACAAGACAACCTAATTCCGATCACCTAGAAAATATTCCCACGACATACATATTTTTTTTATAACCACAGTGATCAACCTTGCAAAGGACACAACTTGAAGACGGCTTGAAATTCGAAAATACAAAATAGTTGCATTTTGTATCTATGTCTTCACTTTAAATCGTATAGTAATAATTTAAAAAAGTGTATATTATAATTTATATATTTACTTTTTAATTTCATACAAAATATTAATTTGATTACCCCTTTTTTCTTATGCTTGAAAAGCAAAAAAAAAAAAAAGTGCATGCAGTATGATTTATGCTGATTTTGTATGGGGAAAATAACGGTAATTAAAAAAAAAAAATACATACAAGGTAATTTATTTGTTGTCATTATATCTCCGTTTACAAATCACTTCACAGCAGGTGTTGTCATTGAATTTCAAGCCGAAATAACAGTATAATGTGACACCTGTACTAGAGAAACCATACATTATCGTATCGATAAACCCAGAGAACATAATATTTTTGTATATTACTAATGGCGGACACACTCGGAAGTCGATAATGGCCACGCCCATGTTTTTAAGAATAAAAAGGTCTATATGGTTTAATGTATGAGACATGCAACATCACAAACATTTATGCTGAGGACATTTTGAAATACTAATGTTCTTCGTAAGGACATGCCAAATTACAGTTTATTTATAAAATTCCTTACTTAGTAAGTTAGTATCGTCTGACGCACTTGACACAAAGGGATACGTTCAATATAATTACGATGCTGGTACTTCGAGTTTACAGTGGTACGAGCTTACTGTGGTACGAGTTTACATTGGTACGAGTTGACTTCCTGTGGTACGAGTTGACTTTGGTACGAGTTTGCAATGGTACGAGTTGACTATAAAACTGTAGTACACCATCCAAAAATACCACAGTTCAAAAGTGAAAACGTTCACAAAAAATAAACCGATCTGTTTATATTTCTGCCAATTTTTGGAAGCATTCACTTTTTGTTACACGCCTCTATAAAATACATTTTTTACTGCCAACAACTAAATAATATATTTACCTGTAGGGGTGTTGTTTCTTCGTCGTCAGTGCTGTCCACCCCCACCCCCTCGTCGAGAAAAGCCTGAACGGACAATCCATCACCATGTTCACAGGCATGAAGCAACTGACGGACGCGGTCCATGATTATTTCATGACATTCTGATTTTTCTTATCATCTTTTTTCACTTTTTTTCTTTTCCTTATACTTCATTTTGACAGTGTATGTATGTTCAACAAGTTCTTAGTGTTTCTATCTTATCCAGAAAATCCTTCAATCACCAAGTCCACCATCTTGTTTCCGCTCGTTACGTCACGTTCTCGCTATGCTCTGTCGATATTGAGATTGCAATACAATCAAGATTGATAGAAATAATTCATGGTAGCCCGAATTTATATTATTTTTACCACGGGTAGGCACTTTATGCCAATTATTTTACCCCGAGGTAGCCCGAATTTATATTATTTTTACCACGGGTAGGCACTTTATGCCAATTATTTTACCCCGAGCGTTAGCATATCAGGTGCAACCACGGAAACATTAGTGAACCTAATCAACTCTAGAATTAGAAAAGCAGTAATTCGGCACTACAAAATCATCATATATCTCTGGGCAGGAACTTGTGATCTCACCATAAAAGAGAAAAAATTTCTAAAATTGAAATACGAAAACAACAGGGCAGTTGACCTCATAGTAGACCATATATAAAAGAGCCATAAACTGTAAAGATAGTCAACAAATACCAGAACGCTGAAATTAAACTTATAGACTGTCCATTATTGTCAATTAGACATTGGAACAAGAACAAATGTCACCCAAAACCAGAAACATTCAAGGTTGATGACTTTATTATTACTAGACAAATTCAGGAACTAAATTACAAAATCAGGGAAATCAACGATCAACTAAACAAAACATCAGTTAACATTAGCAAATATTACTTCAGAGGACGCAAGAGGAAAGGCGGCAAAACACGCAAATCGGTGAACCTATCAATCAACAGCAAAGACGGGATACATCCAGGACGCTTACTAAGTCTAGCCATAACCAAACATATTCTACTTGACACCTACACAGAGTGCTTTGACATCATCCAAGAATCTGAAATCGTACAAATAAGAGTGGAGCAGGACGAACTAAGCTCGTTATTCTGACATCTTGAGAAGACACAACAGAGACAGTGCATTAAAAAGACGAGTGGTGAAACTTTTAGGTGAGTTTGATCTTATCAGGTTTTACTACTACGCATAGAAACACTGCACTATCTTCATTGACGTTCTTTTTCAGACTCCGAGACACTCTTAGATAATAACAACCATTCATAACCAGAAAGTACTTAGTAACTCAGTACCTAGAATAAAAGATGTTCTACTTCACAGCATTCATTCTTGCTCTTGCAACTTGGACCCAACAACAAAATGGAAGCTTCTCATTGTCACCATATACCACATACACTCCACCAAGTCAACACTACATACCCAAGGAAAAGGTAATACATGGGGTAAATATATATCTATGTGAACAACTCCAATTAATATATACTATTGGCTAAGAAACAACCCAAACTCATGTAAGAAGTTAACCATCAAAGACAGGAGCAAACAACAACTTATCCTACTTCTATTGAGTGGCATAGAACCAAACCCTGGACCAAGACGACCAAGATTTCCATGCACTATATGTCAAAAAGCATGTAAAACTGATTCCATAGCCTGTGATGACTGTGATAAGTGGACACACAGGCAATGTATTGGTATGTCTACAACAGAGTTCAGCAAATTAGGAAACAGCGAAGAAATATGGACTTATCCATCATGTCTCAAGCCAAACAATTCTTCCACAATATTATATACAGTACCGTGCAACGGGGACAGCAAGAACTCATCAGTGGATATTTCAACCAATCCCTTATTGGTAGATAGCATAAGTGAGGTATCAATTCCATCAACATCAGGATCAAGCATCAATTCTCAATTCTCCATCCTTCAATGCAACATCATTTAGCTCAGACGCACCTATCATGACGTCATCACCAAAACCTACAAAAGCCAAACCAACACATAAGATACAAGTCAGAATACTCAACATCAACTTCCAAAGCTTGAGGAAAAAGGGAAAACTCATCGAAACAATCATAGAATCTACAGACCCAAATATCATAATTGGGACAGAAACGTGGCTTGATCCAACTTTTAGATCAAGCGAAATATTCCCTGACTACTATCTATATGATATAAAACGCAGAGACCACCCAAAAGATCCACATGGAGGAGTATTAATAGCGGCCAAAACACATCTTCAACTAGGAAACATCACAAAAAGCAAAGACGTAGAACTGATAACGGGAAGTGTTAGCCTAGAAGGAAAGAAGAAAATGCTTGTAGGTGCATTCTACCGCCCTCCTGATAAAACAGATGAAGACTACATAAACAAGGTCAAAGAAGAAATAAGCACCATCAAAGATAAACACCGCAGAGACATCTTTGTAATTGGAGGAGACTTCAATCTACCCGATATCAACTGGGAAGAACAAACCATCATAAATAGACAATATCCAATCAAAACCAACCAAACATTCCTTGAAATTGTAGCTGACAATGGTTTAGAGCAGATAGTCGATTTTCCTACAAGAAAAGATAACACCTTGGATTTAATGCTCCTATCACATCCTGCTTACAAACTCAGATGTAAACCACTCCCATCGATAGGAAACAGCGATCACGACATCGTACTACTGGACATTGCTTGCAAACCATTCAAGCCAAAACCAGTGAGACGTAAAATATATCTATGGAAAAAAGCAGATATTTACAAGATAAAGGAAGATCTAGAATCATTTGGAAGCACATTTCGAAACATCGGAAAGAGAGACATTGAATCACTTTGGCACGCTTTGAAAGACGCAATCCAAAACACCATTGATAAAAGAGTACCTTCGAAAATGACACAAGGGCGACACACACATCCTTGGAGTATATGTTAAACTACCCTATCTAATATATAAACTGGATTTGACTGTAAAATTTAAATTATTGATGCATTAACATAATTTTATGTTAAAACGGGTTGCATAAACATGTTGCATTGTTGACAAATTTTCAGTAAGTACCATTGCTAGCCAATAAATCCTTACACTTTTTTCCCTACTTTTTTCCCCGTACTTTTTTCCCGTACTTTTTTCCCATACTTTTTCCTGTACTTTTTTTCCCATACTTTCAAAGTTGGACAGTAAATAAAAGCTTGAATTGAATTCACTCTTATAATGATTTTTTAATCTAATTTAAAATAAAGATAAAAAAAAATGTATTTTATGATGTTTGCTGAAAATTCTTTGTCATATTAGCTGTCACAGGTGGTAATATACATGATGCATCCAATATACATGATGCATCCAATATACAGGAAGAACCCCCACTGTGAAATTATCTATTTTGAGAAGCCATTCAATGAAAATAACAATCTGACCATATTGTTACATAATAAGGATAAGAATTATTAGATAAGAAATTAAAATTTATAAAAGGCAAGTATGTTTTGAGTGAAAATTAATTAACATGTTGAGTCACATTTCATTTATTTAGCTAACTTCCTGGCTAATAAGTATTTACCTTAATAACGATGTAATTGGTATTTCTTAATAAATTGTATTAAAAATCATTTTAATTTATGAATTAATCAACTTTCTGTTTACATAATTATTTAAAATAAAATTTCTTTATTATTTCATCCCATTTTCCGTAATTTATATATATATATATATATTAATAAAGAAATTTTATTGAAAAAATTAAGTACTCAGAAAGGGTCATTCATCAGAAAGGTGTGCCTTTGCTAACAATAATCTTAAAAAAATCACTTTTTGTCCCGTGTACATTAAAGTGACAAAAACTTCAAAACTTCAAAAAATTATTACACGGTGTAATTTTTTTTTTAATTTGTGAATCTATGACAATTTAAATCATAAATATGAGAATAAAGGTGTATTTGTTTTCTAAACATGCAAGGGTACAATCATTCTCCGTGTTTGTTTTGTCAATATTTACAAACGAAGGTAAAGGAAGTCACTAATGCGCATACGCGCTAATATCTGACATTTGATTGGTCGTCTGAACCAGATAGCAGCTGACGGATTTTTACCATTAAGAGCGTTCAAGCCCTCGTCCAGCGATAGTGCCGATAGAGGGCGCAGTATTATTCGAGTTAGGGGGAAAAAGTACGGGGAAAAAAGGAGGGAAACCAGGGTGCGCATGCGCACACCCTTCGGAGTGACTTCCGGTAGCCATGGTACTTGTACTACTACTACTATAGTACAAACTGGGGGAAAATGACGTCACAGAAGAAAAACGCGGGGGAAAATGACGTCACTAATGGAAAAACGCGGGGGGAAATGACGTCACTTCCTGTGACGTTACTTCCGGTCTCGTGACTGACGTCACTTCCGGTCAGGGCCTGTTCCGGTCAGGGTCGGTCACTTCCGGTCGCTCCACCTCAAATGCGACTTTGTCCGTACCCATATACTACTAACAAAAGCTAAATTTCATCCATATTTAGATGCCTAATAATGTTTATTATTTTCTTGCGAAGCAAATCAGTTCCTGCATTCGGTTGTTTCGAATCATGTCAATTCCGACCACGTTCCGTCTTTTTCGTGTCTTGACGTCTGAACAAATTGGCAGGCGACTTCCGGTGTTTACGATATTACTGTGACAACGTCAGTATATCATAGTCGTAGATGCGGTAGATTATAAGTAATTGTAATATGGAGACGCCAAGGAAACCGCTGAATAAATACTGGTGTACCCCACTATATCGATCTGTCTTATATAAGAAATATGTACATTCTGTAACTAACCACGTAAGGCAGCATACCCCACAGGAAAAACCAGTCATGTTTATTTTTATGCTTTTTATGCATGTAGCTATGTATTTAAAATAATTATTTTTATTCTTTAGTTCTTACAAGTTTTTATTATTATTATTTTCTTTTTTTTTTTTGGATAAGAATAAGATAATAATAAGACTTTTAATTT
>MJUT01057482.1:1036140-1050497 GCA_002080005.1 Gigantidas platifrons
AAAATATGCACACCTTCAGTGTAAGTACTAACTGTCTACAAAATATAAAAGGTTTAGCTTAAAAACTGTAGGAGGAGTTAGCTGGACAAACCATATATCCTATAGGGATTTAGCCAAATCTGTCAAAGTTCATGCATCCATAATTTTGTAAAAAATTGTTGAAAGTCAAAATCCATACAATATGCACACCTTCAGTGTAAGTACTAACTGTCTACAAAATATAAAAGGTCTAGCTCAAAAACTGTAGGAGGAGTTAGCCGGACAAACTATGCATACTAAGTGTGACGAACGGACGGACAGGGGTAAAATAATATGCCCCCGACCAATAGTCGCGGGGGCATAAAAATGATTCACTCCTCTAGGCCAGCTTATTCTTAATACATGTGTTGAGCTTTATTTGATAAATAATTTATGAGATATGCATATTATTACATAATTAAATGTAAACATTTTACGATGACAGACAACAGAGGCCAAGTGATGGCAAAAGAACACATACGGCCAAAGGCCATACGAGCTAAAAATAAAAGTATTTTAAATTTTACCTTTTTCTCTCATTGTCTGTTTCTGTATTTCAGGGATAAGGAAGCAATGTACAAGATCAGCTACTATTTCTTCAGAATCTAACTGTGTTCTCCTAAAAAAACATTGACAATAAAACATTAAATCTTATGTGAAATAATATACAGAATTACCGTACCCTACAATTTCCCTCATTCACAAAAATCAAAGCAATTGCTTTCTTCTGACATATTTCATTGTTTAGTTATTATACAAATGTAACATGCTTAAAAAAATTAGATAATTTTTATAAATCTAGCAATTAAACTTAGGATTTAATGCAAACATTTTAGAAAATAATTAACAAAAATTGTGAATTTTTTATAATATTGTGGTGATATCCATCTTCAATTCCTTTAATACTAGCTGTATATTTGCTGTATATGTTATGAAGTTCTATGACTTTTGTTTTGCCATATTGTTATCAAATTAGAGGGAAAGGAAAGGTTCCTGAACTTAAAACAATGATTGCAGAGATTTGTTAATCTAAATATGTGGTAAAAAATTACCTTGCTCACCTCTCTTCACATGTTTTTTTATAAGAATTTGTTATAAATTCATATTTTGACTTACTTATCCTCTATATCATATGCTACATCATTGATCTTATCAGCCATCTCCATGATTTCTGATCTGGCCTGTAAATCTGCTGTTTGATCAACCGATCCCATCAATATGTCCTCTAAGTAGGTTTGTACACTGTTTTGGTGAACTTTCACAACCTTAATTGAATAAGAAAACTGGACATCAAAACAATTTTTTTCTACAAGAAGTTTTTTTTCTTCATTTTTACCAGAGAAATTTTTAATCTTTAAACTTTTTCTGAATATAGAATTTGCCAGTTTCTGACTTGATTTTTTTCTAAAATTATATGTTTTTTCCACATGTTTGTAGTAGTTGCTTCCCTTTGAGGCAGACAAAAGTGTCAATTTCATGCAATATTCAACCAAAATGACATATATTTTTCTCAAACTCTGTGTCACAGTGGTATATATGTGTTAGATTTTTTTTAAATTTATTTGGGAGGTTGAGGTTATACAAAACATAGATGTAGAAATGTTGTTGTGAGTTAAACCATTTTGAGGTACATAGATATAGAAATGTTGTTGTGAGTTAACCCATTTTGAGGTACATAGATATAGAAATGTTGTTGTGCTGTAGTGATGTTATGAATATTTTTCTTTAAATTTATTGCTTAAGATACATTTGTATATGGTTAAACAAATATATATCTTTATTTATGTGTAAATGTATCCATATGTATGAATATGCCTTTTATGTGCTTAGATATACTTGTACAATAATACCCCCAGCAAAGCTATTCATAAAACTGGCCTCCCAAATCAGATACCGGCCACTTTTTACGCCTGATGATTCTATTCATTACTGGTTTTATTAACCATGACCCTTTATACGGTCAAGGTAAATGAGTGTTCGACTTCTGGTCTGTTTTATTTATATCGTCTTCTATACCTATTATTTATTACAGACGATATAAATAAAACAGACCAGTAGTCGAGCAACCCTTTACGGTGGCCGTTTAAAGAGTCATGGTTAATAAAACTAGTAATGATTAAATTCAACATGCGTAAAAAGTTCCCGGTAACTAATTTGGTATCCAGCTTGTGCCTTGTCCGACCGCGATTAAATTATGTCGGGGCTCTCTAATTTGACTTTGAACCTATTCATAACTATCAAGGTGTATTCGAATGGGATATCACGTACACAACACATGTACGTGACTGTTTACATTATTTGCATATCGCCAATATCGACTCAATAGCAATAGTTCGACTTCAAAGAGATTATATTTACGACGCAATAATCCATTTTAACCCAGCTTTTTTTCGTATACGATATCATTTGTGGATAGGTGACTAACGGAGAATAAGTTAAAAAAATTAATGGCTTGTAGATTTTTAATTTCATTTATTAACAATGTAAGATTGCAATACAAAAAATTCATCTTTGAGTGTAGATTTTGTTACTGGTTCGATTATTGCGATAAAATTGAAATGCACACAACCAGATTTGAATAAAATTTTCTATCCATAATTTCCTCCTTGATGCAGGTCAGATGTTCCTTTAAAATATAAATTAATTTTCTGTACAAAGCAAAAAAAAAAAGAAAACTGAAAAACCAAAAACATACATATTTCAAACAAAAGAACTGAGCATTATAGAATATGGAAAGCTTCTTTTTCCGCACTCGTACTCAGGTAAAGGCCTTGACGCCTTTGGCCTCTCGGCCTTCACCTGTGTACTCATGTGGAAAAAGAAGCCTCCCAGATCCAATAAAGGACAGTTCTTTTGTTTGAAATGTACGGTATCCTATACATGTATATATGTATTCTTAATATACAGAAGATTATATTAATTCATTCTAAATTGGCAAATTTCACAATTATAATGAATAAATGGACAGTTTTAAAATTATTACAAAATTTTGAATTTCTCCTAAGTAAAATTGTTTGTACACTAATTATAATGGAAATTAATTAATCATTCTTATCATTATACTTGATGTCCTTAGTTATTGAGGGAGAGCACTTACATAGGCTATGTGCAATCCCATTGGAATTTGTATAATTAAATTTATGCATTTTATTCAATAAAATTTTTGAATTGAAATTGTAGTCATGTTATGCAGTAGCTATATATAGAGATAGAGTTTAGTAAAGAAGTTACATGTTAAGTATGAATAAGTCTTGAGGACATTATGGTATTGTTTGTTCATATGAGTATGAACTACCAAAGGGTAGCTATATAGTGTATTAGTAAATACCAGTAAATAGTTGAGAATTTGAAGAAAAACAAAATGGTAAAGCTAGCTAGAGTGTATTTTTTTGCAAGAAAATATTGTGTATGATATATACATGTATATATTTTTAATTTATGTTGAAATTTATGTGTAAGAGTTAGAGATTTTAGTTTGAAACTGAACATTCTAAAACATCATACTTTGATATAAATCTTAATTAAAATAATCTATACATTTTAAAATATTTCATTTAAGATCAACATACCTGTTTGAAAATTTCATCTTCTTCTCTCCTTCTCCTTTCTTCTACTTGGCGACGCCCACTTTCCTCAGCTTCTCGGATTCTTCTTTGTCTTTCAGCCAACATGGAGAAAGCATGTATTCTCCTCTCTTCTTGAAGCCTGATCAACTCTTTACTCAAGAAATCAGCCATATCTCCAAGACTATCACCCTCCATCTGACTTAATGCCTCATCTACCAAGAATACCTTAAGAAAAACGATGCAATTGTTAAACTTTCTTAATATTCCGTCTGCCTTTTTATGGTATAAAGAGACATGATAATTACTGAACTAGGAGAACAGATTGATGCATAAATATTAAATGAGATTGCATGACAAATCTTAATTATAGATTAAGCTTAAAGATGGTTAAGACAAGGGAAATGGTACAAATAATAAGATAAATAAGAACAAATATCCAATATTTTTAACAGCATGGTTATATCTTTGAAAATTAGCAAAATTAAAGGGAGACAACTATTTTTAAAAGATTTTGCTTGCTGAATGTCATTCCATATTTTCGTAATGTTTTTCTATATGAGCTATCGTTCTTTCAGAAGGGTATTTCTGCCAGTACTATAAGTTTACTATGCACTGTAGGTTTATGAACATAATAAACATATGCCATTACATTAAAAAAAATCAAGTAACTCATCACGATATAGAAATATATCTTACTTCTTACAAACTTCTAGGAATATCATTGGTTTAAAGTGATCACGTGGAAACCCTGTATATTCAATACACGGTCAGTAGATTTTTAATACACGGTTAGTAGTAGAGTTATCTCCCCTTTTTCTTTCAAAACAAAGATGACATTGAACAACGAGACAGCGGCGCGTTTCGCCCCGACAACAGATGTTGAAATTATAAACAAACGTATTAATTGTTTTTTAAATATTACAATAAAAAAATAATTGACCTGAGTAAGTTTGTCCCCAAATGTTGGTTCAATGACTTACCAATATAACATTCCACAAGTCACCATATAATGTTATAGCGACACATATGAATCACTTACACACAACACACAAATACATATTCATTAGTTTTGATGCAGTTACATCTAAATCCCTCATTCAAAGGTAATCAGTAAGATATATTCGTTACACAGTGTGTTAGTGACCTAATACGATATATACAGGGTCAGTAAATTAAATATGGGACTCGAGCTACGCTCTCGCCCCAAATGGAATTTACTGACCCCGTATATATCGTATTAGGTCACTATTACACTGTGTAACTAATAATATACTAATGGAAAAAAGAAACTGTGCATTCTAAAAAGTTATATAACTTTTTTATTGCTGGGTATTTAATTTTTTAATTAAGCATGAATAGCTGAGATATTGATTAATTGTAAAAGTGTATTTATTTGTTCAATATTAACATTAAAGACAAATCTTAAAGAGGCATTAGCTACGATTTTGATCAAAAAAATTATATGTTTTAAATAGCTTTAAAATGATGAAATAAAGGTAAATATTTCACATTAAACAGCTTATCGTACCACTTTTCGCCTTTCGAGAACGAAAATTACCATCGATTGATTATTGCCTTGCAAGCAAATAATTTGACCTCGCTTTCTCCGTTTGCAACTGACCTTACTAGTGACAGGTAAAAACGAATAATTTGTATTTTGTCGCTTATTAACTGCAAATTTGCATGGTTCTTTGTCCGTAATTAACGCAGATTCACAGAAAATAAGAAATACGTGTATTGTTGTACTGATTTAATGATGATTCGGCAAACTCTGTAAGCAATGCTGATAATTAATAAGATGGCGTCCATTTCTTGATCGATCTCAAAACACGAGCAGTTGCACCTTTTTTCCCCGATGCACGTACATTTCATAACATTTATAAGTTACAGAAACACGTTTTATTAAGGCATCAATCATATCTGATAGTTTTTATGGGTAATAAAAATTTACAATTTTGACAGATAATGCCCATTTAAAAATATGGAGAAATATCTAAATTATTTGTTCAAATTTCTTCACGATTTGATTTGTTTAAGAATAAATTGCAGTTTGATGTGAAAAAAATATATATCACTTTCATTCTTTTGTATCAATATTTCTGCTATTTATTGGTAAGTAACATGAGAAAATTTCCTCAAAATAACATTATTTTTGATGTCTGTTATTGAATTTAAAGTATATGATACATTTATGTAAATAGGTTAAAATATGTCCATTTTCATATCACACCCCATATCAACCAATGACGCCCCTATTAGCCCTAGGGCCTAATATGGGTGTCTAGGGTTTATATGGGGTGTCATATGAAAACTGCCATACAATAACCTCTTAATATTGAATGAGTGTGCCTGGGAACATGTATATGGGAGCACTGCCTATGAATCGCATGAAAGAACAAATGTATAATATACATGGACTAAAAAAATGCATTGTGCTGAATAGATATTACATGTATCTGCATTAATTTGTTTTTATTTCTATTTGAAAAACATTTGACCTCTTTCTGAACCCCAAAATATCAACTTGAGCACTTTCGAGTCCATTTTCTAAAGACTTTTTGACATAGTTTTTGTATACATGCATTAAATAATTCTTTATTTACATTTTACAATCTTGTGGGTCAAGTAAATACAAAAATTACAAAACTAGAGGCTCAGGTGAGCCTGAATCGCTCACCTGACATAAATATGCCCTCTTAAGAATGTCTACATGCCGAATATATCTAAGTTACTATTCAAATCCCATATGGTTCTATGTTAAAACTATTTCTGCTCACGGCAGCCATCTTAGATGGAGGTCGTGGTCACCAGACACAATTTTAAAAGTATAATACCCAAGGATCATCCATGCCGTGTTTGCTTTAAATTGGCTGACTGGTTTCAGAGGAAAAGACTTTTAAACAATTTTCCCTTAGGGTCCTGTGTTAAAACTATGTCCGCTGACGGTGGCCATTTTGGACCAAGATCAGGCTCACTGAACACAATTTTGGAAGTTGACCACCTAAGGACCATCGATGAAAGGTCCCTAACTTCAAAAAGAACAAGATGAACTGTGAGCTAATGCTCACTTGTGATACCCCCGCATATATGTTCAATGTGTATAAAAACCAACCAAGTCGGCAAACAGTAAGTAGGAATCTGACGGGTCAAAAAACACTTCCCACGATATGGGGTACCTATATGAAGCTTGTGACGAAATATCAAATATCTGCCATCAATAGTTGCTGAGAAAAATGCGACGAAAAATTAGCATATATGTTCAATGTTTATAAAAATCAACAAAGTCGGCAAACAGGAAGTAGGAGTCTGATGGGTCCAAAAACTCTTCCCACAATATGGGGTACCTATATGAAGCTTCTGACCAACTATCAGATTTCTGCCATCAATAGTTGCTGAGAAAAATGTGACGAAAAATGTGCATATATGTTCAATGTGTATAAAAACCAACTAAGCCGGCAAACAGGAAGTAAGAATCTGACGGATCCAAAAACACTTCCCACAATATGGCATACCTATATGAAGCTTGAGACCAAATATCAGATTCCTTTCATCAATAGTTGCTTAGAAAAATGCGATGAAAAATGTGCATATATGTTAAATGTGTATAAAAGCCAACTAAGTCGGCAAACAGGAAGTAGGAATCTGACGGGTCAAAAAATGCTTCCCACGATATGGGGTACCTATATGAAGCTTGTGACGAAATATCAGATTTCTGCCATCAATAGTTGCTGAGAAAAATGCGATGAAACATGAGCATATATGTTCAATGTGTATAAAAATCAACAAAGTCTGCAAACAGGAAGTAGGAATCTGATGGGTCCAAAAATGCTTCCCACGATATGGGATACCTATATGAAACTTGTGACCAAATATCAGATTTGTGTCATCAATAGTTGCTGAGAAAAATGTGACGAAAAATGTGCATATATGTTCAATGTGTATAAAAACCAACTAAGTCGGCAAACAGGAAGTAGGAATCTGACGGGTTCAAAAGCGCTTCCCACAATATGGCATACCTATATGAAGCTTGTGACCAAATATAAGATTTCTGCATATCTTGGATGGACGGAAGGACAGACATATGGAAGAACGGACAGACGAACAGAGCTAAAACAGTATACCCCCCTTCCCCTTTGGGGAGCGGGGGTATAAAAACTAGGAAATCTAATAACTGATGTATAGTAATCTGAAACAGATTAATTATCTGTTCAGTAGATTGGTCATTTGGCAATATAGGACAATATTGATAGATTTACTGATAGATTTCGCAAGATGTTCTGTTCCTTCAGAAAACCCTCTTTTTGAGACTATTCTTGAGAGTAGCTTGGAGTGTAGATGTAGTTTTTCTGAGCATTGATGCACTATTCTGCCCTTGGATTGAGAAAATTGATCCATTCTCAATGGTAGAAGTAGTGGTTGCACACAAAACAGATGAAGAAGGTCAAGGTGAACCATATTTGTTTGGGTCAAACTGGTGCATTAACTATGATCTTGCAACTCATTCCCGAGATCTTTTGGAGAACAGGGACGAGAAATCCATTATTATATTGCATTTCATCTCTTCTGAAAGAGATTTAACTATTTCATGCATAAAAACAAATATTTAACTAGAGAAAGTTGATCTGGTGATCACAGATACCCCTGCATTCCAAATTTTGAGTCATACCTTA
The DNA here is from genome assembly GCA_002080005.1 of Gigantidas platifrons. Lineage (NCBI taxonomy): Eukaryota > Metazoa > Mollusca > Bivalvia > Mytilida > Modiolidae > Gigantidas > Gigantidas platifrons. Next base: position 1,044,395 of record MJUT01057482.1, read on the forward strand.
AATTTCACCCAAAAACCTAGAAAGTCCCTATTTTCTAAGAGAAAAAGGGCCATAACTTATGAACGGTAAATGTCAATTTCACCATAATCGAACTTAATCTGTATTTTATGGTACATCACAATGTGTTAAAGTGTGAAAAGATTTGGTTGAGCAGTACTTTAAATATCATCCGGAAACCTAAAAAGTCCCTATTTTCTAAGAGAAAAAGGGCCATAACTCATGAACGGTAAATGTGAAATACACCGTAATCAAATTTAACCTGTATTTTATGGTACATAGCAATGTGTGAAAAATTGAAAAGATTTGGTTAAGCCATACTTTAAATATCATCCGGAAACCTAAAAAGTCCCTATTTTCTAAGAGAAAAAGGGCCATAACTTATGAACGGTAAATGTCAATTTCACCATAATCGAATTTAATCTGTATTTTATGGTACATCACAATGTGTTAAAGTGTGAAAAGATTTGGTTGAGCAGTACTTGAAATACACCTTAATTGAAATTAACCTGTATTTAATGATCCACAGCATTGTGTTAAAGTTGAAAAGATTTGGTCGAGCCATACTTTAAATATCATCCGGAAACCTAAAAAGTCCCTATTTTCTAAGAGAAAAAGGGCCATAACTCATGAACGGTAAATGTGAAATACACCGTAATCAAATTTAACCTGTATTTTATGGTACATAGCAATGTGTGAAAGTTTGAAAAGATTTGGTTGCGCGGTACTTTAATCATTATCTGAAAATCAAAAGTGTGACGGACGGACGGACAGACATGAGCATCCCTATATATACCCCTCGACTTTCGTCGAGCGGGGGTATAAAAAAGATGAAAGTTTCACATACATTGAAAAATTTTATTTTGGCTCAACACAGTGGAATTTCTATTCAAAGATTCTCAATCACTCCTGGACACAATAGGGCCAAAGTTTGTCTTCCTATGACCAAAAAAAGACTGACAGACCTTATTGGTCGATGTTACCCTCACTTGGTCCTTGAAATTCCCATAAATGGATAAAAAACTATTGCGAAATGCAGAAAATGTTTTCTGTATAATCACGTGTAATAATTTCAATACTGTCCTAACGAACATAAAATAAGCAAAATTAACCAAAACAATGCTTTGGATTTGAAAAGAATACTAACCTTATGTTCATGAAGTCTCCTCTGTCTTTGAAGAGCCAAAGTGGCTTGCTTTTCTTGTAATTTCATGGCTTGTTCTGCTTCTTGTAAGGCATGTGTACTTCTTAATTCCTTAATCAACTCCATTCTTTTCTCTTTACCCTCAAATATCTGAAGGATAAATAAATACATATAATACAAAACATAAACCCTACCAAACAAAAAGGAGTAAAGACAACCAAGCACTGTTTTATGCAGAAATCCAATCAGACATCACAACACTGAACTAAATATGTGAAGAAACTTAAAAGAAGGTAGAGTATTTTATCTGAAAATAAAATGAGCTTTTGTCACATTTTCATTTATTTAATGGATTTAGATAATGAAATAATTATGAAAACTTAAATAGGTTTCAGTACTTTGATCTTAAATTTGCAGTATAATTTAAATAGGGAGCCACACCAACCACAACATAAAATAACAGCAACAATAAGAGCTTCCTCCTGCCTTAGCTTGCATGAAATTGATTGTCCAGCATTTAATGCAAGTCATTGTTAGGTAGAATAATATAATATAATGTTAGAGAAAAGATGGAAGGAATGTCATATGCAATTTAATAAAATTAAGAAGGTTTAAATATTGGAATTTGACATCTTTCGGAAAGAGGTAAATTTGTTAACATACTTCTGCAAGCATAAAACTAATAAAAAATGTTTACATTGGATGCAGCATGTTTACATATACTTTCTAAATATGTGAAATTCCAGAATTTTTCCCCCTTTATCCCACTTTCCCAAATAAAACAGATAATTTTCTTTATCAACACATAAATAACTTATATATATGTCAACTTTACAAAACACATATTGGATGAAAAACCAGAGGCTCATCTGAGCCTGTATCACTCATCTGGTTATTCATACACAGTTTGTGTTCAATTTAAAGTCTAGATTTTGAGAAACATTATTTTATGCACTTTCACATATTCATTGCCCTATGTGAATCTTTAATCCATTAATATCAGATTTAAAATCAAAATTAAAGTTGTGGAATTGGTCCCTTTAAGCCCACTTATATCTTGGAAACATTAAAAGGTACAACAAATCTGTTGGAATACATTAGACAGGAATTTTTCTGAACAATTTGATTTATAATAAAGCAGCACTGGATAATTGAAGAAATTTCAATATTAGTAATAGCAGCTTATTTATTTGAATGGAAGGCGGGGCTGCCAGACACAATTTCGAAAGGGACCCACCCAAGGAAAATCCCTGCCAGCTTTCTTTAAATTGTTTTAATTTGGTTCCGTGGTTTCAGAGAAGTTCAGAGAAGATGTGATCTTTTATCAAAATATGTATAATTTGCATAATCTGTTTAAATCGGCTGAAAGAAAATGTTCACAGAAAAACACAGACTATATGTTAAACTACTCATTGCCATGTAGCTGCAGTTAAAATTTGAGTTAATTTTGATATATAATAAAGCAGCAATGGGCAATTGAAGAAATTTCTATTTTTAGTAACAGCAGTAAACAATAATCACTCGCTCAACAGATTTATTCTTCTATACTCTCTCTCAACAACAGCTAAATTTTCAAAGCATTTATCGAGTGTTTCTGTCTGTGTTCAGGACAATTCCACAATTTTCACAACGATCACTGGCATTCACCATGAAATTTGAACAGTGGATTGTCAGTGATTTTCTACAGGGACATCTTGTTAGTACTGTAAAAAACACAATATTTGGCCTCTTTGGATCCGTTTTATTTCGTACAACTACAGAAGCCAAAACCTCCATTTATAATCACAACCTATGATCGTATACAGACAGAGGACAATGATGACAGACCCATAAAATAATGAGAGCTCAAAAGTTTTGTGGCTGTATTTATGGCTAACAGTATAAATATAAAATGCTTAAAAACTGAATTATTTAATCCAATCTTTTGCAATATCTGATAAACCAAGCAAATAATACCCCCATTAACTTACACACAAACACTTTTTTTTAAAGTTGAAAAGTTTATATCAACTGACTGAAAGTTAAACAAGTAAAGAAGACTCATCTTACATTTTTCCCTATCAATCTAATATAAATAAAAACTTATAGGAAACTGGAAAAATCAGTACTTACCATATTCTGTATAGCACGTCCTCGTATTACTTGTTGCAGGAATATGGTAGCAAGTTCTCTTTCTTCTTCATCCTAAGTAATAAAAATTGCAAAATTATCTTTTTTTGTTATTCTAACTAAGTCATCTTTTTTTCTCTTCAAAAAGCTTTCTCTCAAGAATTAAACAAGAGGATCACATGATTATTCATACAGAGTTTGAGTCCAATATTCAATGGAATCTAGATTTTTAGAAAAAATTATAACCATTTTCACATATGTCAAACTGTAACCTATCAAAATAAAATTTCTATAAAAATTTTGGGCATCATTCCCTTTAAGTCTCTTCATATTTCTAAGCAGTAAAAGCTACAACAAATCTGTTGGAACACTTCAAACTTGAATATTTCTAAGGCTTTCAATGTAAAAAACTACATACAAAATGAGTTATCATTTTGATTGTGAGTCCTTTTGACTTCCTTTGACACTTTTTATATCAGAAGCCAAAACCAACTAGAGGATCACAGGAGCCTGTAATCGCTCACCTGGTTTTCAATTTGACATCTAAAGTTAATAGAAAATGGGGGTGTTACACATAATTTTGAAAGTGGGCCACCCAAAGATCATTTCAACTCAAATTTCTGAGCAAAAGATTTAGATGTGATTTTTATCTCATAATATTCCTAAACGGAATAAACTGGCTGAAAAAATCTCACAGAAAAACCCAGAATATATGTTAAACTACTCATTGCCATGTAGCTGCAGTTAAAATTTGAGCTCATTTTGCTTATACTAAAGCAGCAATGGACAATTGAAGAAATGTTTATTTTTAGTAACAGCAGCCATCTTGAATGGAGGGTGGGACTGTCAGACACAATATTGAAAGGGGACCACCAAAGGACCATACCAGCCAAATTTGCTTTAATTTGGTTCAGCAGTTTCAGAGGAGAAGATTTAAATGTGATGTCTTATCAAAAAATGCTCAATTTGCATAATCAGTATAAATCGGCTGAAATAAAAATTTCACAGAAAAAAAAAATGAAAGATATGTTAAACTACTCCTTGCCATGTAGCTGCAGTTATAAAATTTGAGCTCATTTTGACTTATACTAAAGCAGCAATGGTCAATTAAAGAAATTTCTATATTTAGTAACAGCAGCCATCTTGAATGGAGGGCAGGGCTGTCAGACACAATTTTGAAAGAGACCCATCCGGGGACGATCCCTGCAAGGTTTGGTTTAATTTGGTTCAACGGTTTCAGAGGAGAAGATTTAAATGTGATCTTTTATCAAAATATGCCTAATTGGTATAAATCGGCTGAAAGAAAAATTTCACAGAAAAACCCAGAATATATGTTAAACTACTCCTTGCCATGTACCTGCAGTTAAAATTTGAGCTCATTTTGACTTATACTAAAGCAGCAATGGACAATTGAAGAAATATATATTTTTAGTAACAGCAGCCATCTTGAATGGAGGTCGGGGGCTGTCGGACACAATTTTGAAAGGGACCCACCCAGGGACCATCCCTGCCAGGTTTGGTTTAATTTGGTTCAGTGGTTTCTGAGGAGAAGATTTAAATGTGATCTTTTATCAAAATATGCCTAATTCGCATAATCGATATAAATCGGCTGAAAGAAAAATTTCACAGAAAAACCCAGAATATATGTTAAACCACTCCTTGCCATGTACCTGCAGTTAAAATTTGAGCTCATTTTGACTTATACTAAAGCAGCAATGGACAATTGAAGAAATGTTTATTTTTAGTAACAGCAGCCATCTTGAATGGAGGGCGGGACTGTTGGACACAATATTGAAAAGGGACCAGCCAAATTTGCTTTAATTTGGTTCAGCAGTTTCAGAGGAGAAGATTTAAATGTGATGTGTTATCAAAAAATGCTCAATTTGCATAATCAGTATAAATCGGCTGAAAGAAAAATTTCACAGAAAAAAAAAAGAATTATATGTTAAACTACTCCTTGCCATGTAGCTGCAGTTAAAATTTGAGCTCATTTTGACTTTTACTAGAGCAGCAATGGTCAATTAAAGAAATTTCTATTTTTAGGAACAGCAGCCATCTTGAATGGAGGGCGGGGCTGTCGGACACAATTTTGAAAGAGACCCATCCGGGGACGATCCCTGCAAGGTTTGGTTTAATTTGGTTCAACGGTTTCAAAGGAGAAGATTTAAATGTGATCTTTTATCAAAATATGCCTAATTTGCATAATCGGTATAAATCGGCTGAAAGAAAAATTTCACAGAAAAACCCAGAATATATGTTAAACTACTCCTTGCCATGTACCTGCAGTTAAAATTTGAGCTCATTTTGACTTATACTAAAGCAGCAATGGACAATTGAAGAAATTTATATTTTTAGTAACAGCAGCCATCTTGAATGAAGGTCTGGGGCTGTCGGACACAATTTTGAAAGGGACCCACCCAGGGACCATCCCTGCCAGGTTTGGTTTAATTTGGTTCAGTGGTTTCCGAGGAGAAGATTTAAATGTGATCTTTTATCAAAATATGCCTAATTTGCATAATCGATATAAATCGGCTGAAAGAAAAATTTCACAGAAAAACCTAGAATATATGTTAAACTACGCCTTGCCATGTACCTGCAGTTAAAATTTGAGCTCATTTTGACTTATACTAAAGCAGCAATGGACAATTGAAGAAATTTATATTTTTAGTAACAGCAGCCATCTTGAATGGAGGGCGGAGGCTGTCGGACTCAATTTTGAAAGGGATCCACCTAGGGACCATCCCTGCCAGGTTTGGTTTCATTTGGTTCAGTGGTTTCTGAGGAGAAGATTTAAATGTGATCTTTTATCAAAATATGCCTAATTTGCATAATCGGTATAAATCGGCTGAAAGA
>MJUT01057482.1:1063900-1081232 GCA_002080005.1 Gigantidas platifrons
ATTGTATTGTCTGTTCTTCATTAGTTTTCTGTGTAGTGTTTTGTAGATCGTTGTTTGTCCTTTTTCTTTTGGTCATTGTGTAGTCTGCCTTCTTCGGTTATAATTCCAGAAATGAAAACCAAAGAATCTATTAAAAGAAGGAAAAGTTCGGAATTATTTGCCGCATTGGAAATCAAAATCTCCCTGGATAAAAAATTCAGAAATGGACATGATATGTGAAGTTTGTAAAAAAATATGAACAAGAGGAATTTGAAGATACCAAAGGGGTAATCAGAATCCGTATATTGAAGAAGAACAGACAACACAATTGCAAAAGAAAAAGTACAAAAGGACAAACGATGATCTACAAAACATACACATAAAACGATCAAGTAACATGAACCCCACTAAAACCGGGGGTGAACTCTAGTGCTCTGGGAGGATAAGCAGTTCCTGCTTCACTAGTGGTACCCTTCATGTTAATGTAGTTACAAACTGGGTGACAAGTCAATAATGATGAAAGGATGAATCGGGATATATATCACGGGCTGTCCTACCTATAAAAGACATTACCATGAGTAATCAGATGGACATATCATTAATGTGAAAAAGGACAATGCCAAATTAATTCCAGAAATCTAATACACCAGTAGCAAAATTTATGAGAGAATTAGGTTACAATAGGGCAATTGTTCCTCAAATTTAGGAATGTACATTATCTGCCAAACTCCAGACATCAACATACAATAAACATACATGATACATGACAACTGTTGTAAGCAATTAAAATTAAAAAAAAAAAGTTAATGTCAAAATTCAATAAAATGTCATATCAATTTTGTTTATTCCTAATCTGTTAATATTTGGTATTACTGCAAATTGAGCACATTGCTACATGTATAGCAAGTAATTTGTCATTTTTTTTATTTGAAGGGCTAATTAAAATTTGGAAGGGCAATTATATTTAGAAAAGTCCTAGCCCGCTTGGCCAGTTGAAAAAAAAATCTTTCTACCCCTGATATGATAACCAGGTGAATAATTAAGTAAGTAAGAAAGTAAATTTTATTTAAAGTCGGCACATATATACATATAACAAATAACATGAGCTACATGAAGCTCTTAAAACCGACTTAGTAATTGAGTGATTGAGTGATTTGGTTTCTTAACTTTAGGTGTCAAACCACTAATTCACCAATCAGAGCTTAGAACATATACAAAAGTAGTCCCTTTTAAAGAAAAAAGTTCCTTTTCGCTTTGTTGTATTGTGAAAAATACTGAATGGAATGGAATAATTAACATTGATAATTGAAGTTAAATATATAAGGGTTATTTTGAGCCCAAATTTGATGGATTTAGTTGTACTTTGATACCTCTATGGAGTATTTGATGCATGACCAATAAATACTGAATTTCCCGGGGATGACGGAGCTATTTCTAGAGTAGGTGTTTTCCATAGCCTGGCATTTCACTGCAAGACTTTAAACATCCCATGATATTTTGACAGAACGTAGAAGAATCATGTACGCTTCAGAAAATATATGGTCTTGGAAAGGTTAAACTTAAGATAAAATAGCCAGGTATGCTAAAAAAAAAACACAAATTTATTAGAAAACCTTAAAGAAATGAATTAGTGGTTTCACACCTAAAGAACACTGCTTCTGACGTTCTGTAGGGTTATTTTCTAATTCTTTTCAGTACAGGTTTTATTTGGAGGCACAGCAAAAAAAAAAGAATATAAAGCTTACATAATAATTTCTCTAGAAATTACACTACAAAATCTAACAAAGTACTAACTTTTTATATGTTCATTTCTGATTTTCTTTATTTTTGCTTCTTTTTCTTTCTGTTTCTTTGACCTAGAATGTAGATTTACAAATCTTTGTAATACAGTCCAGCTCTCTCAAAGTAAAGAAAATGCAAATAATAATTAAAAACCTTTTACATTCTATTTTAAAAATTATCCTGTTGTCCCTGAAAGGTATACTTCACGTTTTATAAGTTCCTACAGTTCCCGTAGAGAAACTCTAAAACTGTTCTCCTCCTGTGTGAAGGGTGGTTTGATGTCATGAGCTTGTGAAGGAGTACATAATAAAAGGGCTCACGTTCATATAGAGTTTTGTTTGAAAATTTCAAATTGACAGAACTTCAGCCATACTGCAATCAGCAAATATTTAATGATTCTGTTACAGCCAATTAAACTCAACCGTATGAGGCAATTTGATATGTGTATATGCCACACATTGTGATATGTGGGACATTGGTTTACTTCCAAATATACTGACCGACACATAAAAAAGTTCTTACTAGCAAACATACATAGGGCTTTCTGGATTGTCCAAAGATCATTCTGGATTCATGTCTTGAAAATAAATAGAACTAGATATCATGGAGATGGAATCTATCTCTGTGGGCCCTGTCATAAATAACTTGTGGTAAAAAATTTGCAAGGACAGACTGATGTTAACCTCAGTAATAAAACACTTTTGGAAGATAATTGATTCATTTGAAAAGTATAAAGTTCAAGATAAATAGTTAATGTTTTCCCTATATCGCCTAGCTTTGCAATGCTGGATTTAGTGTTGTATTTATGAATCAAGTAATACCAATCCATCAAGCGGTTTCAGAGAAGAAGATGAAAATGTGAAAAGTTAACAGACTGACAGAAAACGGATGTTAAATGATGATGATAGCCAACACTGTTCTATAACCCCCTTTCAAATCATTGCTCGCTAATAATACAAAAAACATGTAGTGTTTGTACTTGACAAAGAGTCCTTTTACATACCTTGTATATTATACAATACAGTCTTTATGTACATGTCAACATCATTTAAAATTGGAAATCAGCAAAAACTTAGAAATGAGCACTGTAATGTGATCTAGCTAGCATCTGTTGGCAAACAGTAATACTGGAATTGATCCATAAATGGTCAAGCAGGCCTCCTAATTGATGGGTTGGTGTATTTATCACCTGTGTGAAATGAATATGGGGTGGGGGGTGGGGTGGGGGGGCTTTTTTGGTCTTTGTAGCCAATAATGAATATCACTTATTCAAAACAGAAATCACACTAGAAGACTGGAGGGAAAATATGATACTGACATATCACTGTCCCTCAAATCTTCCATAGTACCATATAGAAGCATTACAACAAAACCATAAAAACGTAAGATTTCTTACCTAACATATACCCTAGTGACAATTAATAATCACTTTACGCGTCAATGATGAAGTATCAAAATGCCACGAACAAGATGACACAGTTTGTTACGGTAAAATCACTAATTTGACCTTGAGGTCAAAGTTCAAGGTCAAAGATCACCAACAGTGGTACGTGACACATCGTCTGGAGGTGGTCTACCTACATGCCAAACATGAAAAGCCTATCTTGAACGACAAAAAAGTTACAACCCGGACATGATTTGTTACGGATGCAGGGACCGATTTGACCTTGGTCAAAATTCAAGGTCAAAGGTCACCAACAATGCTATGCGACACACCATCTGGGGGTGGTCTACCTACATGCCAAATATGAAAAGCCTATCTGGAACGACAACAAAGTTACAGCCCGGACACGATTTGTTACGGATGCAGGGACCAGTTTGACCTTGAGCTGAAAGTTCAAGGTCAAAGGTCACCAACAATGGTATGCGACACATCATCTGGAGGTGGTCTACCTACATGCCAAATATGCAAAGCCTGTCTTGAACGACAAAAAAGTTACAGCCCGGACATGATTTGTTACGGACGCACGCACGGACAGACTGATCCCTATAGGGCGTCCGCCACTAAGTGGCGGGGCCCTAATTATTCCTTGGAAATAAAATATTCTTCTATTCTATTCACCAACACAATACCATGTTAGAAAGATCACACTATACATTTAAAACTACATATTTAACGCTTTTACACAAAATAGCTTGAAGATTGGGTAACAAAAATCACTGGGGACAAAATTCAGGCAAGATTTCATGGGTGCGTCCATTTTGAAATTACTGTAATTCATCTTACAAAAAAGATTTCGGAAAGCAGTTCCAATGGAAGCTATCGTAATATAGACAAGGTTAGATGAAGGTACAGAATCAACCAAAGTTGTGACAAATGGTCATTTTGATGACAATCAATGTTTTTGTACATGCATGAACAATTTCTGGTAACAGTCAGCATCTTGATTGGAGGAAGTCAGACAGAATTTTGAAAGGGGACCACACAAGAATCATCCCTACCAAATTTGGTTTAATTTAAATTAGCAGTTTAAAAGGAGTAGAATATATTACAAACCATAATTTATCTAATCGCTTAATATTCAATTCTTGATGATTTTCCTCTCTGTTTTTCAGCAATTGTTTTAAAACTTCCAATCTCGCTTCTTGAAGTCTGCAAAAGAAAATTTTGCTTTGGGTGATCAGGTGAGCTAAATATTTGTAAAATTAATCAATTACCAAGTATCAATACCACCAGTATATCTGGGAAACAATGTCACTGGAAGACGACAATTTACAAAAGTCTAAGTCTCTAGATGACTATTTTTAGTATTTGTTACAGTAAAAAATAATTATGTAAAGAAACAAAATTATCATTTCAATACTTGTTTACAACACATCCTGAAATCACTCTGGAATGATGTATAAAATTTGCTATAGGCATGTGCAAAGTAAAATACATCAAGTATTTCATAACGCCATATACAGCCAAATTGAAGGACATCATGTTTGTTAGAATTTAAAATAAAATAAATTTCTCAAGGAATTGAGGAAAGTAATTTTAAAACTGAAAAAAAAAAAATCATGTCTGCATCATATACGGTAAATCCTTTTCATAGAGCTTTTCGCTACTCAATTTGATTCAGATGGATATTAAAAAGTTAAAGGAATATACATTTGTATATATATATATATAGGTATGTCACATGATTTTTTCTTTGAAATAAAGGCCTTATCCATACGCAATATAAAAAAGATACATCGACAAGGATTCCACATCACTTTATTTTTGGGAAATCGGATAACCCTTTAAAAAATTTAATTACTTTTGTACGAATTTCTGGGATTTTGATCGAACAAGGAAAAAAGTGACATATGAAGCTACCTGTATTAACTTTTTTCCAGGCAATTGAAGTTATTGAATAACATGAATTTGCTGAACTTTGTATTGTTAATAGATAAAATCACTAGTACATAATTCCTACTTCAGATAATTCAAAATACGGTAAATTTAAAAATCCAGGTTTTAGCCCATTCATAGAAATGTCCACTGTGAAGACATCAAGATGTTGATATAAGAGATCCACTTCTTTAATTGAATGGCTATAATAATTTACAAAACAAGGATTGACATTAGTATAATTAAAAAATGTTGTTTTTGCAGACAGAATATTTTCAAGCAGGTAATGTCATATTCTCATTGGTTGACCAATTTCAGTTGCCATGGTAACCATTGATGTGCATATGAAGAAAACTAAACTTGTTAGATTTTTTAAATAAGTATTTTTATCCTCATTTTTTGGGGCAAAATAAATAATTTGATCTCTATCACAATGAAAATAAATTAATTAATTTCCAAAATATTGAAAATAAATAATTAATGAAGGATGGACTCCCTGATAGTGAATAATTTAACAGAAATTTCCAAAATGGCATTTTGTTTTTGCTTGTATTATTTATTAGTATTACGGTCATTCAGGATATAAACTAAAAATACAGATCTCATAGAATTTACCAATATAAAAAGCTAAATAAAATAATTATAATAAATCCGGATTATATTTGAATAAGAATACATAGTTTTTCCATTTTTTAAAAGTTCTTAACGTAACGGCCGTTATGTCACGTTCTTAATATAGAAATATGCATATTTTACTTTTCTATTTCTTGTTCCCGTAGCGCCCACTCTTTTCTTTCCATTTCATCCATCATTTTTCTTCTCTTATCTAACTGTGAAACATCGTTCAGTGGAGGAAGAGTTGCCTCCCATTCTCGTTTAGCTCTAGCTCTCTCAATCATTTCAACTTCAGCCAGTCCAGCAGGTAATCCTCTCCCTAAAATTGAAAGTTTGTTCATGCAAATACATGCTTGAAATAAATTTGAATTTATTCTAACTTTGGATATGTTCTACAAAAACTACCGATAAGATCAACATATCTTTTCACATAAATTTGCAATATAAATTTTTATCGTAAGTGTAAAATTAAGATCATGAAGAGCTTCACAGAAAAACGTACAAAATCGTAAGTGTAAAAATTGTCGTAACTTTATGTGTATTACTATCCTCTCGCAAGCGTAAAATTATTAACGTAAAAGAAATATTTCTCTCATCTGTTATCACAAGTGACAAAATGAACAAAGATGGCCACTGCATTCGTGCTAGAAAATTAGAGAGCATCTATCTTCTGTGACCATATGACAAACCTTATTACACAGAATGATAAATGTTTATTGAAACAAATCTGCTTTAATCTACAAGCAGACGCTAAAAATGAACTCCCTTTTGGCGTGATTAATAACAGAGTCTAAAAATGATGCATTCCGACTTCCGTACATTTATTTAATTCAATGCAGCAAAGTGTATCGTCCACATAGATTTCAATACTGGGAATGGTTGACAATCAAGAAGACTACTTGCAAACATCAGGAGAATTCTTCTCTTCCTTTATTTTATTTTTTTTTATAAACACATGACTATGGGATTTTCTGCTAAACATTGGATCAGCATAAAAATTTTGCAGGAATAGCCATAGAACTGAAATTTTTGGATGCAATAATACCGTTTCAATATTGCTTTTATATTTGTAATATAATTTCACTGTATATTGATAAATTTCTGTCTTCTTTGATGAATGATGACATTCTGGTAATACATGTGTACATCAATATATATTTTTTCGGTAGGTCCTTTCATATCGATGATAAACAAATCTTAATTTGAGTTATTCAGAAAATTGGGGGAATAAATTTTCATCAATAAATTATTAAAGTTTTTTATTTAATTTTGCTTTCATACCTTTCAGATTTACTACATGGATAAATAGTTTTTAGTCATAGAATATTGTGGAATTTACTTTAAATTTGTTATATAATATATGTTTAGGCAATCGTTATTAATAAATCAAACTCATTAAAAAATGTTTAATACAAAAAATATACTAAAAACATATTTCTTCTTCCTGTGAAGCTTTATTAACCCACCTTTAATCATTCAAATATAATTAATATTAGTTCTAGTAAGGTGCTGTACCCATGAATTGAATTTTAATAAAGATGGTATGCTACATCAATAAAATTCATTGTTTGTTACTGTTGTAATCTATTTTGAGCAGTTTTTGGTAGAATTTATAAAAAAAAAAAAATGTATGATTAGCATGACTGCTTATCATGACTACTAATCATACAAAACATTTTTATATGGAGCCAGTACCTTTCTGCTAATCTGCAGAATCACATAGAAACTATCAGGTGCTAATATTAAAATTAATAAATTCAACTTAAATTTAATTGGTAAGTAACTATTCACTTATTAGTAAAGAATCTTGTTTAACTGAATGTGGGATGTGATTAATATACAAATTATATTATACATAATATTAGTATATCAATTAACCCCAGTTTGCAGGAATTTAAAATGAACATCAAAGAATACACTTTGCTAATGTAACTAATGTTAACAAAACAGATAAAAGGAATTATCAAATATGGATAATATTTATAATACAATGTAGTCGTAAATCATAATTATCTATAATAGCCATTACTTAGTCATTCGTCATCGTCCACGCATGGTCACTTTTGATGGAAGTCTTTAAGGGAGTGCATCTGAGTTTGAAAAATAACCTAGTCATATATTATTTTCTCGGTATGAAAACCCTACTCATTCATATATTTCTATACGAAAATAAAACCCAGTCATATTTTGTGCAGTTATTGGTGACTGATTCATATATTAGATAAAATCCAATATAAACATACAAATACAGTATATACCAATTTTCACCTTATCAGAGTTGATTAGTCAGAAGGATGTAAAAACAATGTCAAATACTTTATTGTTTGTAAGCATGATTACAGTAATTCCAGAGAATCAAGGTGTTAAATCTGATAGTGATAAATTACAGTTATTCCAGAGAGTCAAAGTGTTTAATCACTTTCACTAGTTATTACCTCTCAATGGATCAATTAACTTGTCTAAACTTACCATAACTAAGAGTTGCTAATGTTAATAATTCTGGTGCAGACCCTGGTCTGACAACATATTCTGGTGTGTATGGGTCTGTTTGTGCCTCGGAATCCCTATAATCAGTCTGTGTCATTACATTCTTTGTAGCTGGAGTCGGTGCTCTCTCCACCCTCAACTGCTCCTGTGCAGCCAAGGGATCTTGCCTTGCAGTAGCTAACAATACTTCAGGTGGTATTTGTTGCAGAAACGGAATGATTGGCCTGAAAAATGGATAGAAATTAAGTAAATGTATTAATGAATGAGTGCAATATTTCACCAACATTTGTATATCATGATAAGAACAACACCCTGAGTTGGATGTTTAGAGAGCTAGCTAACTGAAGCTACAGTCCACAGAGAGACATATGTCGCTCCACTCATACACATTATCCTGACTGACTCCAAGCAAATAAAATTTGTACTTACTTTTTAATGATGCATGCTTAGTGGAGAATCAGCAAATATCTATTTAGGGGGGGGGATCAACTGGGAATCAAACCATGATCTACAACATTCACTTTCTTGTACACACTTACATCGCTGACATAGTGCAATATAAGTAACGGAAAAGCTCCAATAATGTATTAATTTTTTTTTATATTATATCCAGAGTGTGCCTTTACTTATTACAACCAAATACTGACTGCCTTAAAAAAAGTAAGAGTATGTCAGAGGATAAATATTCCATCAGATTTGGGTAATATGCATTCATCAACTTAAACAATTATAATTGAAAAAAAAATGTTCATTAACAAAATTAATCTAGATAACAATTTAAAGTTCAAATGTTCCATTAATTGCTTGAGAAATAAACCCAAAAGAAGATGTACCTTTTAAAGAACTTATATCTATCTGCACCCCCTACATCTGCAGATGAATACTGTTTTTGAGGAACCTGGACTGTAGGGTCAAAGTTGAACCTGAAATATCAAAATTATAATATAATTTTATATGTATTTCAAATGGCATAACTTTCAATTCGATAATATTCAGCAAAGACATGTGATTATTCTATTTTCACAAGCATTCTAAATCATGAAATACACTTGTAGCATTCTAAATCATGAAATACACTTGTAGCATTCTAAATCATGAAATACACTTGTAGCATTCTAAATCATGAAATACAGTAAATACAGTTGAAGCTTTCTAATTCATGAAATCCACTTGTAGCATTCTAAATCATGAAATAAACTTGTAGCATTCTAAATCATGAAACACACTTGTAGCATTCTAAATCATGAAATACACTTGTAGCATTTTAAATCATGAAATACACTTGTAGTAGCATTCTAAATCATGAAATACACTTGCAACATTCTAAATCATGAAATACACTTATATCATTCTAAATCATGAAATACACTTGTATGTATCATGCATATGGATGACATAACAGTATAATCTGGGATAGCCCAATGGCCCCATTTCCTACTTGGCAATCCCATTCCCCAGAGCAATACAATTCCCTATGACAACAAGCGTCATTTGAAAACTCAGCTTTTTTTCATGTGTAAGATATTGTATGTGTCAAGTCCAGTCATGTTTTATCATACTGGAAATGAAAGTTTTATTCGTATTCATGAATAGAGGTAAAGAACAGATAAGTTGAATAACAATGGTGATTAAATAAAAAACGTTCACTTTCAGGCAAACTACAACAGCATATTATCTGGATTCCTGATACCATAGAATATCTAACATTCATTTTCCCCTAAAGTGACCACTTGCTATGAGGCAACACCCACAAAAAAAGTTTCCATATTTGAATTACTGGAAATTAATCAAACAATACTAAATTTTCACAAACATATCTTGAGGTATCAAATACAACATAGTTTTATCATACATGCCAACCCTACCGATTTACGTGGTAGTCTACCGAATGTTTAAGTCTTCTACCGCCTACCGATTTTAGATGTTTTCCTACCGATATAAAAAAAAAATAAATGTAAAAAACATTATCGTGAATTATTCATTTGTTGATTATTCCTGTAGATTTCTACGACGTATAAATGAGTACAAATCCAAATTATTTAGGCCCTTTCTGTAATCGTTTCCCTCTTAATCCGTACCGGAAACTTCCACTGGTCACATTTTTATCATTAAACCAATCAGAAACGGTATTGAAAATAAAGTTTTGAAGCACTACATTTTGAACTTATGATTCCTAAACATCAACAGATCAATGTCTGAATGAATATGTCCGAAATACCAGAAAAAAAGAAAGCTTGTTTACGTTATGACAACGTATTTAAGACAGCATGGACTGATGAGTTTCATTTCATTAAACATTCCCGAAAGGGAAATAACTTTGCATTTTGTGAATTCTGCAGGACTGATTTTTCAATCAATCACGGAGGTCATAGTGATAAGATTTGACTGAACAGATTTTATATCCAAAATGCAAAAGAATGCACCATTTTGAGTCCTTCTGAGAAAAATTGCATTTTTTCATGGTTTTATCATACTATATTTAAAGTTTTGACTACACAGATTTTATATCCAAAATGCAGCAGAATGCACCATTTTGCGTCCTTCTGAAAAAAAACATCCCCTTAACGCTTTTAGTCTCTCGAGGGCTGGCATGTATGTTTTATTATTATTTACTATTCATTAACAAGGATGGAAAATGTAGTTTGTGAGATACGTTAATGGATTCACTTTGTATTGTATATCCATAACATTTATTTCATAGTATAGAAGAAGTTATATTAAATGGAAAAAGATAGAATATATATTGTTCTCCTAAATATAATGTGAATTGTAAAAGAAGTTGACTTACATATTTGTTCTGTTGTCATAAGAGTCATAAAATATAACTTGAAACATATGTTAATTCTACAGGAGCTATTCCAATTTATAAGGGTTAGGGTTATGATGATCACTGATAAAGGAAATTCACTGAAATATCACTTAAAGCACTTGTCACAATCAATATAAAAAAAATCATAAAAAAAACTTTGAAGAGGACTATCCAGTGAACATTTTACCAAATTGTGTTTCAATTGGCTTAGTGGTTTCAGAGCAGAAGATCAAAATGTAAAAGCTTACAGATGACGATGATGGACATAAAGTGGTGATGGTACCTCACATTACCCTTTGGGTCAGGTGAGCTAAAGAGGGTAAAATCATCCCTGTGTATATTCTTCTGCAGGTAATAAAAATAAAATTGTTTCTTTTAATGAATTTCTTAAATATTTTGTTCAAATTTGACATTTTTAAAGCTGCATGCTTGTCATTACCAATAATTTTACACATCATGAGATCATTTTCCAGTACAACACAAATATATATATCTTACGTTGTATGTCTAAGAACAGCTTCCCTGTGTTGTTCTTGATATCCTCTCCATTGTCTGGAAATGAACTTAGGAACAGGGTCTGTGATATCTAGTCGCATTTGAAACCTTGGATGATGCCGCAGTTCACTGAACATTGTTGGGTACAGAGGGACTCTTTTCTGTAAAGACAAGAAAAATTAGTAATATGAAATTTGATGATATAGAAAAAATGAAATCATTGTTTTGTATGTGATAATGTATGAGAAATGTAAGTGTATAAGCAAGCACTCTAACAACAGATTTTTTGCTGCAAAGTTCCATTAAGATATTTCTCTTACCCATACAATACTGAACTCCTAAAATATGTCAAAATTGTCACTACCATATGATCAAACTTATAAATAAAAGTTGTAAGCCAGTTGTCATATATAAGCATAATTTATTTTCATACTTTCGAACTTTTCATATGAGCAATTAATGTGTCTATCTGTTTTATTAAATAAATAGCAGATTATTAATAATGAAGCTTTCAGTAGCATTTAAAATGTACTTACAACCCTGTCTGTACTGGTATGTGATTTGAAAGTAGCTCTTGCATGATCTCGTTCGCTGGCTACCACATGCAAAGGGTCTGAAACATAATTATAAATGTTTAACTAGATATTAAAAGGGATGAAGATATAAATGAATATGAAAGAAAATTCAATTTTACATCTACATGTAGGTATTTTCTTATTAAAGTAGAGAAGCTGCAATTTTACCATGATTTACCTTCATCTTCATCATATAGGTTATAAATTTGCACACTCTTATTTATTTCAGCAAAATGTGTACACCAATCATGATAACAATCTAATTAAAATTTATGAAAAGAAAGTTTACCAATTATGATCATGAATTCCACCGATATCAATAAAACGAACAATCACATCTCACTTCAAATGTTTGTTGAGATTTGTTTTTAGTAATAAACTAACATCTATGAGGTGTTGCCATGTAACCTTTCATTCATCTTTGACCACTGGTACTTGGGTGGTGAAGGCTCCCAGAGCTAGACCAGCCCAGACTGTGTCACCTGAAATGGCGGATAGGGGGTGACCTCTCGGTGGGGGCTAATCAGACATTAATTGTCTTACAAAAATATGGCAGTATGTAGTCAGTCTAATATATTGCATTGATAAAAATAAAAACACAAAATTCAGTGCATTAAATATTTTATTATATGGGTTTCTTAAGCAAGTTCAATATTTGCATCAAATAATTAATTCTTAATGCTTCAATTTCAAACTATTTAAAATAACATCTTTTGAAATTGTTCAGACAAAACAATTACACAGAAAAAGCTAAAATACTTTACTTTCTTAATCTGGTTTACTTTTTAAGTTTGGTTGGCCTATGACAAAATCATGTGCTTTATTGACCTTTGACCGGCATTATGCGACGTAATAGGACACCATTTGGAAAATATGGGTCAGTGTTTTTTTTATTATCAATCTTTTTTCCATGGAACTTTACACAAGTGAGCAAGAATAGATGAGGAACATAATTAAAAAGAAAAAAATGTTTACTTTTCAAACATGAAAAAAATAATCAAACATTATCCAATGACTGACCGACTTATTGTCACATGGGGATATATAGTTTATCGGATTCTACTAAAAATATATTATAAAATACAATATAATCAACAGTGTAAACAACATAGTTTGAATTGATTTTATATCCATTCCTAAATAAATCCAGAGTATATCGATACGAGTCCGTTTGACTCTTAGTCTTATAGATCTGTACTGCAATAAATGTATCGTGCAAGGTCCAGTTTACGTGGATTTTCAGGAAGTCTCGATATTTCGATCATGACGTCACATTTACAAGTGGTTAAGCTGTAACCACAGGGACTTGCTCCCGGTGAATAAAAATTGACTATCCACATATATACACTAGACAAGGGAGATACAAATGTCATAGGTAGCCACGCTTCAACTCATTTTATTTCCATTAATACCTTTCATCTCACTGCTAGTCCTCCTTAATTCGTTTAACAAGATGTTTATCTAAGAATTACAACAGCAGTTACCTTGATTAAAACCCTACTTGACTTCAAAAAATAGCTTCGTTCACTCCAAATCATCTTTTTCAACATCCGTCAGTTACCAAAACGAAAATGACGACCTTGAACTTACGTTCGGGCTTACTCAGGGGTTTTCTTTCATGCACGATAACTCCACACCATTCACATTCAAAATCCCTATTTAAAAGTTTCGCCAACAAATTCCCACGGTTTTGCAACTGGAGTTATTGTTGTAATTCTTAGATAAACATCTTGTTAAACGAATTAAGGAGGACTAGCGGTGAGATGAAAGGTATTAATGGAAATAAAATGAGCTGAAGTGTGGCTACCGACGACATTTGTATCTCCCTTGTCTAGTGTATATATGTGGATAGTCGATCTTTTTATTCACTGGGAGCAAGTCCCTGTGCTGTAACTAGGAAGTGGAACGTCGCTGGTGTTTATTTACATTTGCTGTATAATATGCGGTCAAAACAAGTAAATTTACGCATAATTGCATCACAGCTATGAATTTTTTAACACATTTTACTATTACCAAATTTTGCCTATGTTTAATCATCCAGAAATCACGTTTCTGCAGTCAGAATTCCAATGTTTACATCTGCAAGTGCCCGTACGCATTTTTAGTCACTGAATAATGTCATGACTTTGAGGCCAATACTATTTTTGTGATTTTCATGACAGTTTGAAATATACCCACGAAAAGAGGACTCTTCCGGTCCCCTAATTTTGTTTATATGCTTCACTATTATCGTTTATTATTGTATTTAATTGAGCAACTCAGCATGTATTTTTCTGAGGATATGTGGATAAAAGGGTGAGATATCAGTGTTAACGGTAAGCAATTCTATTTGTTGATTTTATTGTTATTTCCACGATAATGCTTAGGTCCACGAAAAAAGGACACACGACGTTATGTGTAAACAAACTACGGCTAAGTAGAGATCATATAGAAATATTATAGAACACTAACCATAAAGATAATCATGTCTCCTTGAAGCCTGAAGTCCAGGTTTACGAAGAGTTTGAGTTTGTGTCGCCATCGTTGTATGCCTTTAGTATTTTCGTCTTGCTTAACTAAAGCTTGTTAAATATCATCACATTGTAAACACTATTGCCGTCCATTTACTGCGTTGCTATGAGACCTATAATAACCATTAGTCGTAACCGGAATAGATAAGAAAATCCGTAATTTGATTTCATTTTCGACTGGATATCGCACTAACTGATCACCATATACCATACAGTTTAATTGTCGACGTTGTTTTTAAATGAAGCAAAAGTTTACAAAATTTTAATTGTACACGTTCTAAAATTTCATTTACCAAATCCCCATACCTCACAACCGTATAATAAAATGGATTCGTGACAACTCGGACCACTGTTAAGACAACTCGGACCACTTCTTGAAGACAATTCGGACCACTTTTTGAGGACAACTCGGACCAATATTTAGGGTAAAATTAGACCACTTTTAGGTCAGCTATAAACATTTTTTAAAGACAACTCGGACCACTTTTTTAGGACAACTCGGACCAATTTTAATGGCAATTCATCCCGTACCACTTAATGCCAATTGATACTCTCACAGGGAAAAATTGACAATTTCCTTTAAGAATTGTTTATCTGAAACACGATTTTATTCAATTATACTTATACAAAACCCTACAAACAAAACAAAGTACATGTAATTGTGTAAAGTGGTTCTAATTGAGTGTTATAAGTGGAAAAAGTTATCCAAGTTGTCAAAGATGTGGTCCGACTTGTCCTCAAAAAGTGGTCCGAGTTGTCTTCAAAACGTGCTCCGAGTTGTCTTTACAAAGTGGTCTGAAATGACCTAAAAATGGGTCCGATTTTACACTAAATATTGGTCCGAGTTGTCCTGGAAAAGTGGTCCGAGTTGTCTTTACAGAGTGGTCAGATGACCTAAAAAGTGGTCTGATTTTACACTAAATATTGGTCCGAGTTGTCCTTAAAAAGTGGTCCGAGTTGTCCATAAGGTGGTCCGAGTTGTCTTAAAGGTGGTCCGAGTTGTCTTGGTCCGAGTTGTTCTGTTTCCAATAAAATAGGCCGTTTCACTAGCTTATCAAAAAGCCGGTCCAGTTGACAACTTATAGATAAATTATGTTTTCTACCAAGTTATGTAATAGCGATAAAAGGTGTCTAACAATGTCTGTAGTTCAGAATCCGACTCTGCCATAAGGACAGTATCGACGTTCAAAATAATAAAGAGTTTATATAACCGGGAGCATGGGTATAAATAGCTGTGGGCGGAGCAAACATTCAGTTTCTTCATTATTTTGGTCACGGTCATCTGGAGGAGGAAAAATCAATGATACACAGTTTCATAGTTACTTTTGGTGCAAAATATTTGACAGGGATGGTCATTAGTGTTCCTCCCTACGATACCTTTAGTCTTATTAAAAATAATATTCTTCATCAGTCTAAAACCTACAAAAATCACTTCAAATTTCTGAAGTATGTGACCTTGGTCACGTTGTTCATGTGACATACAGTTTCATAAATATGCTGTTCATATCAACGGAGATTTTTGCTGATAAGCTCCGCCCACAAATTTTGGCGGTGGTGCCTACCGCAAATTCATATGGCAAAATCATGCTCATTATTTTATTAATGAGAATTGAATATTCATGACGTCGTGGAACCACGTGACATTTGTTGACATCGTGGTAAAATTCAAAGAGAAAATCCCATAGCCTAGCCCCCCCACACACACACAAGTTATATGGTCGGTCCCTTAATCAATGATGAACATAGGCGTAGCACCTAAAAAAATAAGTGGTACGGCCAATTATTTTTCGGATGGGGTTATCTCCCGTATTTTTTTTTTTTAGGTATATGCACAAAGATAAATGCTTGTGCATTTTCAGCCAAATTAAGAATAACGGTGCACCTGGTCCTTGCTCACAGTTTTTGGTGGAGTCCTAGTTGCTCAGTCTTTTACTTTTAGTTTTCTGTGTGTTTTCTTTCAGTTTTTGTATGCAGTTCGTTGTTTCTGTATCCGTTTTCTTTGCTTCGTCTTTGTCACTTGACTTTCGAGTTTTGGATATCGCTTTAACCGTGGTTACCCTTTATTTCACTGGTACATGACATCGCTGGCAAAACTTATTTGAATTGTCCAAAAATGTTTTGTCTATTCCCTGAAGCAAAAGTTGTTTTTGCTGTACACTTCTACAGTTTTTGTAACCTCGACTCGTGGCAGGCTAAAACAAATTATTTATAAAAACAGTTATTAAAACTCCTTTTTGCTCTATACTACTACATGTACTTGTACCGTATATAATTTTTTTTTTTCATTTCCAGATTCGTGACCTATAATAATTAACGTCTAAAATGGTTTGTAAAACAACACCAAGTACACAAAACAAAGTGATAAAGAATTAAACACTTCGTTGAATGACAAAATTTTCGTCCCACCGAGGGACTTTATCAATGTCTATTTAAATAATACTTAGAACCAATATGGCGTCTTAATTTCAAAAAAAAGTTTTTGACGGTCTATGTACGGGACAAAAGAACCAGAAATTGCACATATGAAATTACATACATAAAAGAATTGAAATCCTACATATAAATTAATGAAAGTACAATAACAATAATATAAATACACAATCGGGCTACTCATTTAAATAAATGTTGAATTAGAAATAAAAATTAAAAAAGAAAATGAGACATTATTGGTAAATGCATCAAATAGAACTGTCAAAAATATTATTTGTCAAAAATATTTTTGAAAACGGTATGATACCCAAACTCAATCACAATAACGGCC
>MJUT01057482.1:1121781-1133081 GCA_002080005.1 Gigantidas platifrons
ACTGGTACATCCAGTATTGTATATATACGATACTGGATTTCCGGTATTGTAACATTACAATACTGGTATTTCTAGTATTGTACAGTGTAACAAGTTAGTCCATCAGCTAGACCCAGAAAACATTTTTGGTGCTGGATACCCCTGTAGACCGCATTTTTATTTGCACAAATCGAAGGATAAATATATGTAGAGCACTTATTCAAGTGTTGTACTCAGCTAAAATATGCGGAAAATAGTACAACAGGCGGCCCTTTAAGGGTACCGTAAAATAGCAGGAAAAAACAAAGTTAAGCATTCCTATCAGTTAGGGTATACCATTTCAGTAAATTTTCTTCGGTAGTCATTTATACATTTGTTTTTGTATATGTTTATTTTCAGAAAAAAAAGGGGGGGGGGTAATTTTACTATATCATTTCAAAATGTTCACCTGTTGAAATAATTTAATGTCTACAAGTTTATTTATTGCTCGATTCTTCAAATTTGCAGTAAATACTGTAGTTCCCATCTCTCTTAGATTAATTTAATGGGAGTAATTCTATATATTTGACCCAAACAAAAAAGGGGGGGTGTCTTTTACATTAATTTTGTGTTCAAAAACCTCGAAACAAACCATTAGTACTTTTTCCTCAACCTATGATTTCACGTTTTAATCTTCTTCCTCGTCGTCACTTTCACTATCTCTTTCTAATATAGAATCTCTTTGATTCTTGTTTTGGTAAAGATCAGAGCCAACCTTGTTTTGGTAAAGATCAGAGCCAACCTTGTTTTGGTAAAGATCAGAGCCAACCTTGTGATATACAAGAACATTTTGTGATGCAGTGTGATTTACACCTACACCTAATGAGCAGCATCAGTGCATCAGATGCAGGCTGCTGGTCCATCCAGATTACAGACAACATATTTTTCTATATAACCTATCCATGTTTTTCTGTTTATTGTAGAACGAATATCGACTGACAGGTACGTTTCCAAGCTGCTGCCTGAAAATTTGCTCTTTGTGTTTCTGCAAAGCCTCTTTTGTAGTTGGTACATTATGTAGCTGATGACACTGGGTGTTTTTTTTTAACAAAAGGAATCATACCTAATTAATATCACCATTTGACGGAAAAGCGTATGCAACAAATAGGAAATTTTCCACATCTAGGATGAGATCGTTTGTAATGTCAAAACTATCACTTACTCTAGAAAGTGTTTGGCTAACCCTTACCAGATCGTCCGAA
The DNA here is from genome assembly GCA_002080005.1 of Gigantidas platifrons. Lineage (NCBI taxonomy): Eukaryota > Metazoa > Mollusca > Bivalvia > Mytilida > Modiolidae > Gigantidas > Gigantidas platifrons. The sequence goes on from MJUT01057482.1 coordinate 1,123,002, forward strand.
CCGGCAAGGATTTTTAACAGTACAGCCAGACCTACACGTTTCGGGGTTTTCACCTTACTGTCGTAACGTAAATTTTATCAAAAATTATTTAAAATGTTTTCAATATAAATTCGATTATTTCGGGAACTTTTTGTTAATTCAATATGTCTATTCTCATTGTCAAATTAGTCATTTGAAGTCAAATGTGTCAAATTAAGGAGATTAAGTTTTAATTACTCAGTTTTTGTTAATTTCATATCTATTGTTATAATTTGCATTTAATCCGATACGTTTCAACATGTCATTTTACGAGTAACAGCAAATCGTTGTCATGAACATTTGTATAAATTCAGATTCGAAACCGTGTAAAATCAATTAGGAATCCTGATTGAATAGTGTACGGACATCGTACGTATGTTGTGTATTTAGTGTGGTAGACGGGGACCGAATTTTTTTTACTTTAATGTACCCACCGAACATATACCTAAATTATATATCATTGGAAAGAAGAAGTCATACTCTATCCAGATAGTCGGGTCGTAAAAACGGGAACTGGTTGCATTTCCTTAAAAAGGGAGATAATCGTTTTACCCAAAATTTTAAGAAAATATATGAGTTATAACTTTTGAGTTGCTCCCCTTGAATTCAGTTCCCAGAAAGGGATGAAATTATCGTTTTTGCAAAATTGTGTATACACTATTAAATCTTTCACATATACTTTAAGGTTTAGTTCTGAAAAAAATGTGTATCTTTGTAGGTTTTGATGACATAGTCAGTCTCCTTCACATTATTAATATCGCCAATAGGGACCGGAACTTGACCTTTATATGGAACGTCTTGACCTAAATGTGCTTGAATTAGTTGATGATAACATTGATACTATTTTTTACAACGAAATTTAACTTCTATTTCACAAATAAAAAATTATCTGGCGTGTAGAAAAAAGGGGTGGGCGTCCTATCCTAGTACATAAACATCATTGTTCTTGTTTCTTTCACTGATATGACTGTGTGGTATTCTTAATCAATGTTTTTGCTCTGCGTTCGTTACAACGAATGCTATGTAACCTAAAGAGGTCCTAAAACTACAAAATAAGCATATAAGTCGATAGCAACACATTTATATTAGTCAGTATAAATAGGACTATCCTGGTTAAATGACAGAACAACATCGCTATCTAACTACAAAATGACTATTGTGGACTTGTCACGACATTACATGGCAAATAACTTTGTCCACAACAACAAAGCCTTGTAAAAATCGACTAAATTCCAGACATCATGACCATCGTCTTCCAGTAAGGTAACATTCTTTGTTATGGCATTTTTATACATGTCGCTACCATAACAGGGACAAAGATCTGTGCATGACAGATTCTGTTCAAAACAAATTGATTTGCCTTTGCAACTTCACACGAGATCCCGCAGGAAGTCTGATGACATTTGTCCCCGGAAGAAAACAGGTACCAGACCATCCTTGTCTTCCCATCCGAACATTAAAGGAGACCTAACAGAGGGCTACGCTTTTTGTGAGGATTTCCAGATATAGGTCTGCAAAGATGCTCTTAGTACATGCAGATGGAATGTCGCTTCGCATGGTAGTAACTTGGCCAGGCTTGCTTCTTTCTTTTTTTTTGCAAGTCGAACTATTAATTTATTGAGATTAGAGTAATCTGCTCGTAGTTTGGCCTTTTGGTCATACAGACTGGCAACAAACTCTCCAGAAACAGCCAAAGAATCCTCAACATGTCATTTTACGAGTAACAGCAAATCGTTGTTGTGAATATTTGTATAAATTCAGATTCGAAACAGTGTAAAATCAATTAGGAATCCTGATTGAATAGTGTACGACTTCTCCAGGTTTGAAATTAGAGGTATAACGTATGTCATGAGAAATGCTCATCCACTTACTTGGGAGAGTAGGAAAAATTATATCGACATTACGATATACAACTTGCCCTTTGAAATAAAACCCGATAGCGTTATACAATAGTTTCAAAAATACGCTACAATAATCATTGAACTTCGTTCGCCAACTTTCAGGTAATTTCCTACGGTTCAATCCGGGGTTCGAGTAGTACGAGTTAAAGCACTACATACACATATCCCTAGGAGGATTTTCATTAAAGGTCAACCGATAACGGTTAAGTATGATGGCCAACCACCGCCGGACAAAAATGTCATAACTGTGGTGAATACAGGCACATCTCTCGAGAATGTAGCCAAGAAAAGAGACCAGCGTGGGGTTTTGGTAGCAGCCGCCCAAGACCTTCTGATGTGCGACCGGACAATACTGACGAGGACTTAGGATCCACGACAGGAAATTTCGGCGGTGGTGTTCGATGGGGAACAGGATTCCCACCTTTTGACGGGCGTTTGTCGTCAAACAATACGAATACCGACGAATACGAAGGTGAATTCCCGAGCATGGCTAGTACGGAAAGTGTAAGAAACAAAGATGAGAAAGACGGTGTGGAAGGGAAGACTGAGAAACAAGAAGTAAGAAATCAAGAAGAACCTAACGAAGAAAGGCAAGAATCAAACCAAATTCAGAAAGATGAGGTAAGAGATCAAAATGAACATACAGAGGTTACAGAAGAGAGGGAAGAAGGAGAGGTAATAGATAGTGAAAATGAAAACGAAGAAAAAACTCTGAACAAAACGAAAAGCAAAATACTTTTGCGGAAGATTTGATAGATGTGCTATCAGTGGAAAATAATAAAAGTGAAAAAGTGTCTATAGAAAACCCAATTTTATCAAATATAGATGATGAATTTCCAACAATTGACATTATTTCACCTCTCAAAAATCCAGTAAAAAGTGCCTCATTGGCACAGGATGTAGACAAACCACTTAAATCCAAATATAAACACAAAGACTTTCATAAGATTAGTTCAGAAAACAAAATTGGTCCAAACAAATCCATTAAATGTAAAAAAAAAAATAAAAAAAAAAAATGAGAAAGACTATCAACAGGGGAAAGCGAGAAAGAAAGAAAGGAAGAGAAGAGCAAACAATAAACTTTTTCCTTAAAATATGACCATGGCTAGGCTTCTATCAACACTCTTACTAACAAGCACCCTTTATATGGTTGTGAACTTAAAAATTACAAGTCTAAATATTAGACGAGGTTTTAGAAATAAGATAGATGATATTTTGGCTAACTACGGAGACAGTGATTTAATTTGTCTCCAAGAATGTTGTCATATGGACACAAACTTGGTAGAATATCTAGAAAAAAAAAATAATTGTAAATTTTACATTTCACAAGGTGATACAAACACAAAAGGTGTAGTCATAATAGTGAATAAAAATATTGAAAATGTGAATTGTCACATTATATCACAATTTTTGAATGGTAGATTGAATCATATAAGTATAAAATTAGATAAATGTGTATTACACGTTCTTAATATTTATGGTCCTGCACAACAGGGCGAACGAGTAAATTTTTATAATCATTTAAATGATTACTGTAGAAGTATTAATGATAATACAGATAAGTATATGATATTAGGAGATTTTAATTGCATAATTTCAGATCTAGACACTAAGAGTGGCAACATGGCTACCAGTAATAATTTAAAATTAATATTAGAAAATATTATAGATACACTAAATGTGGTGGATACTTTTAGATATAAATACCCCAACAGAAAGAGTTATACTTTTACTAATAACAGAGGACAAGGGTCGAGAATAGATAGAATTTATATACATACCGTATGGTGTGATAAGATAAAACAGACAACGCATTTTTTCTCTCGAAAAATCTTATCACAAAGCGGTAATACTTGTCCTAAAATTTCAGAGAGAGAAATGGGGAAATAGCTATTGGAAATTTAATGAATCTTTATTAGAAAATGAAAATTACATTAAGCTAATGAAAATTTTTTGGAAGGGATGGCAATCAGAAAAATTAAAGTATTGTCTACTTGACTGGTGGGAAATAGGTAAAAAGAAAATAAAAAGTTTAAGTATAACTTTTTCTGAGAATTTAACTGAAGATGAAAAGAAAAACCTACAAACCTTATATTTAGAATTAGAAAGAGAAGAAGATGGTGTCGACGTAGATGAAAACAAAGTAAAAGATGTCAAAAAAGAAATTATTATGTTAGAAAATAAAAAGAAAAAGGATATCTTAATCAGGTCAAGGCAAGATTTTTTTTGAAGAGGATATAGATAACATAGATATATTTAAATTAGCTGAGGAAAAAAGGGGGACCGCAGAGAAATTACTGCGGTTTTAGATAATCTGGGGCAAATAAGGGTAAACAAACAGGAAGTCATTGATGTGGTATATAATTTTTATGCAGATTTATATAAAGGGCAAAATATTGGTCTGGACGAGATTAAAGAATATTTAGCACATCTTGATTTGAAAAACTTGATGAAGAAGATTGGACTTACTTTGACACTTTTTTATCTACAGATGAATGTATAAAATAATCAATAGTTTTGAATATAATAAGTCTCCAGGAATAGATGAGTTGGGTAAATCTTTTTATTTACTTTTTTGGCCAACTATAGGGAAAAATTTGGTAGAGGTTTTGAATAACATATACTTACAAGGGGAGCTAACTGACACTATGAAAAGTAGCATCATTACTATGATGTATAAAAATAAGGGGGATTATAAAGATCTTAAACAATGGAGACCTATTAGCTTATTATGTTTTGATTATAAAATTATAGCCAAATTTTTAACAAACAGCCTTGCCAAGGTAATAAATAAATTGATAGACCCTAGTCAAACAGGAGCTGGGCCAGATAAGGTAATTTTTGATAATTTATTTTCGATAAACAGCATTTTAGAATACATGGATGTAAATGAACTTGATGGTCTACTAATATCTTTTGATCAGGAGAAGGCTTTCGACAGAGTGGAGCATCTTTTTATAACTGAAGTATTGAAAGCCATGAATTTGCCGGTGAAATTTATCACATGGATGGGTATTTTATACAAAAACATAAATAGCAAGGTTCAAGTAAATGGCTTACTTACAAACATAGTCCCTATTAATAGGTCTATCAGGCAAGGGTGTCCTCTTAGTATATCATTATATGCTCTAATTATAGAAACACTAGCCTCTAGTGTTAGATGTAATAACAATATTAGAGGCATACATATCCCAAATACACATAATAACACAAAACTTTTTCAACACGCAGACGATTGCTCTATTATAAGTACAGATATCTCCGACTACGATGAACTGATTAAAGAGTTTCAAAATTTCGGACAAGTGTCAGGATCTAAAATAAATGAACATAAAACAGAAATTCTAAAAATAGGTAAACCTGACACCATTAATCACCCACATATACACCAACTAGTAAAAGACAAGGTCAAAGTGTTAGGAATATGGTTTGGTAAAGACCATCAAATACAGATACAAAATAAAGTTCAATTTGAAAAATGGAGAGATAGAAGGTTAAGTTTTAGGCATAGAGTTCTTATCATAAACACTTATATATTGAGTAAAATTTTGTATGTAGCCAGAATAGTTCCCCCGTCAACAAAACACATACAGATTATCAACAGATACATATATACTTTATTCTGGGGTGGTAACGTTGAATACGTACAGAGGAAATCCCTGATGCAACCTTTTTGTAATGCTGGCCAACAAGTTTCAGACATACAAACAAAGATCAACGCCTTACTTTCTAATAGAATCACACAAGTTTTAAAGGGAAATAACTCTGCAAGGACAAGCATTTTCAGCTATTTCTTGGGTTATACTACTAGGGATATACTACCGGAGCTAGCATTTAACTACGTACAGCACACAATACAAACAATAGGCACACATCACACAATTAAAACATTGTACTTAAAATACAAAGAAAAAATTATACTAGATAGCAAAACTGTAAAAGATATTTATTTACAATTATTGGAACTTGATGAACTCACACATAAAGTGGAGTTAACCTATTCATACATTAATTTCAAACCAATATGGGCTACCTTATGTTTAGTGAATACATTATATATTAGACAATTCATATATAAAACAATACATATGTGTTAACCTACTGGGGAAAAAAATGAAAACTAAAGGTAGTTATTTGGACACTTATAATTGTCCATATTGCAAAAATAATTTAGAATCTATAGTGCATTTATTTGTGGAATGTCCTCAGTTAAATATTTTTAGAAAGTTGATTATAAATTTTATAAAGGCAGATCTACATGTAGATTCTTTTTCTATGGACATTCCAAATGTCATCTTATATAATGTAGAATTTAAATATTACCCGTATGTTTATGCTTAAACACATGCTATTTGGTCGTGTAGACATAATTTACAAGATGATATTTTCCATAAACTACTTTCAAATTATCTTTCAGATGAACTTTTATTTAAAAGAAATAATAATATGTAATAATTGTAATTAAACAACATTATTAAGAATATACTGGTAGAACGTGCTAAAGTGGGTCACGGGTCACTGTGAGGTCTTGAAGGATTATTCTAAACTGTGACACGTGGACGACCTGTGAACTCCTGTTAGGCAACTGTGAACGGGGTTGCAATGACAAAAAATCTTTCTTATTTAATTGAAAGAGGCCTTTGTTTATGTTTCACTAACGATTTTTCTATCATGCTGTTTAAAGAAAAGAATTTACCCTTAAGGGCACCTCAAACGCTGGAATTTCGGAATTTCCCATATGAATTTCAGTAGGGTGAAACAGGATGTTATAAGTTGCTGAAATCCATCTATTAGTGTAAAATACACACTTTTTCACTTCTTGCACATATTTTTCATATGTTTTGTTATAACTTATGCATGGTTTAATCCTAATAAGCTATACCGAATATAGAACACTATTTTTATTTGAGGGATTAGACCCTACTTCAAATAGACTAATCCATGTGATGAATGTTGATTTATGTGTATGTTCCAGACCATACGCGTATACTCATACGGTCCGGACCGTACGCGTACGGTCCAAATACGCGTATGGTCTGGAACATGTACACAGTAGATAATCAAGATTTTCAAGGTATTTTGAAAGTGTACTACGTAGGCTTAAATACTTACAATAGGAATTAAATTGTGAAGTGGAAATTGTATTGTGGCGTCAACATTTTACAGGAAAATGCGCTTAAATTGGAAATTTTGTATAATACCTTGCACTGGACATTTTATGTGATTATTTCACTTTCAACCAGGCTGCATACATTTTTAGCTCACCTGACCCAAAGGGTCATGTGAGCTTTTGTCATCACTTTGCGTTCGTCGTCGTCGTCGTCGTCTGCGTCTGTAAACTTTTCATACTTTCTTCTTCTTTGAAAGCACTGAACTGATTTGGACCAAATTTGGCAGAAATGTTTATTGGGAGATCTTCTACTAAATTTGTTATTTTGGTGCAGATTGGAAATCCAACATGGCCACCAGGGCCAATAATGTGTTCTGATTGGTTGAAACTTTGAAAATCTTCTTGTCAGAAACTACTCAGCCGATGGAATTGTAACATTATAGAAATGATGACTGGATGGTCCTCTACTAAATTTGTTATTTTTGTGCCAATCGCATATCCAAAATGGCCGCCATGACTCGACTTAGTTTTAACATAGAACCCTATGGGAAAAATGTTTAAAACAATTGTTCGTCTGAAAGCAGTATGTCAATTTAAAACAAACATGGCATGAATGGTCCTTAGGTGATCAACTTTCAAAATAATGGCATGTGACCCCGACCTCCATCCAAGATGGCCGCCATCAGCGAACATAGTTATAACATAGGACCCTGTGGAAAAAAATTTAAAATGTTTTTCCTCTGAAACCAGTCAGTCAATTTAAAGCAAACATTGTATGAATGGTCCTTAGGTGGTCAACTTTCAAAATAATGTCATGTGACCCCGACCTCCATCCAAGATGACTGCCGTCAGCGAACATAGTTTTAACATAGGACCCTATGGGAAAAATGTTTAATTTTTTTTCCTCTGAAACCAGTTAGCCAATTTAAAGCAAACATGGCATGAATGGTACTTAAATGGTCAACTTTCAAAATCATATCCAGTGACCCAGACCTCCATCCAAGATGGCCGCCATCAGCGGATCATTAGACCGTATGGGCAAACAAAAACAGGGGTAGATAATGTTTTCTGATTCGTCAATCTTTAAAAATCTTCTTGTCATAAACTACTGATTCAATTGACTTTATTTTCTGGTGTCATGATATAACTGGTGTGAATGATCTATGGATGGTCCTCTACCTAAAATGTAAATTTGGTTCCGATTGGAAATTCAAGATGGCCGCCATTGACGAACAAAGTTTAACATAGAAGCCTACAAGACCCAATGAGAATTTGTACTGAGTTGTTCTTCTGAGAAAGTACCAAACCAGTTGACTTGATTTGTTCTATGTTGCTCCTATCTGCAAACAGAAAGACTTGAAAAATATGCTTGTTGATAACCTTCTTCCAGAATTAAAATTTAAGCAGTCTAATATACTTACCATGGGAAATTTTAATTTTGACTTTAGGATTTCAGAATTTATGGAGCACACATTCAATAGTAGCAAATTGTGTCTTAAGTCGCAAGAAAATATGAATCTTTGTTAGACTTCACGTTCCTAAGGATTTACCCTGCCAATTATTACCAGGTGAGCGATGACAGGCTCTCCAGAGCCTCTAGTTTGTACATACATTTGTGTTTTTACTGCGAAGGAAGAAAACATACTGGATTTTGATGGAAAATGCTGTGCTGAAGATAATTCGACGATCGCTTGACTTCTTAACGTCGCAGTACCCAAATCAGTATATTGTATATTTTTAGAAGAAATTTCAAATTTTATATTGTATCGGCCAAATAAAGAAATATGTTTGTTTTTACGAAATTTCCCTCTGAATCTGAACATGAGCGCGATTTGGTTTCCAGTGTAAACAACGTGACAGTATATACACTCCGACAAAAGCTAAGCACCATCCTATATTTTTATCGATATATTTTTTTACATCAATACTGTTAAATCAATGAAATAGATTTCACCATTTTTCTTACACTTCTTAAAAGACTACACCAAGGCCTCTAAAATTACCAATCTACGAAGTATTTATCATCCTGAAAGAAGCGACTATGACGTGGCAAAAATGGGGTTCAAAACAGGCGCTGGAAAAACGTAAAACCAGTTTGTCTTTGATGGAAGTTTTTAACATTGCATTAAAATGCAGAGTCTTCAGATTTTAAGAGCTTTTAAATGCATCTATTGTGCGTATGTGTAAGGCATAAAAATCAATAACGAGTATATCCACCGCGTTTATTGTGAAGTTCTGTAACATGCCTCGTCATGCTTCGCACAAGACACCTAAGCCGTTCTTGGGGGAACTGTTGCCACTCCTGTAAGATAGCAGTTCTTAATTCGTCAATATTTTGACATTTTGGATTGCGTTGGTTAATTTTTCGATCAATAAAGTCCCATACATGCTCTATAGGGTTCATGTCTGGCGACATCGCAGGCCATGGAATTCTCTGAACAGCCTCTTGCTGTAAAAAATGTTGTACAATTCGGGCTCTATGTGGCCTAGCGTTGTCGTCCATGAACATTGGCCTGTCAGCCAACGCATGATTGTCGAAATGAGGGACTACGCGTGGAGAGAGCACATTGTCACGGTATTTTTGGCCTGTCAGATTACCATCAAGAACGTACAAGTCCAACTTACAGTCAAAGGAAAAACAACCTCAGACAGTTACACCCCCACCCCCAAAAGCAGTTGTGCCCAAAATGTGGTTATCCTGAAATGAAGTGTTTCGTTGGCGCCAAACCCTTGCACGACCGTCGGTAGGGCGTAACAAAGAAAGACTTTCATCAGACCAGTGGACCCGTCTCCATGTGCGAATAGTCCACCCCAAATGATCATGTAACCAGTCAAATCGAGCATGGCGATGACGTAATGTCAACTGTGGACGTTTTATGGGTCGTCGCGCTCGCATTCCCTGATGGTGGAGGCGTCTGATTACAGTGCGTGTGCTAATGTGGCCTCCAAACGCTAAATTACCACGAAGTGCACCAGCTGTACTGAACGGCCGTTGCCGCGCCCGTCTGGATATGAGCCGGTCCTCTCTCGGCGTCGTTTTGCGAGGTCTAC
>MJUT01057482.1:1139286-1156939 GCA_002080005.1 Gigantidas platifrons
ATATTATTGAAACAAGTCAGGTGGTGCTTAACTTTTGTCGGACGGTATATATGTTTGACATACTGAAATATAAAAAAAAGCACGGAGAAAATTAATTATGCGGAAATTGTGGTCTATGATAGTACTTTAAATAATTAATCTGAATTTCCATGATAGTTTGTTCATGTAGACAATAAGTGCTATAAACCGTCAAAATGTGCGCGATTTGGGTACTCTGACATTTATATCTTTATCAGTTTATTTTGGAGATGGATGATTTTAACCTTCACATTTTCTCCATAACTGTTCTTTTTCATATGTAATGTAAACATCTACCTTATTTGAAGGCCTGAGATTATCAAAGTTTGTCTGATTACAACTTTGAACTTGAAATTTTAAATATGTCAACTGAGGAACATGTACATTAACTTGCACTGTAGCAATTAACTTTAGCAAAAAACAAAGATCTGTAGGACAAGATATACATTTCGTATCTAATCAGTGTCTTAGGCCAAACAAAATAATAGGTGTGGTTTTGGTTACATCTGGGTAAAATTAAAAAAATAAATGTACATTACATTTGTGTGCTTCACAAGTAAAACTCTTAAATGACTTCTGTTACTCTTATACACCCATCTCCACCGGTATTTTTTGGGAAATGTTCTACACCTCGGCGCATATGTATACAATGCATTAGAAAAAATACCAACCAACATTTTCATGTCATTTTCTTCCAAATTACATGTAGAACACAATCAACGGGGGTGGGAGGGTAATTTTTGCGCCCCATTAGTCAAGGGCTGTGTTATATATACCTGCCTATACACATACAATACCCTTCAAGTAAAATAAGATCTATACAAATATTCATAATTTCACCTCTTAAAACCACTTTCATGACTTAAATTCATTTTTTATGTTACATACAATTAGTTGTTCCTACTCTTTTACTTTTACCACTCTAATTTAAAGGGGACAAAACTCACAAGGCCAAACTGACTTCTAAATTCAAAACTTTTATTCTTTTAAATATGTGTTCATGTTATATTGCATAAAAACAGTGTCTTATCTGTGATGAAGGAATATGCTAGGCCGGGAGAGGAGAGGAGCTGAGCTGTGCTTCGTATTGGCATTGTTGTCTCCCCTCTCCCGCCGTCGCTTGTGCTAGGATCGGTTTGGCTACATTCTGATTCGCTAGTTTGGGGAACTAGCAATTATGCATATCTGGTTTAACTGGGTTTCGTGGCTGTGGTCCTAGAAATCAAATATACAAGAGTATACTTTTATTATTCGGAACATCAATAAAGTGAGCGCCTGAACCTTTCGGTGCTAGGATTTTGAGCCATCAATAGAGTGAGCCTAGAAAGAAATGTGTACAGAAATATATCATTGCTTTCAATTCAAATTCATTTATCTAAATATCTTGGAAAGATAAAATCAAATTACTATATTATATTTCAACTTTAACATGGTTAACACTTTAAACTATAATTTACATTTTAGAAAATCACATGTTGAACAATTATTAATAACTTTGGACTTTTCACTTTCAAAATATTATTTTTTTAAATAAATTGTACAAAGTACATACCTAGAAATCAAATATACAAGAGTATACTTTTATTATTCGGAACATCAATAAAGTGAGCGCCTGAACCTTTCGGTGCTAGGGTTTTGAGCACTCACCGTCACGTGATGTTCGGACCTTGAATTTGATTTCTAGATTGCACCTTTGGTCAGAATTTATTTTCCAAATCACAAGTGTCCAATGAAAAGTCCCTATAATTATAAATTTGGGTTTAAGACATATTTGTCAATTTAACCCTTTTTGTCAAATCGCAATTAAGTGGATTTACATACATTTTTAATGCTCAAATATGTCACGGTAAACTATATAGAAATTTAGTGTTAAGATATTTCTTTGTTCTTTTATCTATAGTTTCCGTCTTAATATATAATATTACATAAGTTTATTCAAAGTCAATTTAGGGAACATATACTTTATCATCTCAAGAATTAGGATTATAAAACTTTCATGGGAAATGTGTGATTCTTTCTGTCTCTAGAAAATGTTTAAACTCTGCAAAACAAAGTCTTATTTTTTTTCAAATAATTGTTTCTTCATTGTTCTATTAAAATTGTATTATCATTCTAAATTCAATTTTATTTCATTTCATGCCTATTTGTTAATTTAAATGATAAGTTTTAATTCCTTTAATTAAGATTTATTTTCTTCTAACTTCATATACTTTAGCTCCATCATATATTTTCCAACAATAATTTCTATTTAAATAGTCTATCAACTTTTTCCATTAAATATTTGCAATTTTTTTATTTTGTCAACATGGCCTTGGGAGTCTAGGCTTATAAATATGTTAAATCTGTGATTATATTCCAAAGTAGGTATTTATGGTTGTAATTTTTTTATTATTAGCTCCTGCACATTCCACTTGCATTGCCTACTGATGAGTCCCAAATGCAAACGGAATTGTTGCAGATTCAAACACATATAATATCGCAAGCTAAAATAAAAATGCTTTATATGTACAATGTCAAAGGAGTGCAAACTTTCCAATGATGCCTATTCACAAACAGTATTTCAACTGTCAGCTACATGTATTTGAACAAACATATTTAATTTAAAGAATATTTTATTCAATAAATGAATTGCATTGGATAGCAGGACATGCCTATATATATCCTCTCCAAAAAAATATCAAACAAAATGATATATAACGTGTGACCTTTGCAAAAGACACTCTGAAATATTGACATCCACACTTGCCCTCAGGCAACACTTGTTTTCTAATAAAATAAATATTACTATAAAAGCACGATGATGAAGACTGTAAACGTACCTGACCTCAGACCTACATTAATGTAGAATCTGAGTCGGTACGTCCCCCTAAATTTTATGTCATACTTAACTTATATAATGTATGTTTTTTGCATACTAGTATTATTTTCAAATACTCAAAACAATTTTGCATGTTTTTCTCTGCATATTTGTACTGCACAGCTTTTTCTATAACTAACCGCAGCTAAACCCCATATTAATGACGCCCTTCCTGCTTTTTAATTTGCTTTTTATTATTATTATCATTATTATTTGCTGTATGTGACATCATTTGCATTAATGTCCCTTTGATAAACAGTTTGAGTGCTAAGAAAAAAAAAGTGTACGGACATCGTACGTATGTTGTGTATTGTAATTGTTATATTGGACTACCATATGTGAACATTTCATTGTTATACTGGCAGTGGTCTGGACTTACCGTAATTGTTATATTTGTTTGTATATTAGACTACCATATATGAACATTTATTTGTTTTGTAAATTATCATTTGAATTTATTAATAGAACATTTAGCTGAAACCAGTTTTATTTTTATATCTACCAGCTAGTTTTCCCCACGTGTAAATTCGCTACACGTCAATTGGTGCTAGAACCCGGAGCATTTGACTACATCGTTCGTAGTTAATTGCGCTGCAAGATCCTGTGTATACAACCATTTTGAATATTCATGATGAATTTCGGACTTCCGACATCGAGTTGACAGTGTTCACCTGATATGCTTTCGTTTTTCCCGTATCATGTAAATGAATTCTATCAAAGTTCTGGATTTACCCGAAGACATAAGAACAATATTGAATGTTACCCTTGTGGACAGATTGGAAATTTCCATAAACAGGCAACTCCGCATACAGACGAGGGACAATAATTCCACCTTGAGACTCTGGGTCAGAGTCTAGCTGGACCGGAGGAGAGTTGTCGTAACGTAAATTTTATCAAAAATTATTTAAAATGTTTTCAATATAAATTCGATTATTTCGGGAACTTTTTGTTAATTGAATATGTCTATTCTCATTGTCAAATTAGTCATTTGAAGTCAAATGTGTTAAATTAAGGAGATTAAGTTTTAATTACTCAGTTTTTGTTAATTTCATATCTATTGTTATATAATTTGCATTTAATCCGATACGTTTCAACATGTCATTTTACGAGTAACAGGAAATCGTTGTCATGAACATTTGTATAAATTCAGATTCGAAAAAGTGTCAAATCAATTAGGAATCCTGATTGAATAGTGTACGGACATCGTACGTATGTTGTGTATTGTAATTGTTATATTGGACTACCATATGTGAACATTTTACTGCTATACTGGCAGTGGTCTGGACTTACCGTAATGTTATATTTGTTTGTATATTGGACTACCATATGTGAACATTTATTTGTTTTGTAAATTATCATTTGGATTTATTAATAGAACATTTAACTGAAACCAGTTTTATTTTTATATGTACCAGCTAGTTTTTCCCACGTGTAAATTCGCTACACGTCAATCACGAGTGACATTGCACATGATTTCCAGTACAAATGATACAACACGCTTATCGGTTGCCTCTGACATTTCAACATATAAGTTTGAAATGGGTCGATCTGATTGGTCCTCAGTCAAAAGATCCCATGCAATAAAGCAATACAACAAATTCGGTATGGTCACAGATTGCTCATGTATAAAGCTACCAACCGGTGCCATGGAACTGACGACTTAACTTCTTACAAAGTCAATCTCCGGATAGCTTTTGCTGTATAATACACATGTCACGGTATTCCATCTGTTGGGAGATCTTACACTTCGAAATCGCTAGATTTGTTCTGCTTCATGGATTCTAAAGCTGCTTCACTGATCTGCCCTTTAGGAGCGTTATTACATAAAAACTACATTTGTATATATGAACTGTTATCATTTGACCGCCATTTCGAAATGAAAGTTTGTTTCTGAAGCGTTTTTCTATTTTATTTTGCAAATACAAAGACTTGTAATTTGAGACCTCACAATGCCTTCTTCTCTAAGAAGCTGACGAAACCGAGACTAAAGCTCTGACATAGATACCACTTTCCATGCTTTTAAAACATTTGCTTCAAATCCGGAAGCCAAAATATCAAAAGAGCTGTCAAATTTTACTGATTCCTCATTACCTGATATATTTTCCATGTTCTCATTAACTTTGTAAAGAAGCCTTGTCAGTTTTTGTAGCATGTTTTATGATATAAAATACAGAACCCAATTCCAATCTTTTCACGAGAAAACAGTCATTTGGCACAGTCCTCTTCAACGAGGAAACGCCGTCTTATGACAAACATTGGCGTAACTGTTTCCGGTATTTCTATCAGCAAATTACTTGTCTTCTAAGCAAATAACACATTTTGAACGCCATATGTTCAATGTAATTTGTCTTGTTTATTTATGGCTGGTAATTTGACATTGTCGTCCATTTTGCGTTTCAGTGGATACTTCAGATTACGTTTGCTGGTAAAAGTTTGATAACATCGCCATTGATTATCCACCCCTTGGACCAGCACTCCAGTAGTGTTTTAGAAGATTGTGAACAAAGTCATTTCTTATTTTGGATGCATTTCTAAGCGTCTCCCAAGTCCCAACACCAGCAAGAAAAAACTCAGAAAAAAACTCAAATATCACAACAAGGTATAAGAAACAAATAAAACATTACAATTGTAGAACAAAAACAACCCTACAAAATGACAAAATAACCTCAAAATGTAATCTATATCACCAAAAACTCATTCACAAATGAACAGGAATACAAACGAATGATAAAAGAAATAAAATGAACTTCAAAAAGTATAATATAATGACAATCATGTGACAAATCAATAAACAAAATATGCAAAGACAATGGAAGCAAGTGAAGTGTTAAGATATCAAAAATAGCAAGAAAACCTACAAAACTATAGTCTATTGACATCATTGATCAGTAAGAAAAATGAAATGAGAAAATGCAAATCAGACGCACCCAACTAAACCAAAGTCAAACAGACCCAAAACAAATAATCCACTAATTGATTACATTCTGTCGATAATGATCTAAACTGTTATCTAGATTGACAAATTGACAAACATTTGAAGTACAAAACCAAGAAATTGACACAAAAAGCCCATAACACGAAAGAAAATCACAATCAATTTGTAATATGAAACCGTATCGGTTAAAACTCGAAAATCCGGAAATATTTAGCTAAATGGTTAAATTCTGTAAAAAGTGCATTTCGGAATGATTAATAGTTGTAAAAATATTTAAATATAACGATTAAATCGAGCATGATGTTTTCGTGATTATTTGACATGTTTTACGATTAATCCCGTCCAGTTATATGTGTAATAGTTAAAAACATGTTATTGTTAAGCACACACATACTACATTTTCGAGAACGTATATGTTTTATAAAAATGCGTTATTTTCAAAGGATATGGCGAATTACGCTATTTTTATACTTGTACCAAATATATATAATCCAATTTTGAACATCAAAGCGGACATGTGTACGAAAGGTTATACAAACTATTGAACCCCACTACTATGCACACGGGTAGGTAGAATAAAGTTGAATTTATACTTTTTTCCGCGTATTTAATATTAGTACAACACATGGAAATCGACAATATATATATCAAACTTTAATTTCATGCAACAAAAATGCGGTCTACAGGGGTATCACACAAACTTTGTTATTAGAGGCTTTTTCAGACTTGGCTGATGGACTAAGTGTAACAATACTGGTATTACCAGTATTGTAATATTTACAATACTGGTATTTCCAGTATTGTAAATATTATAATACTGGTAAAACCAGTATTGTAAATATTACAATACTGGTATTACCGATATTGCGGCCGGCTGCTTCATATTATCCCTTTTATTCTTCTTTTCGGTAGTAAGCTGAATAAATAAATGGGTACTGATAAAAAATTAACACTAACAGAAATAAGGAAAAACTAATGCATCATGTTCCTTGTTCCATGCGAGCACATCATGGTTAGAAAGTGTCTGTTTTATTATCTTACCTAGAAAGAAATAATAAATGCAAAAATTGTATAAAAATGAAAAATGTTAAATGTTCAACTATCTTTTCTTATCAGAGACATATATGAGCCGGTGTGGCAAGGGGCACATGCCCCCCCCTCTCATTTTTGGCAAAATTTTAGAAAGCTGGATTTTTAGTATAGAAGCATGCATTTAGAAAGACAAATGACATTTGTTTTAATATCATTTTCATTTTTTTTTTGCTTATCAGTTTTGAAACCTGACCACTTTTTCTGGTCCACCCTCAAAACTAGTCCCCCACTTTCTGGTCCACTCCTACTCATCTGCTGATTCAATGCATGTTTAGACACCATCCAAAAAAATGTTTCCGAGATAGAAAGGGTCATAGGGAATTAAAACTGACCAACATCTAAAATAATTTTTTTATTTTAAGATTTTTTTGTATGCAGTTTGTTTTCTGTATTTTGTTTTTTATGCAGTTTGATTCCTTTGAAAAAGTCTTCTCTTAAGTGTTTCAACAAATTTGTTGTAATTTATCATTTCAAATATACGAGAGGGCAAAGTGGTCAACGCCCAAAATTATGTATTTTATTTCGAGTCTGATATTGCTAAGGTTTTTTTCTTCAGACCTACCTGTAGTTCTTATGATTATATACCATGTTTAGAAAAGACTTCTCACACCTGCTAATGTGAGTCACGGGTCACTGTGAGTAGCATGTGTAGTCACGTGAACAGATACGGTGTTGAAAAAACTGTCGATACTCATAAAATATTGATAAATGCAATAAAATTTTATGTTTGTCTTCAAGAAATATGATAGACAAAACCATGTGTGAAGTTTTATGACGAAAGATCTCCGATTTATATGTAAATTTACGAGTTGAAATGGAGAATTATATTACCCACAGGTAATTTTAGCGATGTATTTTTTATCTTGGACAATAATGAGCGTCCTGATTGGATGACCGATTTAATTCTGAGATAAAAAAAAAAAAAAGTCAAAAAGAGCCAAAAAGGACCAGCAAAGAAAGTGAACAAATGTCAAACTTGGATTAACAACATACATGTATGGGATCTCCTCATTCTAGTTATTGTACGTGTACTGTGTTGTATTAAAAAAATAATATTGATTTTATGTCGACATTGTCATCTTTGCGTGTCAGTTGTGACCCAAATACGACCCCAATGCTGTCCTTGCCCTTGACTTGTTGCAGCGTAAAATATGACGTGATTAAAAGAATATTAACATGGCGATGAATGATGGCCAGATTCGTTTTTATTTACGCATTTATTGTAGAACTTTAGGAATATTGTGGTACTAATAATCTTGGATAATTAGACAGGAATTGTGTTTGGATTTCTTTTAAACTGGTTAGTCATATATAACGAAATGTCAATAATCTGGAGTTCGACAGGGAAATGCAGTTGAGCGTGACATAAAATGTCCATACGCCAAAAAATGACCCGAATGGTCTTAGAGTCATTCACAGTGGGAAAAAAATGAACAGTAGTTGTCCTTAAAAATAGTCCATCTTAACCTAAAGTCCATTCTGTACGTCCGATCCGAGTAAATATTAGACCACCCGCGTAGATTCTGCAAAAAATAAAACAAAACAAAAACCACACCAAGGCGAGTTTTTCTACGTCGGCTGCAAATGGTCCAAAAAATAAATTTTATATTTTCTGAAAATATTGTAGTTCTAAATTAAGTCAAATTTATTTTATAATCATCTTTTACTAATCCGTCACTAGAAAGTTTTTTTCTTTTCTGGACACGCTTGAAAAAGGTGTCTGTGTGTGTTTGTTTACAGTACACTGTACATGTTGTCACTATTTACGGAATGGACGCAGTTGCAAATGAAATAGATGTACATGTAGTTTTGAAATTGTTTGACTTGGGAATGAAAATACCAGAGTTTATTTAACAAAAAACAAAACAAAGTATCTATTATTTAAATCTTTTTCATGAAAGTATTTACTTTCGTATCTATGTTGGCTTTCCACATCCGGGTTTAAATGTCAGCGCCCCAACCTTTTAGTCTCGCGATCAGACTGCTCGCGAGATCGACGCGAGAAATAGTGCATCTGTATGTGGTATACCGGGGTGGTCTACCGTAATGAGGACTAACGTCCTCTGTGAATAGCTGTGGGTATTATTTTTTATCCCCTCGCCAACGAAGTTGCGAAGGGATACTAGTATAGTAACACTACCGTCCGTCCGTCCGTCCGTCCGTCCGTCCTTCCGTCCTTCCGTAACATTCTGTGAACACTCTAGAATCAACATCCTTTAGTGGATTTTGACCAAACTTCGTACAGACTTAGTCCTTAAGAGAATCTGGAACCCTATTGATTTTCAAGGTCATAGGTCAAAGGTCAATGTCACCGGGTCAAATTTTTAGGTGAGGGGATACGCCACGCTTTGCGTTGCCCTTGTTTAATATCTTCCTGCATCAATGTTTAATTCAAAGGAACATAATACAAAGTAAAACCCACCATGTTGAATAAACGTCAAACGACGGGAAATATAAATAGTACTATTTTACCTCCTTCACAAAAGACTTTTCTTTGGAAATGCCTGTACCAAGTCAGGGCCATTGCGGTTTTCCCAGTTTTCCGGTTGTTGACTGATTTTGTCTGTTTGTTGACTTATGAGTTTTGCCTCTCCCTTTGGAAAATTGCTCGGTGTTCGGTAATTTTGTTAATTACCCTTATTCACTGGGGTAAAGCTGATGACCGTAACTGTAAATTACGGTCATCCCAACATGGCGGACATGAAATTAGGTAAAGATCTTTTTTGTCGATTATATTGTTTCTATAATGTATTTTAAATGACACATGCATTAGTATGATAGTAATCTATGAACTTTTCACAAGGAAATCACAAATTACGACTGAAAAATGTATATGAAAGAGAAAATCCGATTTTAAAAAATCGCTAAGATGACCGTAGCTGAAAACTGCAATTACGGTCATCTCAGTTTTCAGTTACGGTCATCTTAGCGATTTTTTAAAATCGGATTTCTCTTTCATATACATTTTTCAGTCGTAATTTGTGATTTCCTTTTGATAAGTTCATAGATTACTATCGTACCAATGCATGTGCCATTTAAAATACATTACAGAAACAATTTAATCGACAAAAAAGATTCTTACCCGATTCCACGTCCGCCATCTTGGGATGACCGTAATTGCAGTTACGGTCATCAGCTTTACCCTAGTGCTTATTTATCTTCTTCACAAAAGACTTCCTAACTCCGAACTCCCGTATTACTTAATGTTTGCTTATCACTGGATCCAAGAGTATTGTGTTCCTATCGCGAAATACACGTTATCTAAATTGTAGCTAACGGTTTCTTCGATTTGTTTAATCTTAGGGATACAAGACCAGAGGTATCATTCCATTAGCTAAGTGATAAAAAAAACCACCCTTAATGCTACGAATTATTAGATAAATAAAAGACCTTCGTGATGCAGGTGTAAATTGTTAAGAAAGTCATAATATGTCGTCTTAAAGACGACTTCGTGTTACCCTAAACGGTCAGTGTTTCTTAAGCAGGACAGGTCGTCAGACAACTGGGCCAATTGCTCCCTATTGGACCTCGCGCTGGAGTTATCTACTTTCGGTTGTCCAAGTACACACAGTACACTACATGTTTTACAGAGAACATTTGCACCTCACACCCCCTAAGGCCGGCCTTGTTCTTAAGGGACTGTTAAGAAGTCACCCATATACCCGTTGCAGACGAATTAATTAGGAGTTGTCAATCACTTTAAGATCGATTATGAATACATACATGAAGTCTAAGATGATCTTGAGATCATTGTTAATCCTAAGATGACTTTTAGATAGTGGCCCCTTGCTGATTGGTCGGTTGATAATGTGAACCTTGCAGTGACCCCCATAGAAGAATTCGTTAGATGTTGGCGAATAAATAGACACAACTAAAATTATTATAATTAGATTGTTGTGTGAATATGAGAGTCGATTCAATTATGTTATAAGATATATTCTTATCAAGATGGGATAATAACTCAGAAAATAACGAACATTTCTTGATCTACTAGATTTAATGTGCAGGGCAACATTTGTCACCTGTCGTCATACAATGTACTGTCAACCAAAGACCACAAAATAATACATCATATGATAAATAGATATGAAATTAATTTACGAAGGATATTTATTATATCGTGTAGAAAAAACATTTACAACTATTCTTACAATATATTTATGATTTACTTAGGTAAAACTAGTTCAGTGTATTTGTTGTATCGGAGAAGTAAATAACTTACCATTTAAAGTTAAGCATGGTTGCGGCTATGTTGAAGGAATGTCTTTACCTGTTGTTGATAGCACCAGTCGCGTTGTCGATCTTCTCCAATTTGCCTGGTATAGACCGGTTTTGTAGCTTAAAGAAGGAAACTATTCAATGTGATATTCATGTTGTTAATTTGCTTAGATTTAACGACATTCGGATG
The DNA here is from genome assembly GCA_002080005.1 of Gigantidas platifrons. Lineage (NCBI taxonomy): Eukaryota > Metazoa > Mollusca > Bivalvia > Mytilida > Modiolidae > Gigantidas > Gigantidas platifrons. The sequence continues at coordinate 1,150,597 of MJUT01057482.1, forward strand.
CTAATTACGGATATAGCAGATGCACATGATGTTATTTTGAATATAACATGTGCATCTACAGGCGAGGTTCAAATGAGTTGGCCAATGAAATCAAGGAATATAAAGGAATTAAGGATATATGGCTGTCATATCAACGGATTTTATTTTAAAACTTATGCCAAAATGTCGGACATTCCTGACAAACTGCTGTCACTTACGATTGAAAATAGTGTAATTGAAACAAACATATTTCATGCTCTAAAAATATTTTCAAATGAAGTTTCCAAAGGTCTTGAATGTGGTCAACTAACATTAAACACGTTGATCATGCGAAATATCAGCTATAAGTTTGTTTTGGAGCCAAATGATGTATCCAATTTAGAAACAAATGGAGTTCTTGTGGATCTTGGAGATGTTGCTATCGAAGACAAGAGTTCATCAATATACCATTGTATATACAAACATTTAGAAGTTATTGATATTAGTAAAAGTTCCGACGGAATGACACATTTTATTCTCCCATTCGAGAATTCGGAATATCCAAACCTGACATTATTCAATATGTCTAACAGTAGAATCATATCATATCCAGATTTATTTCGGACATGGGAAGACCTTTTTCCAAATTTAGAAATTCTAGATCTATCGGGAAACGCCATACACAATTTCAGCGTCACTTCTAATGCCGCTATTGTAAACAATAGAACCAATCCTCTGTTTGTCAATTTAAGAGACAACCAGTTTGAATATGTTCCATCAATCATAAAGCACCTTTTGCAAAGACGAATACCATTGGTTGTAGATCTTAGTGATAATCCATTAAAATGTGGATGCGATACGCTATTGTATAAAGATTATTTGATTCGTCTTCTAAAAACATATGATAATTTTGATTTTCTTCGAGATGCAACCTGTTTACAATTATACGGTAAAACAGTACGTATACTAGATCTTGGTGATTTAAACTGTTGATCATAACAATGACATATTTACTGTATATTAAGTATTATAGATGGAATATTGTACAAAACCATAATCATATTATTTGTATTATTATATTGTATAAGAGTATTGGAAGTATTAATGCTTAACGCCACTTTTAACATTATTATCGTGACAATCAGTTGTATTGTTCGGTGAACCACAGGCACTCGGCGTCTGGACCTCCTTTTCCCGGTTAACCCCCCTTTTTCCACAAAGTTGAATATCACTAAATTATTCCCCCCCCCTTAAATACGTGTATTAAACATACTGTAAAGGTAAGAAACAAATGGCCGCCAAATGTGTACCCCACCTCCAGAAATTCTCTCCTCAGGCACAAAATATTCAAATTTTCATTTAAAATTCGATACGTCTATACTCCTAGGGTACCTACCAGTGTGTAAATGTACTGGGTTCTCGTCATACATAGGTTATATATCCTTCAGCTCAACATTTTCATCACTCGTTAACTACGGATCAACAAAAGCGGTGGTCTATTCTATGTAAAGTGCTACGCGATTGGTCAGTTTTTTCGCAAAATATTATCTCCCCTTTAGCAGACTGTTTTCGGAGTTCTCCGAGTTTTTTCATTGACGGAATGTAAAATACAGACGATTATCGAATTTATATTTGGCAGAATTTTCAAAATGAGCAATAATATGGAATAAAATATCAGACGTTTAACTGCAAAAGGGAATATGTCAGTGCATGTGATATCTTGGTAGGTATTCGTAGTTCAGATGCAGAACCAGGATATAAAAACAAAAAAGGGGGGCGGGAAAAACTTACCAATCGCGTAGCGCTTTATATGTTGATCATAATAGACCACCGCTTTTGTTGATCCGTAGTTACATTTGTAACGAGGGATGAAAATGCTGAGCTGAGGGATATATGCCCTATGTATGACTGACGGGAACCCAGTACATATACACACTGGTAGGTACCCTAGGGGTATAGACGTATTGAATTTTAAAAGAAAATTTGAATATTTTGTGCCTGAGGAGAGATTTTCTAGAGGTGGGGTACACATTTGGCGGCCATTTGTTTCTTACCTTTACAGTATGTTTAATACACGTATTTAAGGGGGAAAAATAAATTTAGTGAAATTCAACTTTGCGGAAAACGGGGGTCAACCGGGAAAAGGGGGTTACAGACTACACGTATTAAGGGGAAAAATAAATTTAGTGAAATTCAACTTTGTGGAAAAACGGGGGTCAACCGGGAAAAGGGGGGTCCAGACATCAAGTGCCTGTGGGTGAACTCGACGAAATGCACCGACATATCACATGTAACTGACATACTTTATCAAATAAGTTTGTATTGAGTACACCTTGTTGCCAATGTTTGAGTTGAGAATCGAACCCACGGTAACCTCTATGTTATATGTGTATTAACAATGTCATATTTTAAGAATAAACTTTAATCTTTTGATTATTGATTAAGTATGTTACTTTCACCAATACCTGTGCTCTATATACCCTGCAAAAAATGAAACGCATAGGTCCGATTCATTTTAAAGATAAAGGTGACCATAAATAAATTAATTCTAAATAATTAAATATTTAGGCAATAAGTTCAAAAATAGAAATTTCCGGTACGAGCAATTTTGCAACTTGCAAGTGTATTTTGCAAGACCAGAAAAATGAAGGTTACAGTTAAAAATGCAGAAAAAAAACTGTTCATGTACACCACAGGAAACTTGTGGTTAAATCAAGTTATAAAACTTGGGTGTTAAACAGGCGATTGGCATTGTTGATGTGGCAAAAGGCCCTGATATGGCAAAAGTGGTGTAGTGTTATTTTCTTTTGCCTAGGGAACTAGTTCAGGAATGGCAGTTTGCTTTGAGAGATACTGTGCACAAAAGATCCTTTATTTTCGACTCTTTATAATAAATTTAAGTTCTACAGATAATGACAGTATATAAAATCATACAATAAATTACAATTCTGTGGGTCTGTTGTTGAACTTGTGATTAAACTAACAAGATGATTAGCCCTAATTACATAATTAATATCTAATCCCATACTTAGCTAATGCAATGATTACATTTTCTTGCTCATCTCTTTTTTAATCAATGATGTTAACTAATCATATTTAATCATTGAATTAGCTAATTCCTAATCACATAATTAGCTAATGCAATAATTAAATTATGTTGCTGAATTTGTTTTTTTTTTATCAATGCATTAACTAATCATATGGTTATCGTTTAATAACTTGATTAGCAAGTTATCACCTGAAAGTTCGGGCTCTACAATAACATTTTTATTTAAACTTGTACCTTTGGACAAGTAGTAGCCAAAAGTTACTTGCTTGTCCGAAAGGAATTTCATCTTGTCCGAAAAAATATTTTGGATTAAAATACACTACTGTAGTGTTTTTCAAAATTTATACACATTTCCTCAGTTAATGTCCCACTGACTCGGCAAAATCAATAAGGTCCCACATAAGGCAACACGATTATTTTTCTGATTGTACTCAAAGTCTTTGCATTATGAATTGGATATTTGAATGGTTTGGAATACATTTTTTTATTATTAACATTAATTCATGAATTTTATTTATTTTCTACTTGTCCCAGGTAGTAGTGCCTGTCAAATATTTGTGATATAAAGTCTTTTCTCCATACAACAAACAAAAGCAAACGATGCTAGGGAGCAACCATTTCATGGATATTTATTGGGGCTATGAAGTAAAATTTGATCCTGGTTATATTTTTCGGTGTAAACGCGATCATGCAAATTTTCATTTTAAGAAGATCCTTAAATATTCCCCTCAAATCCCTCTATTTGAAAAAAGAATAAGGATAAAAGAGTGATTATAAAATTTCTCATCACCAAAAATGGCCTGTCTGTTTCATTCCTTATGGGTCCCGTTTGCGATAATAGGATAATGGTTAGTGTGGGTGTTGGACTCGCGATCGATGATTATATCGTGTTTTTTTCCTCACACGACCAAGTATCTTAAATTTCCCTGTGACCACCGAAGTATCCTGTTGACACATCGCATCTGAAAACATAGGCAAGGAAAATAGAAGAACAACCGAGACAGGTGTGTGCTTGGTTCAGCGGAAATAATGAACCTCCATATCATTATGACTGTATTTTGTCAACCATTTGACTAATTACCCCCAATAAATACCAAATTCACAGAATTCAAAACGTATTCCTGCATTTGAAACACTTCGGTAATATGCTGGTTTTAAACATGTCTAAAAGTAAAAAAACGCTTCTCATTTTGTTTGAAAAAATATATTATACTTTATTTCAAGTTAACAAAAACATATATGAATGATTGCGTTAATACCACTAGCTTGTTACTAAAAGAAATAAACATATTGATTTGTGCTATCTCACAGTTTTCATTATAATAAAATGATGCTGAGATGCTGAGACCTTTGATTAATTGCCAGTAATATCCGGTGACACTTCATATAAGAATAATCCACTCACAGAACGTGACTTCATTTGACAGCCGACAGTAAAGTATTTACATTGAAAATAAGTAACGTTGAAGAAAATCAGGGAAAAAAGCTTTGATGACAGATAAAATTAAGTACAATCTATTTGAATAAAGAATAAGGATAAAAGAGTGATTATAAAATAATTAATGTATTCCGTGTGATACGATCTGCACCATAGCTGCACGGAATTCATTAGGAACATTGTTTTTATTGAATCAGAAAAATCGTAACTATTCTTGGTGGTTTATATACTTTGGAGTTTTAAACCTGGTTAAATTTTTCTTCTAAAGGTAAGTTTATTTTTCTGTATATTTAATTTTACTATATCTTCACACATGTACATATACAACGAGTTGCAACTTGGGAACCAACATTTCCTTTGAGTAATGTTGGAACAAAGCTAAATATGTTTACTCGTGTATTTTAGGTGATTGTATTTGAAATACAGAAATGCCAATTTGGTACACAAAATGAATAATTGAAATCTTTTATGCTTTTCCAATTAAAATGTATATTTAAACAACATTGATGTTTCAAAAATAGGCATATTATTGTTTTTTTACCCCCAATATCGAAGTTAAATTTGACACCATGCTGTGGGCATGAGGTGTACAATCCGTACCAGGCACTTCAGCGAGTAAAAGACTCGGGAAATACCTTTGATTTAAATGACAAATGGGCAAACACTTTGCAGTTGGGCATTTTACAGGAGAAATTTATAGAGCCCATCCCCAATACCGTTGTTGACATCTGACACCCTGCTGTGGGCTTGAAGTGGTGAATATCACCGAGATACTTAAACAACCCGGGTAATATCTTTGATTTAATCCCCACTAGTAGGCCAATGCAAACTAAAGGGCATCACAAGTTTTTTATTTATAATATATTTTCTGTGAATATCAAGAAAACTTATAAATTTAAAGGGATATTGTCTACCAGCTGCGTAATTTTTTCATACCCAAAATTATTGTCGATTTCCGTACTAACCTTCATAAAATGAAGATTAACACCGAGTTATGCTGCAAAAGATACGATTTGGTTCTTGGGCAAAATGTAATTTTGATTACATGTAGATATACACAATTTTGGACTTTCAGAATTTATTTTACATTTATCTAGAAAAATGAGCTCTATTTTGTTTTTAAATAATTCATTATAAGTGAAATAGTTTGCACTAATTCAGTTTAGAGCAATAAAAAAAGTCTTATTTTAGATTTTGGAAGGAAAGATTTTCTCGTGGGACTTTCTGATGACCAGTTTATTTCGTTTTTTTTTATGGGAGAAGCATTTTGGTCTTGCCAAAAAAATTATCAGTTCCCCCCTCAAGCTATTCAATTTTAATTTTATATGTTTTTTTACTAAAATATTATTTTTATTCTGAATCTTGAATAAAAAAATATTCCGACTTGCCATTTTCACAATATAATCATATACTTGCCATTTTCACAGACACAGTATAATGAGTTTTTCTATAATCATATACAAAATTTTGAAAGAAAAAAAATAATAATTCCGGCAATTCGCCGGAAAATACAAATGTAATAGAATATGATTTTTGTCGCGTCTGGAAAAAAAATTATGTCTAAAAAAACACAGCCCCCTTCAAAGTCAATAGTCAGTACCATATAATTTGCCATTAATATTTTCCAGCAACTGTCTTGTGGAATATTAGAAGGTCTCTTTCGTTTCTAATCCAGCCCAAATTTCTCTAAAACATTCCAGTCAAACAACACTGGCTACGTCATTCGTTTTAATAAATCAGACATGTATTTCACTGTGTTCTTTGTCTCTGTTTTCATATTGTCGGTAAAACTGGCTAAAATAAATTAATTTAACATGTGTATCAAAATCTCGGGGAACAACTTCATAACTTATATGAGGAAAAAAACTAATTTAGTTATTTTTAAGGCCGGCAAAAAA
>MJUT01057482.1:1158130-1200185 GCA_002080005.1 Gigantidas platifrons
AAAAAAAATATTCCGACTTGCCATTTTCACAATATAATCATATACTTGCCATTTTCACAGACACAGTATAATGAGTTTTTCTATAATCATATAAAAAAATTTGAAAGAAAAAAAAATAATTCCGGCACTTCGCCGGAAAATACAAATGTAAAAGAATATGATTTTTGTCGCGTCTGGAAAAAAAATTATGTCTAAAAAAAACACAGCCCCCTTCAAAGTCAATAGTCAGTACCATATAATTTGCCATTAATATTTTCCAGCAACTGTCTTGTGGAATATTAGAAGGTCTCTTTCGTTTCTAATCCAGCCCAAATTTCTCTAAAACATTCCAGTCAAACAACACTGGCTACGTCATTCGTTTTAATCAGACATGTATTTCACTGTGTTCTTTGTCTCTCTTTTCATATTGTCGGTAAAACTGGCTAAAATAAATTAATTTAACATGTGTATCAAAATCTCGGGGAACAACTTCATAACTTATATGAGGAAAAAAAATAATTTAGTTATTTTTAAGGCCGGCAAAAAAGTCCGATCGAAAATAACTCTAGTAGTTGCTTTAACAATTTGGCCCCATGGGGTGCCTCCTGGCATGTTTTCAATGGTTATCGTGGAAATATCGACTGAATCTGTTGAGGCATGTAGTTTTAATTCTTTCAAATCTATTCCTGATACAGACATTATTTATCTCTACGTCTTTTAGATACAATATCGGTTCGCAAATAGCTTGTTTCCTCAACTTTTATAGAAACTTACCTGAATATCCATGCTGTATCCGGGCTACTGCCATAAAAATAGATAAATAAATAGAGTTGGCCTCGCCCAGGTCAGTGCATAATTAATTAGCTTCCGGTAGCGATGGTCAGCTTTTCTAATCGAAAAAACAACATTTCGGAGCGTATTCATCAATAATTCGGTTTTTAATCTTCATTTTATGAAGGTCAGTACAGAAATCGACAATAATTTTGGGTATGAAAAAATTACGCAGCTGGTAGACAATATCCCTTTAATAAAAATCACGCAGACAAAAGCTCGAACAATCACTTGTAATTTATCTATCGTATTGAGCACTCCTTTTACCTCATTTTCGTATGCTTGGAAATACAGCTGTTTGACAAAGTAACTAGATGGAATGCATTTTTTCTAACTTTATGTCCCGTTATCTGCGAATTAACAAAATGATAAAGTACCACTGGCATAGACCAAATAACAAAGGAGAGTATGTCCATTGCGAAATACATGTAGACAGCAATTTGCAACATCACAATTTAAGATTATATGTTTGTCTGCTTGGTGGTGTTTAACGCCATTTTCAACAATATTTCAGTTATATCGTGGCGGTCAGTTTTATTGGTGGAGGAAACCAGAGGATCTGGAGAAAACCACCGACCTGTCGCAAGTCACAGACAAACCTTATCACATAATGTTGTACACCTTGCCCTGATCGAGATTCGAGCTCACAATATCAGTGGTGATAGGAACTGATTGCATAGGTAGTTGTAAATCCAAGTACCATACTATCACGGCCACGACGGCCCCGCACACAATTTAAGTAGCATGAGGTTCATTTACTGCATCATGATTTTGTAATCGTCTATATTCCGCTACCACAGAATAAAATTGTCAGTTTCTATCTAAAATGGTGACATAAATATATTTTTTATCGTTATCATTTAATGGGATGTAATCTACGAGCTACGGCAGCGTATTTGGAACACTCTTAAAAATATTAAAAGTCAATGTTTCGACTTTTTTATATAAAAAATAGCGACATATAATCTTGAAATTTCAACTTTTTAAATCTCTAAAAGTTCGACTGTCTTTCGGCAAATCCGATTTTTTTCTGTACACAATACATATGCAGTGGCGTAGAAAAGGGTTACAAAGTCGTGAAATGTATGGAAAGTGGTGGGGTGAGCTTTAGGAGTGGACAGGAAGCTTACAAAGCTGACAAGCAAAAACCAAATAAATAAAAACAAAACAGCAACAAAGTAAAAAAAAAAACCAAACAAACAAACAAACAAACAAACAAACTACACGGCTTCAAACCTCTTGGTAACTTAACATTTGCCATAAAAGTAAAATAGTTTCCCTCCCCCATTTCTTCACCCACTTTTCAAAGTATTGGGGGGTGCTCTCCTATGTCCATTGTTTAAATGCAGCGCATTAAAACATGCAACGAGGTGCGCAATGGGCTAGGGAGATCTCGAGTTGGTTCAGACTTACATTGCTTGGTATGGCGAGGTTTGTGTAGTCCAGGGATTGATGCTGACAATAATTGGAACTCGAAAATTTGTAATAAAAAGCAATACACGTATTTTATTTCAACGTTTGAACAGCATAAACCACAATTTGTCAATTACAAAAGTCCAAACAAATGTCCATAATTCATAAATTTGTGTATCAATTGATGAATCTTTAGTCTTGTCTTTCTTGAAAAAACAATATTACTATTTTCGTAATTTTTACTTAAGGAATGACCGTTTTACTTTTAGAGGGTGTGGTATGTCTTTTGTTTGTAAAAAAAAATGTCCCCAAATTTCATTTAAAAACCAACATCTTCACCTGAAAGATGCAAAGCCTAAATTATATGACCCTCCAGTTTCAAAATAAATTTTGATAAAACTTGAATAAAATAAACCGATTTTTCATATAAAAAATATTTCGTGTCATACAATTTTCTGGTTCGGGAAAAAACATTGACAAATGTCAAATGGTCGTCCTGTAAACATCATTATAAACAAATTTTCACAAATGTTCATTAAAGCTTTGATGTAAATCATTTTTTTTTTTAGCTTATAATGGAAAGTCAATATTGTTTTTTTCATCAAGCTTAAATACATGAACAAATGTTCAAAACATCTTTTCAGTGAGATTTCTTTTGGTGGCCGTGTTTGTTTGTAGTTTTTCATCCAGTTACAGTGATTAACTTGTGTGGTGTTTTTTGTTTTTTGTTTTTTTTTTCAAATCGGATATGTTCGCACGTGTATTTTAATGTTTGCGTTAATTTAGCTGATATTTTAATATTTCCTTGTAAAGTGGCCATATATTTTGGAAACGATGATGTATCGATATCCTTCCATTCGACAAATTTTCTCTTCTAATTTGTTTTAACATATTCTTTAATTTACTCGCATACACAGAAATGTGATTTAACCTTCATAATTTTGAAAATGAAATTACAATCCCTCCAAACTAAGTAAATACATTAAATATCATAATTCGTTGAGAGTTTTGTATCTGTTTCAAATGACTGATTTGGAGTTTTAAAATCTATAAATTAACATAATTGTTATGGTCAAAGTCACAAACATTGTCAAGATAAATAAAATAATTTTCGGGAAATTTTGACATAATGAGCTTCATCTTACCCAAACGAGTGCAACTCAGTTATTTCTAACGATAAATCATGTTTTGTTTAGACATGAGTAACGAAAATTGTGTATCCATCAACAATATGCTCTAATATATAGTAGTACTACAGAACTCATTTCAATACCTGCTTTATCTTTCTTATTTGTATTAGGGAGACGGATTTATATAAGTCTTCTTGTTTCCGAATCCCTACGTTTTGTATTGTATTTTGTATATGTGCATCATTTCTAATAAAATATTGTTTAAACTAATACCGATTTTAACATTTGGGAGGAGGTCTCCTTTAATATCTGACGTAAAAGTAGTCCCAACAGCAAATATATTATCAGGGTCGTTATTATCCAATAAATTTCGTAAAGAATGACACCATGACACGAGCTTGCTGCCCTAATGTTAGCCTTTTCATACGCAAAGATTGAGATTTTGCTCTATTGATACACGTGACTTACAATGTATATATAAATTATAAATGTTAGGTTACATAGTACTACATATCATCATACTCTATATGATTAGATGTGCAATAAGGTACATTGTGCATTGGTGCTAAACAGATGACAGTAGCTTAAGTTACCCATGATGTCGTGAGCCTAAATCTATAAACTGAAAACATAACTTTAAAATTCTTATGAATTGCGTCGAAGATTATGCCAGAAAATGGGCAAAACCTGAAAATGAGGATTTAGATACTCTTTCTGAATGGGTTAAACGTGTTAGGTCGTTGATACAAATTAGAATAAAAAAAAACTCAATTGTCACTCGCACAACATCAATCTTTTAAGACCCATATGTTGCTAAGCACCTGTTCCACCTCTGTGACACGTTTTTGAGTGTTAATCACATTGCATGGACTGCCTAATAAAGGAATTAGGTATTGACAATTTACTTGGCAACCCTATATATACCCCGACGATAATTACGAAAGAGGAAATCGTGTCCAATCATATGTCTGTTTTATACTCCTCTGGAATTTCAACCAAAGATGAAGAACTGGATCTACCATCACTCTACTGGATTCCTAAATTACATAGGTATCCTTACAAACAGCGTTATATTGCTGGGTCTGCCAAATGCTTCACGAAATATATTTCCAAATTTTTTATCGTCTACAATGTATTCTTTCAGGGGGGAAACCCGGGCTTCAGAATTACTGTGACACTAGCTACTCAAGGGTTGGAGGAATCAGATGTGGATTCTGAAGACCTCTAAAGATTTTTTAGAGTACATACAATCAAGGTCTCTCTCCTCCTCCAATGGGATTAAAACATTTGATTTCTCCACCTTCTACACAACTATTCCTCACTCAAAGCTAAAATACAGATTAAAAGAATAAATTCAACTGTGTTTCATAACAAAAAATGTCCAACATAGATACGTAAATGCCTTGTGTTTGGAAGGGACAAATCTTGTTTGCAAAAAAAACCACTCTGATTCTGCCAAAAAGTTCTCTGAAACTGGTATCAAATCAAAATGCTTGGGTTTTTGATTGACTGCATACATGTACATGTATTAGTTATGTTTAGTAGACGTGTTTTTCAACAGACAGTCGGCATACCTACTGGTACAAACTGTGCTCCTCTTTTCACCGACTTGTTCCTTTATTCGTATGTGGAAGACTTCATACAGGGGCTTCTCAAGAAAATTGTAAAGAAACTCGCCCGATCCTTTAATTTCACGTTCCGCTATATAGAGGATGTACTTTCATTTAATAATTCTAAGTTTGATGATTTTGTTAATCGCATCTATGCAATTGAGCTTGAAATGAAAGCTACCACAGATACAGCTAGGTCTGCTTCATACCTTAACCTACACCCCGAAAAAAAAAAGATTTAATTTTTCCCAATGTGAACTTTCCACTATATGTAGCAACATTCCAGTAGCACCTGCATATTGAATATACATCTCTCAGTTGCTCCGATAATCCAGAGAGCTTATGGTTCCTATCAGGATTTCTTCATAGAGGGTTGCTGCCAACACGGAAGCTACTGAACCAAAGGGTTCCTCTTGACTATATTGAAGTCATCACTTGGACAATTTTCCGGTCGCCACCATGAATTGGTTAACCGTTACGGAATATCTATGTCACAAATGACCATGGATATGTTCAATTTGTCCTAAGCACTTACCAGTCTTTTATTCATGACGTAAAACCGGCTTCGTAACTAGAGGTAGCACGACGGTTGTAACTAGTGGAGAAGGAACTGATTACCCTTCCGGAGCACATGAGTTCACCTCCCTTTGACAGTGGGGTTCGTGATACTCGATCTTTAGTTTTCTGTGTAGTGTTTTGTTGATCGTTGTTTGTCCTGTCATTTTTTGACATTGTGTCTGTTCTTGTTCGATTTACGGATTCTTATTTATGATAACTACATCTGTGTTTTCGTCACTGTTTTCCATTTTTATATATATCATACATATTGTTTTGCAAAGATATAGTAAGATCAACATTTGATACATATATAAGGCAGATCGTTCATTAAAAACCGCATCGATGAATGGCGTAATGGTTAGCGTGCTCGCCTCGAGTGCGGTAGACCGTGGGTTCGAGACTCGATCGGATCAAACCAAAGACTTTGAAATTGGTATTTGTTGCTTCTCCGCTAAGCACGCAGCATTAAGGAGAAATAGCAAAGACTGGTTGGCTCGGAATCAGAATAATGTGTCCGAGTGGAGCAATATGTCTACCCGCGGACTGTTGTTTCAGTGAGCTAGCACTATAAAATCCAACTCAGCGTGTTGGTCTAGAAGAAACCGGACCTCATCATCATCATATTGATAATTAACTTGTTCTCGCCATGATATAGCTGAAAAATTGCTGAATTGGCGTTAAACAACAATCACTCACTCACTCATACCTCGTTCATTAAACGAACGATTCTGAACACGACAACATCATTTGCATAAATATTGTTGAAAAATATGTAAGAAATCCCAACAAAATCACGGACATGCAAAAATAACTCAAACACCATACCGGTTGTGAGACCAATCGGTACGAATACTCTTTAACGTCACAAATCATGACACAATTTGCAATGAAAATAAGCAAAGAATGACAAAGATAAAAGACAATATTTCAACACACAATTAGTCGCGAACATTTAATGTTGACCCACACGTTCATGATAGTTTATTATGAATGGTCATTCATATCTAAACAGGAATGGATGTTCTTCCGCCATGATACCTTTAATTATTATCAGCATACTTCGAATACGTATATGGATACCAATAAGAATAAGAATATTTCGAAAAAGGATCGGAATATATATAATATCGGAATAGTTTCAATATGTATCACAACACTCTCAATAAACATCGAGATACTATCGGAGACTTTAATTGACCATCGTACTGTTATGAAGAATAAATATGATTTCAATTCAACCAATGATTGTCTGTGAATAATTCACAGTTTTGTGATTATATTCATCGCACAAATTCAATTAACTTGAAATAAATGATAACATAAATGCAGTTGTGTCTGTTTCATACATTGACGCAATTTGGTATGTTTCGTACCTTGACCTACACCTAGAAATTGACAATTAGGGTTGGTTAAGAACGAAACTTTACGACCAAGAACAATTAATTAAATGTTCCCATTGTGAACATTCCAGAGCACCTGTATATGAAGCATGGTCATTTTAACAAACCGATAACAGTATCACTACAGTTAATCTGATCAGTAGCATGACAAAAGTGGCTTATGCATAGTCGTTTTTAGTTTAGTTTAAACATATTTTATTTGCTCAAATATGCAAAAAGGATAAGACACAAGTTAAACAAACTTATGAAGTCTTCTCCTATATACAATAAGCTACACCATTATTTGATAGAGCATGCATGCATATGAATATTTCTTACATTGATATGTGTAAATTGAAGAACAGAGAATGAAGAAAGGAATTAGAGATAGAGAGAGAGATCAGTAGTGATGGTGTGTGTGGTTGTTCAGTTGGTGAACCACTTAAACAAGAAACCTTTCAGACCTCTTTATATATTCAAACACATGCTTAACAATAATTTCGTTCTGTTTATTTGAAAGAATAGGAGTACCACCGGTTAAAAGCTTGAGGTCTATAGCACAGTCATTAGGTAGTCAGCTGAGATTGTGAAACAGTTTATATCTCATATTTGCATAATGGGAACAATCAAAGAAGAAGTGATACGAGTCTATACGATTGGCCACACAACGACAAGACGGATCTGAGGCTATATTTACTTGGAACAAATCATAATTTAAGAAAGAAGCAAAACATCGAAGTTGGGTTAATACAATATTAAGTTTTCGAGGTCCAATTTCGAAATGTTTAGGAAGTTGTCTAATATCTTTCTATTTTCTTAATTCAGTTTTAAATTTTGCAATAGATTCCATATTTCGAAGTGATTGAATTAAGCTATTCCATTGACGTATTGTTGAAGGAATAAATGAGTCACGAGTAATCGATAGTCTGCAAAATGGTATTATTATATCACTTCCATTACGCAATAGATAAACGATTGTACTTTGAATCGTTGGAGGAATTAAGTCACAAAGATACCTGGGTGCATTATTATTCTGAATATACATTTGTAATTTTCTCCTTTTTCTTCTTTCTGTCAATGATTCCCAGCCTAACTCTTTTTAAGTAAAAGGCCGTTGACCACTGGTCCCCCGACGCCAAGGTTATATGGTAAGATTACATTTTGAAACTACTGTAAACTAGAGGTTCAGGGGATCCTGTATCACTCACCTGACTTAATTAATAATAAATTAATGTATCTTCCAGCAGAGAAATGCATTCAAATAGCTATCTGGTAGATAATTTAAGTCAAAGCATGCATAATAATGATATGAAATTCAAGTAGCTAGCACCATGACACGTTGTTTCAAATAGAAATTGTTCTGTTGTACCATTATATCATTACAAAATAAACTTTGCACGTGTCTCTAGTTTCTTTACTCTTGAATCATAGAATAATTTGACATTCATAAAAATATACCTACGTCCACAATAAAATGAAAACAAAACAAAACAAAAAACAAATGACATACATCGCCGACCATCACATATAACTATGGGTAGCGTTGTTAAGAACACCGAGTCATAATATTGAACTTAATGCATATACCTTAATTATTTACGACATCAATCATACCATTTTGCAGCGGTGGACAAACGTTTTTGGTTTTATCTTCATCAATAAATAAACGTTAGAGAAAACTGAAAAGACAATCAAGCATGGACAATCCAGAGACACTGGTAACATCTGGTACAACAATAAAAAACACAACACAGAACCTACAAAAATGATCAACATACAGACCCCACAAATACCTTGGTAAAAATCTTGTCGATGATAGAGGAAATAAAAAATCTATATGAAACAGAAAAGATCCATAGCCATTTGAGAAATTGATATTTTGTAATGGTCAATTAGTTTGTGATGACGACCGTAGACTTTTTGTATCTATTATTTCAACCTAAGAGCAACGTAGCCTTGATTGAGTAGAATAAGCCCTAGAATAATGTACGAGTTGTGCAATGTGAACTGCATACGCTAGTGTTGTTGGAATATTGCTACTGTTGGAAAAGTGTAAGCATTAATAAATTGTATCTCTGAATATTCTCAAATTAAAGCAGCTACCCCTAATACATTTGCCTCTATAATTAAAAAATGGAAAATTTGTCCAGAAATGAAACTCGAAAAATAAAACTAGTTGATATATACCTGTTATCAAATTGTACTAATTTTATTAAACCAAAATATCTGAAACCGAAATGTATACAGGATATTTTCAATCCACATGCATTACCTAAAGCAAAATTAAAATTGGAAAATGAATAAGATAACAAAATGAACTGGGGGGATTTGGGAAAATTTGAAGAAAACAAAACATACCTTAAAAATACGATTTCAGAGTTTCAATGGAAATCAATCGATATACTGAACAGAACATATAGATTAAACAGGTTCAAGGGTGTTGCCATTTTTGTCAACATCATCTTGAAATGCAACAACATTTATTTTACAATTGTAAAATAATTCTATCTGTGATTCAAAATATTCAAACTTTAATTTTTGAAGAAGATAAAGTCATATTTGACTAAAATAGTACAGTTTTAGGATACGATAAGACTACAGAAAAGGGGGTAATTTCAGGAAATATGCTTATATATGTCGCCAAATGAACAGTATGGAAACAAAGAAATAAAATAAAATATCAGAATTTATTACATAATGGTTTTATTTAAACAATTTTATTGCCTATCATGCTGTCGCCTGACATTCCGTAAAATTTGATATTGTTTGATTAAAACTCGTACTGACTCGCTTTCACTTTCACTTTCCATTGCATTATGTATGATGTGATAATGAAGTGATTAATTTCATATTGACTTGGTTTCACTTTCACTTTTCATTTTAATGTAATAAAACAATACGGTTGTTTCGAATCATGTCAATTCCGACCACGTTCCGTCTTTTTCGTGTCTTGACGTCTGAACAAATCGGCAGGCGACTTCCGGTGTTTACGCTATTACTGTGACAACGTCAGCATATCATAGTAGTAAATGCGGTAGATTATAAGTAATTGTAATATGGAGACGCCAAGGAAACCGCTGAATAAATACTGGTGTTCGGTACCACACTATCTGTCTTATATAAGAAATATATACATAAAGGCAGATCGTTTTCCTTTGATAATGCTGACAACCGCAAATAAAGAAAGAAAACAAATTTAATTTTAAAGAAGTATTTATCTCTGCATTGAAGTCTTTGATACAAATAAAATAATTTAATTGATATCTGCCTTTTACAGAAAATGTTAAGATTTTTTTTAACTTGAGGATCGAACGTTAAAACGGCACATATCGAATGGAGTTTTTGTTGTGTACATTGACACCGGAAGTTCAGTGCCAAGAGTTTCATCGAAATCACGTGATCTGGCGGACGAAAATAACAAAATTTTGACGGAATGGAAATAATTTGAAACAACCGTATTACAGTCTTTGGTATCGGTCAATATTATTATATAGTATATGTTGAGGTCAATACGAGTTTTTATGGACCTTAAAATCGATATTCACCGAAGCCTTAGTGATTTTTGTGACAACTGGCAACTAACTGTAAATGTTAAAAAAACAAAAACTATGGTCCTACAACAACGTAACATTAATAGCAATACATAATTCATTAACTTCAAAGGAAATATGATCCAAAATGTATCAGAATACAAATTTTTAGGTTCACTTATCAAAAGCAATGGAAATCTTAATCATAGTTTGGAAGATCTTGCTAAAAAGGCTCAGAAAGTTTTGTTTTCTATTAAATCTAGAGTAGCTTCATTAGGAAATATTCCAATCAAAGTTTCAAATAATCTTTTTGATAAGTTGGTTCAACCAGTGTTAACTTATAACGCTGAAATATCTTTTATGGATAGTTATTTGACATATTATAGTGCCAAGCGTAGAGCAGAAATAAGTAACAAAGAACTTGATAATTTTACTTTTACTGATAAAACGCCTTGCGAGAGGATTCACTTGAACTTCTGTAAATTTACTTTAGGAGCCAAAAAGACATAATATTGGAGTAAGAGTAGAGTTCGGAAGGTTACCCATGGAGCATTTCATAATGACACATTCAATTTTATATCTAGCTCGGCTCCACACTGATAATGTAAATCCTTTGTTAAAAGGAACTTTAATATTATCAAAATCTCTTGATTCACAGGGCACTTATTCATGGTTTACATTTGTCAAAAAATATAACTTCGGACCAAAACATTTTTGATAACACTTCTAACTGTAAAAATTTTAAGGAAGTGACGTCACTAAAACCGTTTATTAAAAGGGAATTAAAAAACAAATATAAACAAATGTGCGAAAATAAAATCAAAAGTTTTAATGAAAATAGTAAAATGTTCTTGTATAAAAAACTCAAATTAAATTTGGAAAGAGAATTTTATTTATCATATAATAATTCTGATATCAGAAGATACTTTACTAAAATTAGAATTAGGGACCATAATCTTGAAATAGAGAAAGGACGATATTGCAAAATACCTAGAATACTCAGACTTTGTAAAACCTGTAATAAAATTGAGGATGAAGAGCACTTTATATTGGAATGTACTATAAACAGTAAATTGAGAACTGATTTATTTGCAATTCTTGCAAATGAAAACCCAAATTTTATGCAATTTTCCAGTGAGCAAAAACTAATTTATCTTCTTAATCCAACAACTACAGCTCATGTCAAAATTATAGGCTTCTACATAATAAAGTCATTAGAACTGAGGACAGAAGTCTCTTAATTTGTTCATGATCAAGATATCTTGTTTACATTGTTTTTTTGTTTTGTTTTTTCTGGTCACAAACATGTATGGATGTTTATTTGACAATAAAATTATTAGTATTATTATTATTATTATTATTTGAAGCCACTGTCGACATGATCTTTTTCTATGCATCTTATCTGCACCTTTCTGGGAAATGATCATGTTTTGATGAATGAAATCAGTGTCAAATCGGATAATTTGTTGGATAGGAAAGTGGAAAATAATAAACTGAGGGGTAAGAAGATTAAATTAAAGATAAGTACCATTAAATACTCCTGTTCGATGCCATGATGATAATTAATATGAACAGCAACATACGACAGTAGCAGACGATTAATGGGGGGGGGGGTGGATCTTCAGGATTATTTTTATTGCTAATTATTAACCAGTAGGTTCTATTATGAATACTACAGACTGGTTTGTATTTATACAGCATGAACATTATTTTGCTTCAAAATGCTTTGCCGGTCCATTATGGCTTTTATGGCCATAATGGACCGGAAAAAGCCATAATGGACCGGTATAAACCATAATGGACCGGTCCATTATAGCTTTCTTCAAAAAGAATGAAGATTACCTAAAAATTTACAAAATTTCATAAAATTTAAAAATTCTCAAATCAATAAAATTGAAAGTTCAAAATTTTCAAAAAATTTCAATATTTCAAAAAATTTCAAAAACTTTCAAAATTTCAAAAAAAAAAAAATCATAAGGCCATGCAAAGTTAAAAACAGTGAGGTTACGAATGTACCATGGAGGTACGCATTTTCTCAGTCGCAAGATAAGTCTTTCAATTTATAGAAATGCATCATGATTTTGAAAATTAACCAGTATCATGACTTGTGCTTATGTTGAGGGACCCTCCGCCCGTTACCCTAGCTCGTAAATTTATTCGCACATTGGAAAACAGTTATTATCAATTATTGAAAAAAAATTTGGATACGTTAAAACCAGAGAGTAACGAATAGAATATTTACCTTATTATCTTGTTTACCTGAGCCCGGTGTATTCGATTGAAAACAACTCGCTACTNGGAAACGTCCAATCCGCTGGTCCCAACGTACCATTTTTTATCTCCGTAAACAATTCCAATAAGGTACAAGCTTCGGAGAAGCCCCCTATTGTGTTTCCTGGTAAAACTGGCAAACTTTTGTGCCGAATTTGCACAGAAACGATTGACATTTTGTCTAAATGTCAAACGGAAACACGTTTTTTATTTATACATTGTCATAACGATGCTTTAAATCTCATTTAAGCATGATGCGTTTTAAAGCGTTTCACCGACCACGCGATATAAGAGAAAAACGGATGCGGTTGTTTTTTCCGTACGGACATCGCTACCGCATTTAAATTTTTTTTTTACTATTTTTGCAAAAAAATCGGCAATGCGGCGACGAATTTCCACATGCGGGCGGGCCTGAGAACCAAGAAATTAACTTTGTATGGCCTAACATTTCCAAATTTTCAAAATATTTCAAAATGATAAAATTTTCAAAAAGTTAAAAAATTCCAGTTTTCATATAATTTCAAAATTTCAATATTTAAATAATAATATTGAAAAATGATAAAACAATTTTCTCCCATTATTACGGCGTTTTAACCCTGCAGAACCAGTGGTGGAAAAATCTGTAATACTCTAGAGGATTAAAATGTCTCGTGCATCTCCCCCGAATTAATTTCAAACTTTGAAATAAAGTTCGTGTTAAGTAATGGGAGAAACAAATTCTCCTTCAGTTGCCCATGTGGGTTACGATATTTCTCCACTCTCGGGAGTTAAATTTAAAATTTCAACCACTTGCCTGACGGCTTGTGGTTAAATTTTTTAATTTAACTCTCTTGAGTGGAGAAATATCGTAACCCACGGGCAACTGAAGGAGAATCTATATATATAGCCTACCATTTCAGTCAATACTATGGCCTTCTTCAAAAAGAATGAAGATTACCTAAAATTGAAATTGACTGGTTAATAAAAGTATTAAGAAATGGGTGTTTTCATAATGGACCGGTTCTATGTCCTCGGTTAAGTCATAATGGCCCTCGGAAGGTTGTATTGGCCCTCGGCGTTGCCTCGGGCAAATACAAACTTCCTTGGGCCATTATGACTAACCTTGGAAATATAACCGGTCCATTATGAAAACACCCATTTATTAATACTATAGTAATAGTTTTATGAAAGCTATAGGCAAAATAAAATATAACTTTATTTTAATCATTAAATTAACTTCAGACTGACTTTCTATCGTACGCTATAGAAGTTTCCGGTCAGTGTATATGTCAGCCATGTTGTTTTGTAAACACGGATTTCACATAAAAAAAATAGTTCTGGTGCGGAAAAGTTGATCGAATATTGAACGGTTCAAAATCAAACAGGTGACTGTGCTCTTGTCCAATCAAAAACAAAACACGAAAACAATATACATTAATTGTATAAGAATTATTGTTGTTCATTTTGGGGAGATTGTAGTAAGCATTTACTTGAAAATTTACTAAAATTACAGAAAAGGGCTACAAGAATTATTCTAGATGAGCACGATTACAAAAAAACAATCTAACGAACTATTTCGGGAATGTGGGATTGTTCCAATTACGAAAATAATACTTTATCACAAGGCTTTATTAATGTATGAATCTAAAAATGAATTGGCCCCGGAATATTTATCAAATCTTATTGTTTCTGCAAATAACAAGGAGTCATACGATACCAGATGTTCATCATCAGACAATTTCCTTGTTCCGAAACCAAATACAGAATTGTACAAATCAAGTTTTTCTTTTAGTGCGCCAAAAGTATGGACCTCACTACCAAATGAAATTAAAACCTCGAAAACTGTATATGAATTCAAAAACTCTTAAAAATTATTAAATTTGTGATACACTGATTTTTTTTAATTGTTTGCGTTATATTATTTAAAATATGTGAATATGTTATTGTGTTATATATACTTTGCTGATATCTATGTCCATGTACTTATGTATTGTTTTCAGAGAGCCTTATTGAAAACTGGTATAATCCAAATAAGTTACTCTCTCTAAATAAAGATTTTTATTTATTTATTTAACTATTAATTAATTAATTAATTTATTTATTTATTAATTAATTAATTTATTTATTTATTTATTTATTTATTTATTTATTTATTTATTTATTTATATTGCACTCGCAAGCTCGTGCAATATGATATACTGCTCGAGACAATATTCACTATTTATCATGCAATAACCCTATAATATCATGTCAAACAGCGACATTAGATTAGAATATTTATTAAAACTGAACTGAATGAAAACATCATTATCAGACAAAAAAACTATCATATTACTTCACCTAATATTGATAATGAAATGAATTATATTATTCATAGATAAATTACTTATGACATTAGTAAAAATCCTTTCCACAAATGCAATACGACCCTTTCTTAATGAAGTGCTCTTTGTTCTTGATTGTCAATTCAATTCAATTCAATATTTTATTAAAGTCTCTCATCTCTTAGACATAATATTTGCACAATAAAACATATTAAAAGTACACACATATAAATATTAAGAGCCATTCAATACAGAATTATAAGAGACTATATACATTTAAATAACTTCATAATAACATAAAAACTACAATTGATGTACATATATAAGAAAAGAAGAACTATTTACAACATAAACTATTTCTACGTCTTTTTAAAATTTGTAAACAGGTTTTGGCACATATTCTAATCATATTTTCATTTGAGATTAAAAACATTATTTTCTCTTCATTATTAAGACATAAAATCAACGGTATAACTTTTTGCAACATTAAATAAATGTTCTCTAAGATTATCATAAAATGGAGAGTTTAAAAGTACATGTGTTTCATTCTCTATAAAATCACTACAAAAACAACAAATTCGTTCTTCAATTCTCAAATCGACCCGTTTCTATTCTAAGTGGTGCAACTCCACATCTAAATTTAGCGAATGCACTCCAGTGTGAAAATGGCAAAGCTATTTTGCAATACATTTCTGTTTCAAACCTATTTTTAAAAAGTCGATACGTTCTGAGTTTATTCCACCTCTACCAGATACATATTAACAATAAAAGTATTATCAACCTTTTGTGAAATATTACAAAAGTGACTTAAATTAAGATGTGTTCTATATACTTTTAGTCCAATTATTGTAAAGATTTGTTCGACTTGTCATTTGGCAAATATCAAATTGTGTGACACTCGTATATTTCATGTTGTTGTTTTTGTTGTTTTTTTTTCCCTTCTAATTATTAAGAAAGACTGTAGCTTTTATGTATTTATGTTCAACTGTATCTGTATATTGTTTATATAAAGGAGAAGAGGTTCTAAGTTGAAAAACTTGTATCTGATCCTATTGTCATGTTTTTGGACAATAAAATATGTTTAAACTAAACTAATTAAGATCACAGAAGGTTTTATTAACAAAATAATTCCAATTCTTGACACATTTATGACTTATGCTCATGCAAGTTGACCATACGAAAACCTTTCTATTTAGTCTATCAGAAGTCATATTATTAAGTCGACACCATAGACGTATAAAGCATTTCCATTGTTTATGAAAAAATGGTAGCCATCCCATATCTCCGGTGACTGCGGCGTTTGGTGTATATATGCCAACCCCCAAGAAAAATCGAGAGGCTCTATTATGTATAGCGTTAATACAAGATACATTTATATACCCCCAAATACCTGCCCCTTATTCTATTATGGGGGACACTAAACTGTGATATAATTTTGTAAATACATGATATGTAACACCACCTAGAACTTTACATTTAGCTATAACTAGGCCTAAATCTGTTAGCCGATGCGGCCACTGCTTTTGCTGTAATGCTATAATCTAAGAATTTATTTAAAACAAGACCTAAATAGGTATAGCAATCTGCATAGTAAATGGTACTATCTCCACATTTAAATTCAGTACAAGACCTAGGAGCAGATGGTGTTCTAAATTGAACAACATTACTCTTTGTTGGATTAAGTCATACAGTTATCATCACAGTTCCTAGCGCATTTAACCATGTTTGCAATTCATTTTCATTATTGGCTAAAATAACAATATCATCTGCATAAAGTAGAATGCAAACTTTTTCATTGCCTATATCAATACCACAGTTATACGACTTGATGAAGGTAAGTAGATCGTTTATATATAAGTTAAATAATAAAGGGGATAAGGGACACGCCTGTTTTAGACCGGTATTAACATTAAATCAGTCTTTGATCTCATTTATCCAACTTTTATTTTTTACCTGTAATATTTATTTTTAAAAAATTTGGATAAATTGGGAATGAACCCTTATTGTAGAAGGTAAAAAATACAGACACACGATTTTTTTTCATGGTCGTTCGATCTTTTTTTTATAACATATATTTATACAGATTGTATTGTTGATTTGTACAATAATACCACCAACAATGCTATTGTAAATGCGGTCTCTAATATCAGTTTTGCAGTCCGCTAATAAGAGAGATTTATAGTAATTTGACCCATTTTTGTGACACGGTTAATATCTATATTTGATATATTTTCTCTAGATGCCCATTTCGTTCTTTTATAAAAGTATTCATCAAATTTCATCTGCTAAAGATCTATCTCTTTATTTGTACAATAATACCCCCAGCAAAGCTATTGTAATTGCGGCCTCTAATATCACATACAGGCCGTTAATAGAGGCAGATGATACAGGCCGCTAATAGGGGCCGATGATACAGGCCGCTGTACTTTAATAATTTGACCCATGTTTAGGACAAGGTTAATATCGTTCACGTGGTCATTTAAATGGGAAAATTATTTAAACTCATTCTCTAACAAAACAGTTACAATTTCCCTGGATCGTCAGCAAAAAAATGGATTAAAAATAAAAAAATAAAAAAGTGTAAAAAAGAAACGAGATGTGATATCAATTTCTTTCGTGCTTATATATCATTTCCGCACGTTCAGTGTCTTTTTAAAATTTAAAAAGTCAAAATTCCGCGTCCGATTTGATACAATGTTAATTGTGCAAAATGTGTTTGTCTATCGGCATATGAACGCCTACACAAATGGGTTTATCCATCACTGACGAATACTTTGTAAATCAAATTGAGGAGCGAAATCGATTTCCACAATATGTATATAATTTTATTCGTTTGACAGCAGGGAATTAGAATTTAATTATTTTCTCATGGGCGTATTTCATTATGGAAGGTGGCGTTTTTCCCCAGCTCCAATGAGTAATTGGCGTGTTTTTATGAAGCTATTTTTTCATTCAGCACGACAGCACCGAAGTGGTCACAGGCAAATTGTATAGTCGTAAGTTACCGTCGCTCAACATGGATGACTCTAGCCAAGACCACGATATTTCTCTCAAGGATATATTTATGGCCGTTAAGAGCCAGGGAGATGACAATACCAAGTTAAGACAAGGAGTTTCTAATTTAAGATAAGAAGTTCACGGGGCCAGTTTGTCAGTTTCTTCCTAACTTAAATTGGACTCTCAGTATATATTGAAATATAAGGGGAATAAAGTCCAGTATCTGTTTAATTCTGAATTCCGGGAAGACTAGGTACAGAATATTTTGGCAATTTATAATTCAAAATTCGAACACACCCTATGAACCATTTCTGAATTAGTTGATAAGGTCAAGCGCCGTAACAAACTGATTGAAATAGCAGACACGGGTGCGGGAGGCTGAGAAACTGTTCGTCAATATGAGAGTAACCCTGGTGTCAGTGATTCAGATTACGAGAGAAAAATTTACAAATTAATCAGATAACGCAAATTTAAAGGAAAGAAAATCCCGGCAAAAAAAAAATCCCGGCTGTATCAGTCCAGTCAAATCCACCTCAGTTTGCCGCATCGAGTTTTCCTGGCAAAAACCAGTCCTTTCGTAGACCCGAGACATGGTATGCCGGTTTTCCAGTCTATCAAAACCAACCCGGCACAAGCGGGTATCAACGCAGAGGTCAACAAGGAGGTGGATGTTTTAGATGTGGGACGTTCCAGCACTGGTGAAATCAATGTCCCTCCAATTCAAAATCCACCCAGCAGAAACCAAAAGCAGACTGATATGATAAAAGATGAGTATTTTAATATTAATGCTTGTAATAATTTGTCTCGATTCTGTTGAAATTAGTTACCTTACACTTGATTATTACGAGCACTAACAAGGACAAACAGACATCCTGGTAAAAAGTGGATTGAAAAAAAAAACATTACAACTGCTGGAAAAATATTGGTTGTTACGATTATATTTTAGAACACTATATACAATGGGTACAACATTCCGTTTTTTAGTACACCTCCTTCTATTTGTTTATCTAGCAATAGATCGGCAGTCAACCATATCGAATTTGTCGTCAAAGCAATACACGATTTACTTATTAAAGGTTTGATTGAGGAATGTGAAAGTCAATCCATTGGGAGTATCTGTACCGAATAGTTACAAAAAACGGTTAATTCTAGATTTAAGACATGTAAATTTACATTTATGGAAAACTAGTGTAAAATTCGAAGATATTCGAATAGCTATGCAATTTATTACAAAAATTATTTTTGTTTTAAATTTGATTTGCACTCGGCATATCATCATGTTGATATTGTTAGGCCCCATACAGCTTATCTAGGAGTTCGTTGGTGTTATGGTAATACTGTTAAATAGCTTAATTTTCTTGTTTTTACCATTTGGCATGTTATATCTTTACTAAGTTAACTCGCCCATTAGTTAAATAGTGGAGCGGCGAAGAGAAACACATTATGATGTATCTGGATGATGATATGGGCGTTCATACTGAGGCTGATCTACACGTTTGTAAAACTGTATCTAATGCAGTCGGACAACATTTAATTCTTGGCGGCTTTGTTCAAAAGAAAGAAAAATCTATGTTGTCACCGTTCAACAGTTAACAATTTTGGCTATTTTATCGATACAGAAAAGCATTGTATCTCTATCCCAGAGGAAAGACTTTTGAAGGTATTTAAAACAACAGACTTAGTAGAATATAATTTAGAAAAATCAAGCAAAATACCTGCGAGATTAGCAACTTCTTTAGTTGGTCAGATTGTGTCTATGTCGTACGTTATAGGATATGTTATGACCAAATATTTAAGCATTGATATCTTAGATAAACAATCGTGGAACAGTGCTATTTGTCTGTCGAAAGAAAGTTTACATCAAATTGCATTTAGGAAGCGCAATTTACATACTGAAAAATTAAAACAGTTTACCTCTGATCTTTCTTGTCATACTATAGTATATAGTGATGTCAGTAACACGGGCTACGGTGATTATATGGTTGAGTATCCTAGTGATATAGCTCACGGAATGTGGTCAAACAATGAATTTATGAAAAGTTCAACTTGGAAAGAACTTTTGGTGCGGTAATTGCACCAATGTGGAGGTCGGCAAGTTTTTGACCGATTTCATCTCCAAGGTGGTGATGGCTTTATTAAAAAGGTTAAAGGGTGTCCACACTTACCTACTAATAAAATCTTCTTTAATCCTGGTAAAGGGGGGAAAGGTGTGTTTGGTAACATTGACTTGCCTTTCATGATGCTTGCTTTAAAGATTGACTACAGGTAAAGCTAAATAACATACTAATACATTTATATTCCAGTCAGTGATGGTGGTAGGGTGGTGGTATTGATATACAGATATGTAGATATTGTTTATTAGCATTATCATTGTTAGTCAATTTTGTGTGTATGAATTTATTGACTTTGTAATTATGTAATTTTTGTTTTTAAATATGTTCTTTCAGGTATTCAAAGACGACAGTTTATAGTTGCCGTCTTCTTTGATTGATAAAAGTTAATGATATACCAGGAATATTGTGCGAGTTTTAAATCTAGCGATACTGTTCTGAATTATAATTATGGTTTTCTAAGATGAAATAATGGGTAAAATTAGAAGGAATTTCAGATGTAGATGATTTACCTGCAAAACCTATTCATGTGGCATTATATTTAACGTGTTTAGAGTGACAGAATTCCAGTTCGGGTCCTATCAATCAAGCTTTTTATAGTATTCGATGGGCACATTCTATCGTGAACGTTATTTCACCCATTGGGTTTTTCTTGGTAAAGAATGTTTTGGAGGGTGCGAACAGGAGATTTGCAGTTCCTACTAAAAAGAAAGACCGATTACTCTAGAATTACTACTGAAAATTTACGATAATCTGTACAGTACTAGTGATAATAATGTTTTCAACCAACGTACTTGTGCTTGCTTGTTAGCCTATTCAGCCTTTTTATGAGTTTCGGAATTACTAAGCTTACTAAGAGATGTGATATTGAATTTTTTCTAGCCATGTCCGTGTTTATTCAGAAAAGTAAAACTGATATTTATAGGGATGGAAATCACATTATTATTGCAAGAACAGGAAATAATTTGTGTCCAGTGAATAATTTGGAATATTATTTGGAATGGATTGGAAATAACCACGAAATCGATATTTTTAAAATCGAAAATGTACCGTTATCTTATTGTAGAATGAGGCAACTTTTTTATTCAAGCTTTTAAACCGTTCGTTAGCAATATTAAGTATTATGGTCTTCATAGATTGCGATCTGATGGAGCTACAGCAGCATGTAATTTTGGTGTTCCTGAGAGTCTTTTCAAGCGTTATGGTAGACGGAGATCCGAAAACGCCAAAAAGACGGATATGTAAATGATTCTTTTAATAATGGCATGTCGTTTGTGTCTAAACACTTAGGAATCTAAAGTTGTTTATTTTGATTAAAATTATTGCAACCAGTAAATTGTCCCTTTCTTTGGTTCAGCAGTGGCGTTGTCGTGTGGCCCTCTGCTTTACATGTTTTATAGTTTTTTTGGCCTTTATATGAGATGTCGTCCATAATTATGGGATAACTGACCAGTACGTTATGCATAATCGGGTGTTTCCCCAAGAGAAATATAATAGAAAATATAGTATCTCAACCCAAAAGACCAAAAAACCTGTAAATAGTTTGAAAACTCTAATAAAAAAAACATAAACTCATTGATATTTGGAGAGATATAAACACAAACTTGAGACAATACACATGGAGAAGAAAAAATAGCATCAGCATTACAAGTAGGATTGATTATTTTTTTATAAGTACAGATATAAGATCAAGAATTGTAAGTGCTGATCCCTCAAAGTGTATCAACTATCATACTCTCAGGTCGGACACGGAGTCTCGTCGGACTTGAAGAGGGTGTCACTCTTAAAATCGTCCGACAAAATCCTCCCAGGTCGGAGTGAGAGTATCCCATGTCGGAGTGAGAGTCTCCACTCTCAGGCCAAGTTCGAATGGGACCCGGGATCGAACTCGCGTTACTCGTGTTCCATATGAACCACCCGGGAAAGTGTTAAAAATAGAAACAATGACGCAATTGAACTTTTTGACCTTGTTACTCTTCTAACCCAGCGTCGACCCAGGGTTATTCGAGATCCAAGATGGCGTCAGGGGGAAACGATGCAGAATTGTAAGTTTGTATTTTGATCATTTTAGACTTGAATTGTCAAATTTAACATTGATCACATGTTTTTGTTTATTTCAATACTGTTTTATGATTTTGCTTTTGATTGCTGTGTCAATCTCGGATGAGGAAGGGAAAATCATCGTCTTATGGGCCAAATACATTGTTTGTACCATGGTACATGTGTTTACGTTTCTACACGGGAGAGACTATTCAAACTTTTAATTGTTTTAGACAAGCAGAAAATCATACACGATTTGAATCGAGTAAGCAAGAGCATATTGATATATAATGTACAGATTTTCTCCCCCTGTTCGTGGTCAATGATTAATGTTAGATTAATGCTGGGAGTTACTCGAGATCGCACAACAGCGTCCAAATGGAAAGTTGCGCACCCATCCAATTAGTAGTATGACGTCACCCATCCCAACACCAGGGTTCCTATCGGGTTCCAACCGAACTTGGCCTCAGATAGTTAAACTATAAACAGGAAACGTCCCCAAATTCTGCTAACCAATAAATTCGTGCATAAAGAAACATGCGTATCTTAGTAAAGCTGAAATAAATGAGTGATATACAGTACGGAAAGTATAGATCTGTTAACGGCTGCCACGGGCGATATTATACAATAATATCCATGAATAAGATATTAACATCCAGTACCCATGTTTTAAGCGCACTTGAAGTGAATATTAATATGTCCCTATGTACTCGCGACAATCGATGCCAATGCCCTTTCACTTGCTGCAGATAGTTGCCGGTTTACGAACCCGGGTAAATAATTCTAATTTATACATTTATTTCTTTAAAGGAAAATTTTGATTAAAATTAATTAGTAAAATTTAAGTTTTATTTTGTTTATGGCGAATGGGTCATAAATCCGTAAATCCCGCTTTTTTTCATCTTGAAAATTGGCAGTCTGATATTGGTGAAATAATATTTTATTAGTGTATTCTACGGTTTTACAGTTTACCTGTCAAAACATCACCATCTCAGCATACCGTCGCATCGTGCATTCATGATATACAAATACACCTATCACAGGTGTGAAAAAAACGTTTGTTCAAGACTCCTTTTATTATAAAATCGCGCTTTTTTTTTCTTGAAAATTGGCAGTCTGTGGAGTCCTGATATAGGTGAAATAATATTTTATTAGTGTATTCTAAGGTGGTTTTTTTACAGTTTACCTGTCAAAACATCACCCATCTCAGCATGCCATCGCATCGTGCATTCATGATATACAAATACACCTATCACAGGTGTGGAAAAAAACAGTCGCTCAAGACTCCTTTTATTATACTAAGACTTATAAACATAGATACAAAATGCAACTATTTTGCGTTTTCGATTTTCAAGCCGTCTTCCAATTTCTTTGTACTTAAAAAAAATTAATTCATATTTTTTTTCTTATAAATGTGTATAAATATCTTCTATAAATTTCAATTTCTTATCTAATTCTTATTCTTATTATGTAACAATATAGTCATGTTGTTATTTTCATTGAATGGCATCTCAAAATAGATGTCTTCACAGTAGGGGGTCTTCCTGTATATTGGGTACATCCTGTATATTACAAGACAACCTAATTCCGATCACCTAGAAAATATTCCCACGACATACATATTTTGTTTTAACCAAAGTGATCACTGTGCGTCTAAACACCGCTAAGACCGTCTTAGTGCACTAAGACCCTAAAAACTGCCACTAAGAACATGAAGGAATGTTCTTTGTGCATATTGATCGCTTTAGATGAAAAATATATTATTCAAAACCTTAATTATGAATTTTGATGGAAAAAAGTTATGTTATAGGAATGTTCGCCAATCTCATTAGTGATGTCATATTCACTAATGTGCATGTCATTAAACAAATAATTTGTTGGCAGTAAAACAAAAACGTAATTGATAATTGACAGGAAAGTAACCAATTTTTAAACTTTTATAACCTTTTTATTTGCAAACCAATTTTGGTTCTGTTAATTGTTTAAGAGACTTAAGAAAATTCATATTTGTTCTGTCAGTTTACATTTTTATTTTTATTTTGGTATGATAAATTCATAATTCTAATATGAAATAATGCATTTTTACGCTTCAAAACTAAATAAAACAAGATTGAATTTCCAATCTTTTTATTCTGAATATTTTTATCAAACCTTCGATGTGAATTAATTATTGCTATATAATTTTTATTTCTGAAAGAATTATTAAATTATCGTAAATAACAAAATGATAATGAAAATTTAAAGTTGAACCTTCATTGAAAGACAATAGAAATTTTTGATTTCCTGCCAACCACACAGGTAAATTCTCAAGCCTGTGACATCACGGCGAACATCCCTTATAGGGAGTTATAACAAATTTAATCGGCAAGTCGCCGTCAAACAACATAAGTAATCGGCACGTGTCGTCTATCACCATTTTACTTTATTACCTGTTGATTAACCATTTTACCTGGTTGATTGGCAATCAATCCCGAATAAATAAACAATCAGATCGTTTGATCTATTAAACAAACCTAAGTCAGACAAATCTCGGTAACTCTTTCTTTGAAGCTATTTTACAAAGAAAAGTAAAGGTTAATTACTGATACTGTATGTTTTGTTTTATTTTTGTACGAAAATAGTTAAATAAAGTGTTGTGTTTATTTAGCATTTTTGAGTAATAACATAATTTTATAATGGTTTGAAATTTTCTTTTCGTATCCATTAGCTTTTAGCTTGACCGTATTTCCCATTGCACGGATCTTAATGCTCATACAGTAGTATTACAAGAATGGAGTGTCCTAACCATCTTAGAAAAATTTCGTTGCTTTAAAATAATTATCTTGAACTCGTCGTCAGCTTTTCTTATTAACATAAGTTTGTCGATATCATCAAAATTATATATATTTCCTTCAAAAATGCTACGTCTGTTTTATGTATAATTATCAATAATAATAGTTTGACAGTTTGATATGATATCGACAATAAAAAAAAGAAAAAATACTTTAACACTAGCAATCATATGGTTTCACGGGTGCATTACGTTTGCGCGCCTTTGAGGGTTTTTACATTTGCGCGACTGAGACGTTTGCGCGACTTTTAGGCATACATTTGCACGACTCATAAAAGAATACGATTGCGCGACTATGAAAATAATTGAAAAAATATGGAGTACCTCTTCCGTTAGCCAGATATTTATCCGTTCGTAGTTCTTTTAAATTGTAAATCTGGTTCCGCACAAACAGAAGGTGGAAATTTGGAATTTTCATCTATGTAATTCCGTAAAATGTAATCTGCGAATTCATGTGCTTTTTCCACATTAGGAGCACATGGAAATAAGTCGAACGCAATGTAAAATTTCTACATGATCTGTGATTACTTTTCAGTACTATAAGTGGGAGATATCTAGATTTTGAACAAGCTGCCCATAATTTCAATAGAAGTAGATATAGTATTTTAAAAGTGGCGCAATCGTATACTTACCTTAGTTACCTACTAAGAAATTGAGTCGCGCGTATTATAATTTTTTTTTTGGGAAAAAGTCACGCAAATGAGTGTTATTTTTATCAAAACAGTCGCCCAAACGTGCTGCTCCCGGTTTCACCGTCCCGTTCTGTCATAATAAAATACAATCAAGAACTGGACAAGTGTGTAGCCAGATGATTTTTATTTCATTTTTTGTGGAAACAAATTTGGCGCCTCAAAAGAGTGTGTACATCATAGTCCAGACAATTTACGAAACACCTAGAACATATTGCAAGATAAATAAATTTAAAAGTGGCATATTATCTTTATATACACATGCTTAAAGAAATATAAAAAGTCGTCCCAAACACAATTAGTAGAAATGCATGTTTTTAATCATGAAAAAATTTAATGAGCTCTGTACGATGTACATGTATATATCAATACAAAGAAAAATAAATATACATTGCTGTCGAAATTTGCTATAATAATTGCACAGAACAGAACAGAATTGTTATTGGTTTAAAATTCACAAAACATCAATTGTTACCGAGACAACACATTTTTACAATAAAGTACAGTATTTACAAGAGAAATACATACATAACAAACAAAGAAAACGAGTTATATATCAATATAGTACATAACCCATGCCTCTCAATAATAAATGCACAAGAAATGTACGACATTTCCTGTTATAAAAAAAAATCAATATTGGAAGAAGAACGGAAAAACAAAAAAACAAAAAAACACAAAAAAAACAAAGATTTTTATTTCTACATTTAATTATAACAGGCATATAAATAATACAAAAGACAGATATACTTATGGATTTTCAAATACACAGTATATTTGTCACGGTTGACTTCTTCTGGATTAACGACGCGTGCCAAGGATAACAGATCAAATGATTATTTAATCAAAAACTGTTCATAGTATTACTATGAAAATTTAAAATTAAGCTTAATTTCCACATTGTGATGCATTGCAGTGTACATTATGTTAGTAAAACATCTCCTTCATGTCCTTAGCGGCAGTATTTAGAGTCTTAGTGCACTAAGACGGTCTTAGCGGTGATTAGACGTTCCCCAGTGATCAACCTTGCAAAAGACACAACTTGATATAAATGAAAAGTTTTTATAAAGAAATATTTGGTAATATGCTGTGAATCTGTGTGTGTGTGTGTTTTATGTTTTGCTCCAAACATGTTCAAAATGACTTGTGTACACATTACGTATTTATTTAAAACAGAACAAACTGCATAGCAAAACACATGCAAGAAGACAAAACATGGGTTATTTAAACAATGCGCAGGCACACGATAAATGTAACATTACTAAACTAAGTAAATAACAAAAAGCATGCATTATTTACCCGAAAAAGAAAACAAAACATTAAACACAAACTACCGTATTTTACAGACGATAGGTCGATATTTTTTTTCCTCAACACGCTGGCTTCGACCTATCGTTCACATCGACCTATACAAGGATGAAGTTAAAAAAAATCTGGAATTCCTAAAAGAAAAATCTCGATAAAAATGACGATTTTGTTTACAGTATACTTTATTTTGCTGAAGGTTTTTCCCTGAATAAGAAGACTAAAATCATCGATGTTTTTGGTGTTATTTTTTTTTAAATAAAGCAATAAAAGGGGGTGCAATTCCGGGGGGAAATGTTCAACATCCGAAAAGAAATCAATATTCAATGATTGATTGATTGAAGTGTTAGCAAAAATCAGTTCAATATTGTATTGTATAATAACATATATACTATAAAAAATATATGTTGTTGAAAAAAATCACAGGGTGGATCGTTTTACAATATAAAATTATTATCGCAAAATATCTAAATATAGCTATAGCTTGTCCGTCAAACACGGGCCTGCGCACGAGGTTGTAGTAAAAAAAATGGCGGTTGCATTACATCTCACCCAATCGTGGAAAACAAGCTTTTTATACTAAATATACTGGAAAATAATTATCGATTTCGCTAAAACTAGAATGTTCTACATTTGAATTGGTCAATTAGGATCAAATAAAATAATCACCATGACTTGAGATAATCAACACAGGTAAATATCATGATCTGATGATTGAAAATTTACTGGACCGAGACGATCACATAATTTGTGTACTATTATATTAAACACAGTTTAAAGGTGTGTCAATAAAACTGCACAAGGTGATACATTGTTTTGACACCTTGATTATTTTATTCGTATTGTATGAACATCGGGCCGGGGCCATCCGTTTACCAACAGATGGCCTGATTTGAATTGTCATCGATGTCTGGCTTTACAAACCAAACTCCTCATAAAAAACACACAAGCACAAGTTTAAAAACACACTTAAGTCGAGTGTTTTTTTTTCAAATTTAAGTTGGTTTGTTAGAAAACTCAAGATTTTTCGAGAAATCCAAGTCAGGGCTGGACTCGTATTTTAAAGTTTCGATTTCGGAAAAGTTACGATATTTCTAGCATTCCGATTGTAATCGTAAAATTTAAATGTACTAGATCTATTAAAATTAAACAGATTAAAGAAACACAAACGGTGTAACTCGAAATTGTTGTACAATTCTTTTGATCATGAGGTGCTCCTATGCATCGAACGACTGTTGTGCCCTAGCGTGACAAATATTGACCTTTGAGCTACCTTTTCTGGCGCGAATACACATAGATCACAAAATGTTTGACATGTTCACCTCGAGAAATGTAAAAAAAAATCTTTAAATATTCACTCTCACGTCCGAGCAAATACTCTGAGTGCACCCACGATGTCCGACCAAATACTCGGAGGGCACCCACGATGTCCGACCAAATACTCGGAGGGCACCCACGATATCCGACCAAATACTCGGAGGGCACCCACGATGTCCGAGCAAATATTCGGAGGGCACCCACGATGTCCGACCAAATACTCGGAGGGCACCCACGATGTCTGACCAAATACTCGGAGGGCACCCACGATGTCCGACCAAATACTCGGAGGGCACCCACGATGTCCGACCAAATACTCGGAGGGCACCCACAATGTCCGACCAAATACTCGGAGGGCACCCACGATGTCCGACCAAATACTCGGAGGGCACCCACGATGTCCGACCAAATACTCGGAGTTAGAGGGTGTTGATTCTCAAATTTATCGAAGCGAAAAATCCAGATCCAATTGAAATAGAAGAATATATTGAAGCTACAAATATTATCATCTAGGGATGACAGTAATGTTGCAGAAGGAGAATTAACCATAGAGGAATGTTCGAAATCTGTATTTCAAATCAAATTAAACAAAGCACCTGGAATTGATGGACTGACTGTAGAGTTTAATAGAACCTTTTTGGCCATTTTTAAAGCACTTTGCGGTAAAAGTCTTTAATAATTGTTATGTCAAAGAGGAACTATCAAATACGCAGAAAATTGGTCTCATTTCACTGATATATAAAAAGAAAATGACCCGCTTAGCCTTGAAAATTATCGTCCAATTACTCTTTTGAATATTGACACCAAAATAACAGCACACACATTAGCTCAAAGAATTAAACCACTGTTGCATAAAATAATAAATACCGACCAAAATGGCTATAAAAATAGATACATAGGATTCATTATCAGACAATTACAGGATATTATAGACTATGCAGACAAATTTAATGTAGAGGGGGCAATTCTTTTCCTTGATTTTTCAAAAGCTTTTGACTCTTTAGAATGGGATTTTACGTATTTATCCCTGAAACGATTTGGATTTCAAAATTCTATAATTAAATGGGTAAGAACTCTCTATAGTAATATTAAAGGATGTATTCTGAATAACGGTTGGATTTCCTCATCTTTTAAAATAAATCGTGGAACCGTCAAGGCTGTCCGTTGAGCGTGTTAATCTTCGTAATTGCAGTTGAAATTCTAGCTTGCGGGATCAGACAGGATAATAACCTCAAGGGTATCCAAATAAAGCTTGATGGTAGGACTCACAGCTTAAAACTTAGTCAGCTAGCTGATGATACCACAGTCTTCGTCCAATCTAAAAAAAAGAAATATTTATAGCTCTTAATATAATTGAAACATTTGGTTCATTTTCTGGTCTAATACTAAGAAGAAATAAGACAGAAGGTATGTGGATAGGATGCTTCAAAAATTGCAAAGATAAAGTAGAAAATATTAAGTGGGTCACAGATTATGTAAAATGTCTAGGAATATGCTTTGATCACAATAAAGGAGAATGCAAAAAAACTTAATATAGAAAAACAACTATTAAAATCTGAAAAAATAATGAATTCTCGGAAGAAAAGAAACATAACAATGGTAGGAAGGATCATAATAGTTAAGTCATTAATAATCCCAAATATAACATATTTAGCATCAGTTACATGTACTAATATAGACAAAGAATATGTATCAAAATTTAAAACCACGATATACAAATTCATATGGAATGATCAGCGGGAAAAGGTAAAACGAGAAACAATGAATAAATTAACCGACCAGTTCAAACCAAATTGGCATTCTACTTTGCAAATATCTCCAAAAGCATTGAGCTATAGATTATTCAAGTCGGATTTTAGATTTGAAAAATATTTAGACGTCTTAAGGTGGTACCATACACTTCAGGTAAAATTTGATCTGCTCGTTTAATTTTCTTATTTTGATGGCAGTGTGTTTGAATATATTCACTGTAATAAATATTAAAATTTTAACAAATTCCAACCAACAGACTCAAAGCTATAAATCCACTAGCCACATAGCAGCTTTTCTCTCTGTGGTTTTGATCACCGAGATGCTTGAAATCTGCATACAAACATCATATGATCAAAACGTTCAACTGATTTTAAAGAGTTGTCTCCCTGTAATGTTAGGTACCACCTTAAATGACAAAAATAGATTTACTTTTTGTAGATTTAGAACATCTAATCATAGATTACCGATTGAAGTAGTGCGCTGGACAAATGTAGAAAGACACTGTAGACTGTAGACTGTAGACTGTGTCAGCTATGTCAATCTCGCGAGATTGGTGACGAATTTCATTATGTATTATAGTGTCCAAATTTTGTAACTGAAAGAAAAAATATAATTCAAAAATACTTTTTCAACAGACCAAACACATTAAAACTTTCATCATTATTTAACAAAAAGAAACCTGAAACTATTCGCAAATTATGTAAGCTTATTGATATAATAAATAAGAAAAGTAGTTCTCCTTGAAAAAATCCATCACACCTCTGTTAGTATTTGTATCATTTGTATTTAACGTTTAAACATTCTTTTCATAATTTGTATTCAATGTACACCATGCATAATCTTGATAATTGATGTAATGATATGTATTTACTTTGTATTGATTTGAACACTCTCACTCATGACAAGATGGATGGTCGATGTTTATTTTTCGGAGATTAAAATTGTGATATAAAACGGAGTATTTCTGGATACATAGGACACTTGACCATGTATGTACTTTTTTCATGTATTTCGGGTCCTACATCCTCCTAACTCCCGTTTTCTGAAGTAATTGTAATATATTTGTAGGATATATTTGTAATATTGTCCATCCTGTAATTCCGATCCGATCTGTACCGACCCGCTTTACATAGTTTGATATCGTTTGAAGTGAGGGTCTGTACGAGTATGCCAAGATGGCAAAAAAGAAAAAGACAAAGATAAAAAGAATGAACTATCCACATCACAGATACTTGGTGAAACTAGAAACGTATTATTTGGAGAGAATACACAACTCACAGCGGTTCTAAATAACATGGTTACACTATATAGTAGAATGGACTCACGTCTATCTAGTATTGAGGAAAACACAGGAAAAAATTCAAGAACACTTAAACAGATGGATGATAAATTGACATCTCTAACATCCAGGGTTATAACTGTAGAAAACGAAGTAACGAGTGTGAAAACCCGGGTTTCAGACCTAGAAACAAGTTCCCAAGGTACCAGCAACTTATTTGATGAAATAAAAGAAACAACTGAAACTACGAAGAAAGTGCTAGACAAAATTATAACAGAACATCAACAAACACAATTGGATAGAACAAAGATGACCAAGGACATGAACAAGCTAGAAGAAGAAAATAGTAAACTGAAAGAATGTCTTCTAGATATGCAATGTCGTTCGATGAAGAACAACCTGATTTTTACTGGTCTGTCGGAACAGGAGGGTGAAAATTTTGAAGTGTTATTGAGAGATTTCTTGTACTATGAAATGAACATTCACAAAGATATTCAGTTCGGAAATATTCACCGTTTCGGAAAAAGACCACGAACTAGAGATGACCCTCATCGACCAATTGTTGCCAGATTCTTACATAAGGACTTAGAACTTGTGAAGAAATCTGGAAAACTCTTGAAGGACACACGTTTCGGTGTCAGAGAACAATTTTCGCCGGAGATAGAAGATCGTAGGAGACTCTTATACCCTATTATGAGAGAAGAAAAGAAGAAAAAATCAAAAGTTGTGCTAGTGCGTGATAGACTATATGTCAACAATGAACTTGTAGAAGTGAGAAGATATGACCCTCGCCATTCCACTTCACGACCACAAAAACGTAGTCGAGTGAACTCTACTCCCGAGAGAGAATAGGACAACCAAGGAAGACAAAATCGATATAATTATAATGTAAACAATCAATCATTGAATGTGAATGTAAATAAAAATGTTGTTAAACTTTTAATGATTCATGTATGCGGGTTAGTTAAACGTATTCAATACCCTGAATTTATGGAGTTGATCGAAGGTTATGACATACATGTACTTTGTTTTGTTGAAACGAAAACAGACGACGCAGATGAAATTAACTTGCCGCGTTTTATATTGCATATGAAAAATAGATTTACTTTTAAAAGGTTGAAATCGGGTGGAATTATTTTAGCTTATAAGACAGAACTTAGCAGTTTCATTAATATTGTCGAATCTCAGAGTAAGTACATTTTATGGTTTAAATGTAACAAAAGTCTGTTTCATCTGCCTCAAGATGTTTTATTTGGAATTGTATATGTGCCACCAGAAAATTCTAAATATTGTATTGGAGATCCTTTTAATGAAATTGAAAACGAATTATTAGATTTCAGTACTAATTTTGAAAACGTTTCTATTATAGGAGATTGGAATGCATGAACATGTGAAGAACATGACTATATTTTAACCAATTTTGATACATTTTCTGACTTTTTAAATGTTGATAATGTTCTAATGTTAGAAGAATTAAATGTTGAGATAGTACGAAAGAGCATGGATAACAGAAAGAATAATTTTGGTAATCGATTACTAGAATTGTGTAGATGTAATAATATCTTTATATGTAATGGTAGAATTGGAGATAATAAGGGGATAGGTAAATTCACTAGTAAAAATGCAAGCGTCGTTGATTATGCAATATGTTCTCCAGTATTATTTAAGATTATTGATATTTTTTCAGTATTGGAGCCTAGTAAGTTGTTTTCCGATATTCACAATCCTCTTTCGATGGAATTTAATTGTATTAGAGAAAATACGAGTAGCGCTATTCAGACCAATGATGCTAAGGTTGAAAAAATTAAGAATTGGGAATCCGAAAAGAAAGATGAATTTATTAGTAACATTAATATTGAGGACATTAATGAGTTGGCACTATTATTAAATAACCTTTCTGAACAAGATTCAGGTGTAGTAGACAACTCCTCTGTAAACGATATGGTGGAGAAAATTGGATCACTTTTGGCAAATTCCGCGAAGACGACATTCGGAACTTTTGTACCTGGCAGACATAACAAGAAGGAAACTAATAAAAAAAAACATAAACCATGGTTCCACGCAGAATGTAGAGAAGTTTGTTCTAAGCGCAAACTTCAGTTTAACCGTACTGTGCTTCAACTTGAACAGACAAAATCTTTAGAGAAAAAATATAAAAAAGTGATGGATCGTTGTATTCGAAAACATAGAAGAAATAAAATGAGACAAAAAATACATAACTTAAGATCTACTAATCCAAAAGAATATTGGAAAATTATCAATAGTGGTAGAAAACAAATATATCCATTAATGTGTTATTTGATTTCATCAAAACTCTAAATACTGATGAACCTGAAAATGAGGGCGACACACCAGTGTTTTATCAAGATACTGATGATTTGAATAATATCATTAATGCGCCAATCACCATAGATGAAATAAAATCTGGCTATGAAAAATTTGAAAAATAACAAAGCTTCAGGTGAAGACTTAATTGCAAACGAATACTTAAAACACTCATTTGAAATTATGTCTGATATATATGTTAAATTGTTTAATCTGATTTTTGATAAAGGTTTGATTCCAGAACAGTAGTTTTATGGTGATATTGTACCTATTTTCAAGAACAAAGGTGATAAGTCTGACCCTTAACTATAGACCAATTACAATCATAAGCTGCTTTGGAAAACTGTTCACTTCTGTTCTAAATAATCGGTTAATTAAATTCTCTGATCAATATCATGTTATATTAGAAAACCAAGGGGGATTCCGAAAAGTGCATTTGACAAATGATAATCTGTTTATTCTTCATATATTGATACATATTATGAAAAAGAAAAAGAAAAAGCTATACTGCGCATTTATAGATTTTGCCAAAGCTTTTGATACAGTGTGGAGAAATGGTTTATGGAATAAATTACTTATAAATCAGATAAATGGGAAGATGTATAATGTTATTTTTAATATGTACCAAAACATCAAGTCTCGCATACAGTATAATAAAGTGACTTCAAACTATTTTGAATGCAATGTTGGAGTTAGACAAGGTGAAAATGTTTTCCTTTTTGTTTTCTTTATATTTAAACGACTTGGAACATTTTTTACAGAGCAAAAATTCTTTAGGACTAAATTGTATTACTGATGAAATAGAAAATGAGCTAGATATATATATTAAAATGTTAGTAATACTATATGCTGATGATACAGTTTTATTTGCAGACTCTGCAGTTGAGATGCAAATACAGCTTGATAATTTTTCAGAATATTGTAGTTTATGGAAACTAAATGTCAATTCCAGTAAAACAAAGGTTGTTATTTTTGCTGATGGTCGATTTCCCACAAATAACTTTAATTTTACTTTTGATGGTAATAATTTAGTAATTGTATCAGATATTGGATATCTTGGAGTAAATTTCTCAAGAACTGGGAGTTATTTGAATACTAAAAAGCGTAACATCGATAAAGCCTACAAGGCTATGTATGCAGTACTAAAAAAGGGGCGTCTTCATAACTTGTCTATAAAATGTCAGTACGATCTTTTTGATAAGATAGTTAAACCAATTCTATTATATGGTTGTGAAATTTGGGGTTTTTCAAACTTAGATATAATAGAGCGCGTCCATCTTAAATTTTGTAAACTCTTACTCCATCTGAAGAAATCTACTCCAAACTTTATGATTTATGGTGAGCTAGGTGCTTGCCCTATGTCTGTATATATCCAAACACGCATTGTAAATTTTTTGGTCAAAGTTGGTGAACTGTGAAAATAGTAAATTGTCAAGTATTATTTATAAATACGCATATTTACAGCATACACAAAATGGTTTGGAAATGCCTTGGATAAAAGCTGTCAAAAATATATTAGATAATTGTGGTTTTAGTAATATATGGGAAAATCAAGGAAATTTTAATTCAAAGTGGCTTAGTTTAAGATTAAAACAAAAACTATTTGATCAGTTTCAGCAAAAATGGCGTTCTGACATGAATAATTCATCAAAAGGGTTATGCTATAAAAAATTTAAGGATTGTTTTCAATTCGAAAATTATCTAAATGTACTTGATGACAAAGACAGACAGTTACTTTGTAAATTTAGAACATGCAATCATAGATTACCTATTGAAATTGGTCGGTGGCAAGGCATTGAGAGACAAAATAGGACATGTAAGATATGTGATAAAAATGAG
This sequence comes from Gigantidas platifrons, assembly GCA_002080005.1. Lineage (NCBI taxonomy): Eukaryota > Metazoa > Mollusca > Bivalvia > Mytilida > Modiolidae > Gigantidas > Gigantidas platifrons. The sequence goes on from MJUT01057482.1 coordinate 1,193,619, forward strand.
ATTGGTGATGAATTCCATTATGTACTACAATTCCCATCTCTTCACGACGATAGACGACGTCTATTGGATTCTACCTATTTGACTAGAGATAATGTTTTAAAATTTGCTAATTTATTCCAATCTAGAAATAAAATTAAGTTAAGACACCTTTTTAAATTTATCAAAATTATGTTTTCAAAAACACGTCCTCCTGGTTAGTCACTTCTCTCTCCTTCTTTGTTGTGTTTTTATTGTGTTACATCCATCCTCTTGTCATGTGCGTGCAAATATTGATATTGAATGTTTGTATTTATCTCGGTACCATTGTAATGCATTGGTTTATGAGAATAAAGAATCTTGAACCACTCTGTAACCTTTCTAACATTGGTTTAGAGAATAAAGTTATTATTAAGTCTAGAATGTGTTATTAGTTTTAGTAATTCAACCGTTCAATTGGGTTATATTGTGAACAGTTCAAAAACTCTAGTCAGCATATTTACATGAATTTCAAATCAGCTATATAGACTTTATTTGAACAGTTCGCTTTATGTCTAAATTCATTTGATACAAATTATTTCTACATCTAAGTGAAGGGGAAATGTAATATATCTTGACTTTAAATATATGAATATATGTCCGTAATTCTAGTTAGTCATTGTTCTGTATGTTTTAATAAAATGTGGTTATTCAGAAATTAAGATTGATCTCATTTAATTAAAAAGAACCGTTATTGAAGCAACATGGTACAGGTTTTTTCCACAAACATTTCGTTCAAAAACAATGTAGACTATGCCTAATTAGTGATACTATCCTTTCAATTTGGAAAGTTGTAACGGGTATTCATCGATGCTAAGTGATTCTCTTCCCACGAGATTTCCGCATTATCAGAGGCCTATACAGTTGCAACAAATAGCTGTGTTGCAGAAAGCAAGCATATAATAAATAGGCATGTTTGAGCTTCAAGCTTACCGGAAATATATACTCTCGTACGTTATTATTGTAATGTATAATGTTATATAAATGATAAATATTTTTTGAGAGAAAAGGGTCTATTTGTTTGAACCAACACGAATATTTAAACTATTGATTTAAACTAGAGATATTTTCATACGTGAAAATAGATATTAACTGCAATTTGTATTTGGTTTACAGATGAACCTACATCTTTTTGTCTTATCGTTATTGTTGAGATTAAGTCAGTCGTTGATTGGTCTCCGTCCACCATCAGCTGATCCAACATTTAGAAAACATCAGCTTCAACGTGCGACTCATCATAATATAGCACAACAAGCTGTCCGCCATTACACAGAGAAAGAACTGAACAATACACAGAAGAGTATTGCCAACTTTCTTATGCAGAGGTTAGTTATTTATTATCATTTAGTGCTGAGAAAGCTGTTTTTAAAATTTTATGCTTAAAGCATTATCTTCAATCGCAATTCCTATTTTTTTATGTTTATAGATTTATTTATTTATTTATTGAATAATCAACACCAGCAAAAAAGTATATCAGTTCTTTTGATGACGAGTTTATAAACAATATGCATATTGGTAAGTCATAGCAACTGGCATGAGTTTACAAAATATCATATTTTCTTTTTTCACTTTAATTCTTTGTAGAACATCTGAATAATTAAGGGGAATAATTGGGTATGTGTGTATATACCACCAAAACAATCGACGTATTCCTCCGAGGAAGCTTTTAATGAATTAGAAGATGAGATTATATCTGTTTCAAAAAACACAAAACATATAGCCCTTGTTGGTGATTTTAATTCCAAAACTTCTACTTTAGAAGATTTTATTATACTAGACCAAGATTTGTTGCAATTACTTTATTTTTCTGAAAATGATGAACTTATAAAAGATTTGTATGACCATGAAAATTTGGTAAAAAATAATGTACCATTGAAACGGTTTTCTGAGGACAAAATTCGTCCTAATTAATATGGCCATAAACTTATTGAATTGTATCAGAATTGCTCAATGTATATAGCTAACTCTAGAATAGGATCTGATCTTGGAGTGGGTAAGAAAACATGCAAAGGTAGTAATGTAGTAGATTACCTTATTGTGTCTCCCATCTTTTTCCAGTAATTTCAGATTTCAATATATTAGATTTTAATCCGATTACATCCGATGTACGCAACATAATTCATTTTTCTTTTAAATCTTTTGACACTTACCGTTAACTCTTTCCCTTTGTTAAAAAAAACAGAATTATTTCTTCGTATTAATTCATTAGCGCATACGCCGATGAATGTGACTGACGTTTCCATTGGCAACATAAATTGTGACCCGAATAATGCCGATAGAGGGCGCAGTATTATTCGAGTTACATACATTGTGTGCGACATTTTCCGCAAGCGTATGTATAAATTACCGTCTTCCATTCAAAGTATACTACCGTATTTGTACTCTTAGACATATCAGAATCGAAATAAATCATGGCAGCCAGAATGTGTTTTGAGTTTTAACATGGATTGGTGGATATTAGTAAATTTTATCCCTCGCTTCTGGCTCGGGATAAAATACTAATATCCGCCAATCCATGTTAAAACTCCCAACACATTCTTTATTTCTTAAACCACAGGTTGACAATTCGAGTTCACCCCTAATTAGTTGGATTCCATCCAAGTCTGGTGAATATAAACAGATATTATTGATTGAAAATGAAAATAGTATCCATGAGATAGAGCTAAAAATAGAAAGCTATTTACAACAACAAAATGTTTCCGAAATAGAAAGAAATAATTTAGTCAGTGATATTGCTTATCTTTTTGTAAGGTCTGCGGCTTCAACATTTGGTTACCGGGAAAATAAACAAACTAAAGGTAATGAAAAACAGAAGCCATGGTTTACAAAAAATTGCGACAAAAAGGACGTGATTTTAACAAAGCCAGGAGAAATTATGGTTTAGTTAAAATAATGTCAATCAAAAAACCATAACGCGAAAGCCAAAGAATATAGAAAAGAAGTAAACATTAGTTATTCGCAATATCAAAGAAAATGCGAGGATGATATAGAACATTTCATTTTGATGCTGGATCCAGCATAAAAAATACCAGGATGTATGACGTACGTTGTCCACCCTAGATCCAGAATCAAACGGAAATGTTGTCGGAATGATTACACAAATGACAACACTTTTAAAAATATTATCGATGTAATTAGTACCATACAAGTCCGTTGTGTACTTTGGTCTGGCTTTTACCATTCAGGTTCGTTGTTAAAATAGTATAAAAATGAGTTTTATTTTGTCGGATGGTTGAAAATTTTCCGCTATAATAAAGTTTCCGATAAAAAAAATACCCGGATGTATGACATACGTTGTCCACCCTGAAACATGTTCATGGAGCAATGAAAATGTACATCATACAGTTTCAATATCACTTTTAAACACTATATTTATTCCAACATGACATTATTCAAAATATTGATATTTTTGATACCAATATATTTTAGTATTTTTTTCAATGTGACCATTTTATTTTGTATAAATCTTCAGCAGAGGCAAGTGATTTCCTGACAAATAAAGCAATTGTACTATAGTTTCAAAATGTCTAAGATTCTGGTGTATATGTGTAATATTTTTTATTTGACAAACCATTGAAATTCAATGGAAAAAAGTTTGTCACACAAAATGTGTTACACTCCTTGGATTTTTGACAACATATTTCGATGGCAACTTTTTCTGGAAAGAGATATTTCAATGATATTTAGTGGGCACAAGCATATAATAATAACACACTGTTAGTAGCAGCAATAAGATATAAAGAGGCAAGGAACACAGCTATGGTAAAAGCAAAGGGAGTCATTCTTTTAAAACTGTCCATATCCAATGTAAGCAATCTGTGTTGCCAAGAAGCTTGGAATTGAGGGGATTTTCAAACGCACAGATGACCATATATTTGAGAAGACAATGAACATAGAGTTATCTCCCATACCCCAGGCCCACACCCTTAAATGGATGCTCATTACATTCTGTTTACATCTTTATGAAAAATGTACAAAAAATATATTCCTTATTTGTCTTGTAAATTTTCAAAACTGTCCAGCAATAATAAAAAAAAAGTCACAATGGTTTCAAAGCATATCCTTATACAAATGTCCTTATACCCTTGACTAATTGGACAATATATGCTTCCATACTAAATGAAAAAGCTTTTTTCTTAAATTTAATGCCAAAAAAAGGGGGGATTAGTTTTGCAACCCTCATCTATTCAAAGTGGGGAGGGAAATTTCGGGGAACTCCTTCGCACATGAATTGGTATTAGTGAAGTTCGATCTGCAGACTCATACGGAGCATCTGAGTTCATGTCGGTCCGGATTTTTATTGGTGTTTGTAAAATTCCCTTTAGTGAGTGCGTATTTGTTGTTTAACGCAAATTCAGCAATTTATCAGCTATATCATGGCGAGAACAAGTTAATTTTGAATGAGATGGTGATGAGGTCCGCTTTGTTGTAGACCAACACGCTGAGTTGGATTTTTATAGTGCTAACTCACTGAAACAACAGCCCGCGGGTAGACATGTCGATCCACTCAGACACATTATTCTGATTCCGATCCAACCAGACTTTGTTCTTACTCCCTAATGCTGCATGCTTAGTGGTGAAGCACCAACTACCAATTTTAAAGTCTTTAGTTTGACCCGACCGGAGCTCGAACCTACGATCTACCGCACTCGAGGTGAGCACTCTAACCATTACACCACCGATGAACCTACGATCTACCACACTCGAGGTGAGCACTCTAACCATTACACCACCGATGAACCTACGATCTACCACATTCGAGGTGAGCACTCTAACCATTACACCACCGATGAACCTACGATCTACCGCACTCGAGGTGAGCACTCTAACCATTACACCACCGATGAACCTACGATCTACCGCACTCGAGGTGAGCACTCTAACCATTACACAACCGATGAACCTACGATCTACCACACTCGAGGTGAGCACTCTAACCATTACACCACCGATGAACCTACGATCTACCACACTCGAGGTGAGCACTCTAACCATTACACCATCGATGCGGTTTTAAATTATGTCAACGGGGGTAAATGATGGTAATAACTTTCAATTTATGTTAAAATGATGTTGAATTTGCTAAAAAAAAACAAAAAAAACATTGATTTCGCGCATACAATCTAAATCGTATTTTTTTTAATTAAATTTTCACTTCGAATTACGTTTTTACCAAGAAAATGTGTTCCTAATTTTATTTATTGCCCATATACGCTTCATTTGATCATCCCTTCTATATAATTTGCATATATTCGAAGCATTTGTACACGGTTCTCTTTATATAACCCCATATAAATTACCATGTCACTTCGTGTCAACTTTTCTGAATTTTTCATTCATTGCATTGGGGTGACACCTAGCGGAGGTGCCAGTCGCTACCTGGTGAAAAGAGTCGTTGTGATGGCTACAAAGTGGGAAAGGGATTAGGGTGAGAGATTGGAGACAAGTTGTCCATTTGATGAATCTCGCACAAACAGCAAACCCCTTTTCAAAATATTTTTTGTAACATCCTTATCGGTATCGTTGCACAATCTTCTGGACTTCTATAATTTATTTTGTTTGTGCTGCATCGTCATGTCTCGACGAAACCGTTACTCATTAAGTTCTCTGGTTGGTAGATTCCCATAGACTTTTTATGTATATAAATATAACTGACAACATATGTACATGTAACTATATTTAAATAAATTAAATTAAGGCGACGATTTCCGTTCCGGCCCCAGGCATATAATTTTTGTGAACCATTAGAATCGATATTAAGTATTTTCCTTATCCAATAAAGCGCTGTCAGACCCATATAGAACGCATTATTGTCCACAAAGAGACCGTAATGGAGAATAACGACATATGTAGAACAGCAGATATTTAATATAACTACACTCGTTTATGTACTTGATAATATTTGTCTTTGATATTTGATAGGCTTCGTAGCTCTGTATTTAATCCGATCATATAAAACACGTACATGTACTTCTAAATTGTAGCGTGATGTGGAAAAAACCCCACCAACAAACAAAAACAATGAAAATAAGCAAACAAACAAGAATAAAACCAACCCCCCTCCCCACCTCCGAAAAAAAACTGGGATAAAACAATGCTCGAAGATGTTTTCATTAAGATTTTAGTTTGATATAAGAGGGCACTTCGTAACGCAACTGTTGCAGGATATTAACAATCAGTTGGCATTCAATCAGTATTACCACACATCTGTCATGCAATATACGATTGTAAAAGTGCAATGTCTGTATTATCGCTTTATTTCCGTTTGTGGTTATGCCTTTTCATACGTAATTGTACATACTTTAGCCAGATTTCTCATTTTGACTGATTGAATTCTGATTATGAACATGACATTTAACGACAGCTATTATTTACTATATCAGTATTCCTAAATTTCTCATTTTGACTAATTGAATTTGTAATTATGAGCATGATATTTAATGACAACTATCATGTACTCTGTCAGTATTCCTAAATTTTTCATTTTGACTGATTGACTTTGTAATTATGAACATGAAATTTAATGACAGCTATCATCTACTATGTCAGTAT